>JAJOZX010005488.1:0-312739 GCA_023014485.1 Bathynomus jamesi | reverse complement strand
TCGATGGTTGGAATGGTGGGACCCAGAAGTTTTTCAGGCGCACCTACGGGGTACGGATTATTTTTCATCACGTACGGGTATAAAGAACAGAAGTCGTAGTAGTGGAGTTTCACGCCCTCACAGCATTTGAGGGGGTCCAACACCATTGAACGTTTGATGGCCCTTATTTCTTCACGGTACTGGTCATCTGTTTCCATCCGTGCATCATACTCCTGCTCCCACACGATCTTGTGAGTGAACTGGGAGCCTATAATTTGATCGCGGTTTCGGGTCCATGCAAGGCTTTTGGTGGGGGATCTTCCATGGAGGTCCTCTGTGACGGCATACTCAACGCGCGGGCATCCATGCCACCAGCAGCCGTTAAAGGAATATACAGTCTTCTCACCAGTTGTTGGATCCTCACTTAGGCCATCAACCCAAACAACACGACCATTGACCTTAACGGGTACTTCATCCATGTTCCAGGTATGTTTTATGTATATCCCGGTCTGTTGCTGTAGGTGTATGAGCCAATAAATAGCCTTGTGCCCATATCTGCGGGGATTGTTTCTGTAACGATCAAAATCTTTACACTCACTATCACTCATGTTGGTGTAGTTAAAGTAATGTTTGGGTGGAGGTAGTCCTACGTAATTTAATGTTTCGCTAGTGAGGAATGTGTAAGGGAAATACCCTTTTGAAACTTCAGTGGCTACGCCCATGACCTTGGGAAGCTTTGCTAATTTACAAGGTGTGAACAGCAGGGTGTCTTTAAACTGTACATTAGGGTGGATAAGTCTAGACTTTAGTACAATGGATAAACTGTTAACAACCAGGAGTGGGAAGACTCTGAAAGTTACTTATTCTTGAAAAGAGAAAGCAGCAACAACAGCACCACCTTCTCTAAGGTCAGCCACGGACGTCTTCTTAATTGGTCAGCCATCTTCCTCGATCGGTGGTGCCAAATTGCCAACCACCCATCAAGTTCTCCAGTACTTCTTCTATGCTAAGCAGGAAACTACTGACAGGAAGGCCGCCGTAAAAGACACGGTGGCCAATGTTCTGGCATTTTGGAACATGGCACGTATAAAGACGATCACGAGGCGTAACTGCGAAAGAAAACTGGAGTTACTGTGGGAAGAGTGGCGCTCGCTGCAGAAGAGCAAGATGAGAGACAGTGATGCGAGAAAAGGCAGGGAGAAGTTTTCAGAAAATCTGAACAAGCTCTGGGACATCGGAGCTCCCGATGCTATTGAAGAGATACAGAAAAGTCGACAGCTCTCAGACCACAACAAACAAGAAGATATTAAATTTTATGAGGATCAACGGGGCCTGCGCCAGGCAACAATGAGTGGGAATGATAAAGTGTTCGTTGTCAAGAGAAAACGGCAACTCTCAAGACAACAATCTCGTTATGAGCCAGGCACCTCAAAAACGAAATTAGGAACCGAAGCTGAGAGCGACGATGAATCTATAGAAAGCAGATCATCGAGCAACTCCGAATCACAGCTAGAACCACCATACCGACAGCCGAGAGAATCAACTGTATCAATCAGCCTTCCTCACCGCATCCTCAATGCACCGGCTGTTATTGAAGTGGCTGATCGCTTCCGGATGTCCAATAATCAGGTGTGTATATATCAGTAATGATCTTTCCTTGACAAAGATATAATAGACGTAACGACGGAAAATTTAGTGATTATTTTGTCACATAAAAACCATACGCATCCTTGTCAATTTCCTTTCAATTTCGCACATAGGCGGCAAGTGTCGTGGCGGCAGTCCTACGTTCGGCAGATCCGCCCGCAGACCTGGACAAATTCAGTATCTCGAAGGACACGTCTCGCCGTGGAAGAGTGGCACATCGTTGTGAAGTGTCGACAGCTGTGCAGAAATCCTTCGTATCTCCGAGGCATGCTGTCGTCCACTGGGACGGTAAAGTAATGAAGGTCAGTTTTGCCCTCACCGTGGACGACAGTGAATTAATATGTTCCAGTGACGACAGTGGATTGACATATTCCAGTGGACGATAATGGATTGGCATGTATGACATACGTTTCAGGACTCTCTTGGATCATTGGAGCACCGCCAGGCGATTCTCATCTCCGGAGCTCCCCAATGCACAGAAGGAAAGTTGCTGGCCGTTCAACTGTTGCTGAAGGCACCGGTCCGTCCCAGGTCCAGGCGACCTTTCGTGCTCTCAAACACTGGGGATGCGAGAACAACGTGATTGGTCTGTGCTTCGACACAACTTCCTCCAATACGGGGAGGGTGCACGGTGCGGTGGTCCGGCTGGAGAACATGCTTGGTAAACCGCTCTTCCAGCTGGGCTGTCGCCATCACGTTATGGAGCTCATCGTGGGGGCAGTGGTCATCACCGCGTTTGGAAGAACCACAGCACCAACTGAACTTTTGTTCCAGTATCTGAGGAGAAGGTGAATTTCAAGTCTAAGGCGCATTTGTTTTCTCCAATGATTTTTTGCCTTCAGAGCAATTGAGATATCAGCGTCCTTCTACTAATGCTGTTAATAGCAGTCGAAAAGGGAAACTTCAGTCGTTTTCATGCAATATTTTCATAACTCCCCTTTCAGGTGGGACAAGCTCGACCTCTCGACTTATCGCGAGCTGGAGATCGAGCATTTGGCGGAGGTGACGTGCTGATGGAGCTCCGAGATGAGGCAGTCAAGTTCCTCGGCACCGCTTCTGGTCTTGTCAGAGAAGACTACCGAGAAGTAGCGGAGATTACACTCCTGGTACTCGGGGCCCAGCCACGTCGTGGCACACACTTCATGCGCCCAGGAGCCTACCATCATGCGAGGTGGATGGCCAAGGTTGGTATTTTGAATTAGAAGTTAAATATTGTATTGCCTTCTGCAAACAGCCATTTGAAGTCCCTACCAGAAAAAAATAAGATAAATAATTTACCATTAAACAAACTTATATGGAGTGGTATCGGTATTTATACATCACAGTGCATATTCGTTTCAGATCATCTACTGTACTACACGAAGCTAGTGATGTTCAGCGGTCAGCTGGAGTTCGACGAGGAGCTGGTACAGAAACTTCAGAGAGTGGTACTATTTACTGCACTCCTCTACGCACCTGCCTGGCTGGCGGCTCCTGTCGCAGCTGATGCCCCGCTGAATGACCTTGTGTTGTACCAGCGTCTTCTGCAGTACAGGGCTGTGGATCGCGAGATTGCAGAGGCTTCACTGGCAGTGATCAGGCGGCACTTGTGGTATCTGAGGCCTCAGACCGTCGTTTTCGCCCTCTGCAGTGACAAAGTGGAAGACACTGTGAAGCACGAGATGGCAAAGAAGCTGTGCCGCCTCGCTGTGCCCGAGGACTTCACGTATGACAACGTCTCGGTTGATGACACGACGCGCCTTCCGGACCTGATCGATGAGTCATCGTGGTTCGTGTTCACTGGCCTGCAGGTGTGCGCGTCTACGTGGCTCACTCTGCCGGTAAATAAGTGGGATCAAGATAAGAACTACTGTGATCTGAAGAATGTCATCTCGCATCTGAAAGTTACCAACGACGTGGCAGAGAGAGGGATAAAACTGATAGAAGATTACGCGAAAACTGTCACAAAAGACGAGTCACAGCTGCAGGGTCTTCTTCAGCTCGTGGAAAAGAGCCGGAAAGAACTCGGTGACTTCAAGAAGTCGTCACTTGCCAAGATGACGTAGCGCAGAGGGAAAGGGAGTTAGCAGAGAGAGTACATGGCGCACGCCTTAAGATGACGTGTGTTCTAACCACGATTCATACAGTTTTTGAACCTAGTTAGGGGCACCGGAGTAAGTGCCTTTAGTGCTATCGGTAAACCGTTTTAATACAAAATACATTTGATCTTTCCTTATTCGTTTTATCTTATCCTAAAAAGCAGACAATGGCAGACAGCATATGGAGGTACGGGGACAAATACGGTATTTTAAATTTTAATGTTATCTCAAGGTGAGTATAACTTCTAAACCACTTGTCCTATCAACTTGGTAAGTATCTGAGAGGATTTCTTTCACTGAGAGGATTCATAAAATATGGTCATTTGATGATTTATCTTTATTCAGTAAAAAATTGTCAATTTGGCCAAATTTCCAAAATTGAAATTTTCAAGGTCGATACGCGACCCCTAAATATTGATCGATTTTGGTAAAAATGGTGTCAGTGTAATTCCACTGAACCAAATCATGGGAAAAACTTTGACCAGCTATAATTTTTTAAAAAAAGTGAAAAGTGATCCACCCTACTGTACATTACCTCTTATCTGCATCTGTATTAGTTTGTTGCCTCTTCTCAAGGGATCACCTGTAAATATCGCAGACGACTCGTGTTCAAGCAACTCCTTATAAAGGAACTATGTGTCAAATTTTGCCCCGTTATGGGCAAAAATACACAGAGTAATTTTTTTGAACTTGTCCGCTAATTTGACAATATTGGATACAAAGAGTTTCACAGGGCTGTCGTGTGCAGTCGTTTTAAAAACGTTTGTCCTTTTTCCACATTTGTGACACTCATCACACTCGAACTCCATACACTCATCACAGATAGTCTGACTTAGGGGTAAATGTGGAATAACCTCTGGTTTCAGCGTTCGTGTAAGTTTCTATATCGTAGTACACGGTTATACAACGGCTATTTTCGGGCTTAGCATCTTTCATATAACATCCGCCTTATATTTTTCATGACATGTGGAACAGTGAATTTCATCGCATTTATGTTTGAAATTCACGCAATTATCCATCATGTGAAACTCGGTTTCAACTAAACGACTTTCACATTTGGGGCTTTTACACTGCTCACATACCATGTTCCAATCCTTACAATGTTTCACTATATCATCAGCAAACTCGACACATCCCTTACACAAATCATGATGTCTTCCATATTTTCGACTTTTATCATAACTAGCGTAGAGAGCCCTTATCTTACGGATGGGTAGATACGATGTTCCTGACAATCCTAAAATAAGTAGAAGTCTTGTACGATCTCTCACGCTGCTTTTAAAAACATATACAGTCCTACGACGATCATCTATTCCAAATACGACTAGACGTGCATTCATTTCCTGCTCGGCCCTTCTCAGTTCTTCAGGATCCATATTACACTCAAACTCAAGCTTGCAATCTGAAGCCAGTTTACGGGCACGCTGCACAACCGTAGGCAGCCATATTTTTTGCGTCCATGTATTTAGCACAGTGAACATATGAGCTAAGACTATTGCTATAAAGCCGCAACCACGATCGACTTTTAAATACTTTCTGTAAATAACCGGAGAATTGAAATTAAGAGTATAAGGTGTGGCCCTATGACCCGCAACCCGGAATACTCTGTCAATAGCTACCATGAAGTTGTCCATATTGAGAGCTGTACTACTTTGAGAGGCCTGCATTATACGGCCCAAGATATAATCTATGTCTATAGCCGCAAAACGTCTGAACGGTATTACTACCCAAAAATCATCTACGTCCCCGTCATCTGAACCGAATCTGAAGGACAACCTCGTCCGGACTTCACGTTCGTCGCGGTTCTGAAGGGCAAACTCCACAATACGTTCAACTACGCGTCGCAGTCCAACACCGTTGGTATACAGGGTTCCAGGGTCAACCCTGACCACGTACCGATTTCTTGTCAGGGCAGGGCTGGGGGTAGCGATGCGCACCAACTCGAATGTTAATTCTTCCTCCACAGTATGAGAAGCTGCTGCTGTGGAGGAAGTACCCGCAACTGAACGGGAATAAGGGGGCATATTTGAGGAAGGTACTATTGTGGGGGGTTGTATCGTAAGACGTAGAGGGTTGTGGCTTTATTACTGGGGGTCTAACAACCGGCGCAATCGTAGCACGCTTTATACCTGACGTGGAGGATTCTTCATCATGCTTCCGCTTTGAATTGTCGCATGCTACAGGTATCGCTCGTGAGGGTTCGTCGACGGGGAAGGATTCTGTAGCTTCACGGTCATCGGGGTCATCTGTGATATCGATGATGGGGGGATGTACATCGTCGTCATTCACGGTTCTGTGGACAAAGGTAAAAAAGAATATAAGGAGCAGCACTCAAATTTTGTAATATTTTGTAAATGATTCACTTAGGGGTGTGACGTGTTAGAGATGGAATCTGTAGAAAAATTCAGGTTCAGAAGCCCCTCCACATGTTTTATATCTTGCCCTAAAAGATGTAGTAAAACTGTGTTTATGCTTAAAATCATTAATGATAAGATGGAGATTTTCTTAAAATTTGTGCATAAAGTAATATTGTGCTATTCGACGTATCAGTCAGTGTTCAACGAGTACCAAGGTGAAATTTTGTTCCACAAAGGTGTATATGACGTTAATTTGTTAAAGGGAAATTGCAATTGACGATCTCATGTTGGAAATGGATAAAACGTTTGCCGAGACATTTACAGTGTTCTCCCATCATCTTAACATAAGCGTATGCTTCATAAACCAGAATCTATTTTTCAAAAATAGATACATGTGCGATGTGTCGTTATATACACAATATCTAGTCTTATTCCCAAAACTTAGAGATGTGTCACAAATTGGGGTATTAGCCAATCAAATGTTTCCGAATCAGCGTAAGGATTTTTTGGAGGTTTATAAAGAAGCCACATGTCGGCGTTACTGATATTTGCTTTGTGACCTTCAAGCGCGAAACATGTTTAGGGTGCTTCTAAGAACGAATATATTCCCAAACGATCCTGAAACGTTGTATATTCCAGAATGACAAATAGGCTGAAGAAATATCGTGAATTAATAAAAATCTATCAACGATTGCCCGGGCACTGCAACAGATGTTTGTTAAAAATATCGATTCGGACTTTTTAAAATGCATCTGTGAAATCTGTCTTAATGTTATAAAATGTAATGCGCCAATGAAACCCCCTCAGAAGGCTTGCTTACGTCGTTACAAGAACATAATACGTGCGCTCGCTCTTTAAAGTCAAACTGTGGGGAAGAAAAAGCAAATTATTGTACAAAGAGGGGGATCATTCCTCCCCATCTTATTTTCAGTTTTGGGGCCGTTACTGATTAGATTACTATAATGAAGAAAGTGGTAGTGATTCCGCACGAGGTGTATGCTTCATTGCAAAGTTCAAAGACTCCAGACAAGGTTCTAGAACCCCGTGAAAGCTGGCTTAAAAGAATGGAAAGCGAGTTGCTAGCCCTAGGAAACAGTGACAAGTTACCTGATGAGAAAAGGATCTTGTACCAAGAGGCTCTGCAAAAATTTCTCCATGAGTACGAATATTATAAGAATCTGACAGAGCTACGCGTGGTTATTAGGCACAGCGCGAGCAATACTGAGCATGGAGACATAGGATCCGGGTCCGTCGTTAGAGATGACCAACCAATGAATAACGGAACGCAACACATCGAAAATGTATTAAAATTAGTCTCGCACATAGATTGCGGAATAACGGCTTACTCTTTATAATATTTTGAGTGCGGACCCCATCATACAGTGGGCCGATACAGGCGAGGTCATTGTTGAAGGAACAAGGGTACAAGGATCCAACATCGTCGACATTGTCCATGATCTGGTGAGAAAGTGGGACAGGCCCTCACCAAGTGGATGGAAGCATATCAAAGTAAGACTGCAACAAATAAATGTCCCCAAAACATTGATAGGTAATCTGAATAGATTAAAAGACTTGGAGCAAGTCTCGCATGTGTCACAACTGAGTACGCTATCGCCCGCAGCAGTAGCGTCTCTGAAGAGGAGAAAGAAGAGAAAAAAACGGCCAACCTTATCCACGTGTCTCTAAAATACGCAAATGGCTAACATATTAAGTAAACGCTATTATAACATTTCTAACGCCGCTCCTATGGCGGCGTTAATAGACTATACAGTGGTATTTACCGAGTAGAGAAAAAAGATGAGAGGTTTTTGCCGGAGCAGGATGCTTATACACTTCATAAACCGGTGAGAAAAAGGTTTAAAACGGCCAAGACAACAGCGGCTTCGATTGACTCTATTTGGCAAACGGATTTAACAGACATGCAAAGATATTCAGTGTATAATGACGGCTACCGCTACATCCTATTCATAATAGATGTATTCTCTAGATATCTGTGGCTAATTCTTCTGAAAAACAAATCGCCTGAAACAGTTGCTAAAGCTACCAAATCGTTGATGGTGAAAGAATGTAGGGTTCCTGGCTATTTTTGTACGGATATGGGGAAAGAATTTATAGGCCGCGCTTTTCAGAACATGCTGAGAGAATTTAATATCAGTTACTACACTAGCAGTGCTATACATAAGACCTCTTTAGCTGAAACAGTTCAACGTACCATAAAGGAACACATGCACCACTATTTTACACATAAAAACACACACAGATATATAAACATTCTGGGTCATTGGCGTCGTCATACAACCGTTCACAACACAGTACGATTGGCACAACACCTAACGAAGTTTTAGAAAGAGGTACGCGCCTAGAGGTGATAAGAGATGGAGCAACGCCACCACACTCTACACATTTCAAAATCATTGGTTATGTAAGGCTATCACGTTCGGCAAATAAATTCGCGAAGGGATTTGAGCAAGGATGGACACGTGAGATTTTTAATGTTAGTGCTATGAGACCTAAAGGCGAGATAATGATGTATTACATTGAAGATTTGAATGGGGAAGAGATCACTGGAGGCTTTTACCGCGAGGAGTTGCAGAAAGTGACATTTAATTTAGGAAAAAGTGTTTTTAAAATTGAAAAAATTTTAGGCAGCAAAAGTTCAGGAAAGAGAAAAATGTACCTGTTGAAATGACTGGGCTACACAGAAAACTTCAACACCGATATAAAAGCTCTGCTGCAATAATGAAGCTTAAATAGTATGCAACATGGCTCCTAACCACTTCTATGTCACACTCCCGTCCTTTTCTTCTCTGTCTGTACATCCTAACAACACCCTTGCCTGCCAACATTATGACAGAACTCCATGGAACCATTGATTTGGAGCGTGATTCATATGAGGTGGGTTTATGTGAACTCCAGTTAGCCACCAAATTTTTAACTCTTGAAAATGATCAGATCATATTTCTGATCCTTAGAAGATTCGATGAGTGTGAAATATTAGGCATACCCTTAGACAATACTATGCGATCAGTCCTGTTCGGCGAGATACAGTACTATAGTAGAAATGTAACGCGAGAAATCGGTCATTATGACAAAGCCATGGACATTGTGACGGGGTTAAACAAGTCTTGAAAAGTCGTACCTGACAAACATTTACTTTTTGAAGTCGGAAACATAGACACGCCTGCACGCACATTGAAATTAAAATCAACGCTTATTAGAAATATTAAACATAAAGAGATGTTCACAATTATGGCCGAGGGCCGATATAGTGCAGCTCTCCAAAGAGATACCTTTCACGAGGCACAGCATGACTTGTCCAGCTTAATATATCAGTTGAAGATGGAGAAATTGAGAGAAAGCTGCCCATCCCCAGGCATGTGCTATATTTACAGCAATATCGAAGAGCATCAATTTGTTGGGGACATCCAGGCGCGCCTGCTGCGCATTGCATACATCCCCAACTATAGAGGTAAAAGTTTGAGCATTACATATGACAATAGGGTGTGTGAATTTTAGTAAATTCAACAATTCAAAAACTACTAATGCTCAAATGATGTCATATTATTTAACAAACTTAGAAATATCTTTAGTGTCGTTTAAAAATGCCATTTACCTACATATATTTGACCATAAAGGTTTGAAATATAACCTAAATATGACTAGCATCGTATATCAATGTGCCATTGATATGTGTGGTCAACTTTGGTTACTTTTGGTGTGCAGTATGGTTTCTAAGTTTCACATAGTCACAAATGCTGGAGTTTTGATTGTGAATGCATGTGTTTTCCCTCCTTTTTGACAATTTTGATTACTTCGTAATGTAAATATTGTGTAATTCAAATTATTCGAAATGTTATGGGTGACCCAAACTTTCTGTATATTTTGATATGATAGATATATGAAATTGTGACTACTTTGAATAATTAAGTCTTTTACCTATAACAGCACAACCTTTTATCTGAGCTTATAGGAAGATATTAAGAATTTCAATTAACTTAATTTTATGTAATCATAACACAGGTCAACAAAAAAAAATTTTTTTTCGTTGCCAAGGAAATTCGTACGAATTTAGGGTATTTTGGGGTTGCTGAATTCCAAAATGAAAGTAGTTTTTCCGATTTGGCTCTAGTTCTTGAGATAATGAATACCCTCAATTAATAGGAAACGTAACCATAACGCGTGCATATGGGAAACTACCGGAACATTCTAGATGGTGAGACCGAATAAAATGCCATTATGTATTTCATGTGTTTACTTTTGTATGATTTGAGACAATTTCAATGCGATTTGTAAGTAGGCTCCGCCTGAACATTAAATTTTTTGCATTTTTACGTGTTTCAATGGGGTACCAATTATCTCATAAATTAGAGCCAATCTAGCAAAACCGATGTCATATTCGGAATCAGCACCACAAAGTTACCCAAAAATCACTTTAATATGATTGGCAATAAAATGAGTGTTGACCAGTGTAATCATTAGGCCTATCCAAATTTCAATGACATTTCTTTTGTTCACAGGTCCACAGGATGAGTCAGAAAGAAATCAGAACCCGAAGCAAATCAAGTTGTCACCTAAGTCATTTGGTGGGGACTGGGAGGGAACTTCCCCCTGCTGAGCTGCCCACAGCCAGAGATCTGCTGAGGTATGGTTTGTTGAGGAGAGAGAGATGAGTGAGTAAGACAGGAGGAATTACCCAGTTAATGACCTGATTAACAACGGCATTGTTCCAGGGCTACTGGCTCCATGGACAAAGGCCAACGCTCTATTCACAGGACCTGTAATCAACATTGAGTTCAGGATCAGGGCTCACCAGTACACATTTGAAAACCTGTCGATCGATTTTTACAAACTAGTTGGTGATTTTATATAATTTGAGTGCGCTGATCTAAAAAATATAGTTAGTTTTTCCCTATCACGTATGGTTTTCTTACCACAGGGTGTGTCATAAATTCCCCATTTATCCCCAAATGTGAACCATCTTATCGAGACCAACATTGGATTGCAAATGCTAAACCATAAATTTTGTTGTTATAGACTACAGTAACGCTTACATAATAATGTAGGGTAAATATATATAACAACCAGTCCCGTTCCCAGCAAAATACTCTCTCCCCTCCCATCAATGGGTGGTTAACATTTGGGGACAGATGAGGTATTACAACACCCCTTGTAGCACGAAATCTTTAGGTGATAGAGTAAAACCTAATTAAAGCAGAATTAAATAGCTCCTAGCTCTTGGACAAGCATATTGCTTGTTTATAAAAAAATAACTGAAAGAAACAAAATATATTTACCTTCTTTACTTGCAAACCATCTTCTTCGAAAAAAGGCACGAAATCTTTCTCACGATTTCTGTACCAAGCGAAGTATGTGTCGGATGCCAATAAATTGTTCTCCTGTAATCTAGACCCCAAAAGTTCTGCACAGTCCTTAGGCAGATTCAAATCCCTGACTAAGTCATTTAGTTCGGCTTTGGTTAATGGTTTAGGAGGATCACGGTCAGCTGTTGGCTGTTCATAAACATCATCATTGTCTGGATTTGGAGCTGAATCAGAATCTGAATTGTATTGATCCAGACTCTCGGGTGGGCGGGGAATAGGAACTTCTGGACCATGGGGTACCGGCCTTATTGCAGATGGAAGACTTTGGTATTGAAGGCTCTCTTTATTCTTTGCATTATAACCTTTAACATTGCAAGAACAGAAGTAGCAGTCGTCGGTATGGTTTCTAGGCTCGCGCCATACCATAGGGATCCCAAATGGCAAACTTTTCGTTTTACCTTTGCTCCAATTCCTTAGTGCCGCAACACACGTAAGACAAACCTTGTGTGGAGCGGAACTTTTGTCCTGATCTCCTAATTTAATTCCAAAATAAGCATGATAAGCTCTCTTAATGAAGGTCGTTACATTTAGCCTTTGTTTTACAACAACATACCGACCACAAATATAACAAAATATGTCTGGGCTATGGGTACATCCTCTAGAAGCCATTATTAAAATTTTAAAGACGTAATGTTAGAATTATTTATCTGAAAAATATGAAAAAACGAAATTAATTAAAGATAAAAAGGTAAAAAATTACAAAACGCTCCAAAATTGTTTAGCTAATAACATTAAAACTGTGGGTGATAGAAAAAAACTGGTAGCATTTTTTAATTCAGCGCAGCGAAATGCTTCAGAATCACAACTCAAAATAAAGAAATCGATTTTCATGCAGACCGGTGTATAATCAACACTGAGTTCAGGATCAGGGCTAAAGTGAAGGCACTGTGGGATGAGGCAGTGAAGGTGTCCATTGGAAATGTGAAGCTAGAGGTGTCAAAGATAGGTTCATGTTGAAACTGGACAAATTGGCGGACATCCTGACCTGTCACTGTGTGATCAGGAGCTGCAGTGAGCTTCGGTGCAACCCTGTCTGCAACAGTGAGGTTCACATTGACTGCAGCTGCAGGAGCGAGCAGAAGATACCAGTGCAGGAGCTTGCCTTCATTACAGGTCAGAGAGAAAAGATGGGCAGTGTGGGGGCACACCAGATGGGTCTAGCTGATCACCCTGAGACCAGAAGACAGGAAGCAGTGTTGCAGAGACAGGAGCAGAGAAGGAAGGCCGAGGAGAAGAGGAGGAGGAAAGCAGAGGAGTCAGCCAAGAAAGAAGAGGAGTTGAGGGAGGAGTCACTGCTGGAGATGGAGTTGGAGGAGACTCGAGATACACTGGAGGAGGCAGGGAGGAGAGAGGAGGACGAAGACTTCATACCTGAGGCTGCGACAACTTTTTCCTTGCCCGTGGCTAAGAAGAAGAAATACAACACTGAAGATATCACCAACATAGCTCTGGCTAGCTTGAGACATCACACTGGGCTGAGAGAGACTGCAGAGATTGCCACTGCTCCCTGGATTGACGCTGGTCTTATCACAGAGTTTGACACAGCACTGGTGATTGACCACAACAAGGTGAGGAGGGCTCAGGAGAGACTGACTAAGGAGCTGGTCAAGAAGTTTGATTAAGAGATTAGGGAAAATGGCATCACTTGTATCTTCTTTGATGGGAAAAGAGATGACACCAAAGTGATGATGGAAGCTGAGGGCAGTGGCAGGCAGTTTCCTGGCCTCATTAAGGAAGAACACTACCCAGTATGCAGACCAGACCCTTTTGGCCATAGGAGGTGACAGTACTAATGTGAATACTGGCTGGGAGGGAAGAGTAATGCATTATGTGGAGGCCAACCTTGGCAGGAAGTTGGTGTGGATTGTCTGTGACTTGCACACTGGAGAGCCGAGTCTCAGACACCTGGTGACTGCACTGGATGGCAAGACATTGAGCAACAACAAGTTGTCTGGGCCCCTAGGGAAGTTGATAGACACTGCCACTGAGCTAGAGATCAATCCAAACTTCACGAGGTTCACTGTTGGTCCTCCTCTACCCCATCTCAGTCATTAGGTAGTCAAGGACCTCAGCACAGACCAATCATATGGCTACAGAATCATCACTGCCAACAGATCGGGAGAGGTACCTCAGAGTCTAGCTCTCCTGGAGATTGGGCCAGTCTGTCACAGTAGGTGGGTCACCACGGCTCTAAGGTTCTGCAGATTGTGGATTTCCAAACATGGGCTGAAGGTTAAGAACCTGAAAAATCTGAAGATAATTGTAGAATTCATAGTGGGAGTCTACATGCCAAACTGGTTCAACATCAAGTTAAATCACAGCTGGGTGGAGGGTCTCAGGCATGTACTGTACCAGCTGGAGCTGCTCAGAAGTCAGAAGAAGGAGGTGATAGGAATAGTGATGCCTACAGTGAAGAGAGCAGCCTGGTATGCACACGATGAGGCTGTGCTCCAGGCCATGCTGTGAAGTGAGGTGAAGGAGGAGAGGAGGGAGGCAGTGAAGAGGATACTGGAAATCAGAGGTGAAGGAGATGAGAACACACAGTAGGAGACTGCAGTGTCAGACCCAGGAAGACTCCTGACATCAACCCAGATGCCACCAAACTCTCGGAGCTTATTGACTGGAACTCTGGCGTGAGTGAGCCTCCTCTGACCTGCTCCCTCACCACTACTGCAATCAAGAAGTTTCTGGATAGACCAGTGGAAGTTCCCTCATGGCCTCACACACACAGTCACTAGAGAGGTGTGTAAGGATGACAACTGAAGCAGCACAACATGTTTACTCACAAAAGAGGAGGGAGGCGTACATCAGTGGCCAGGTGGCCAGTAGGGAGCTCATGTCCAGAAACAAGAGTAAGGCAGACATGGCATTCTTGGCAAAGTTCAAGATACCCATCTATATTTCTAAGTTTTAATATTGAAATACAATTAAAATATCTTTAATTGTATGTATGTAAAATGTAGTTATATATGGCATCCTTGGCAAAGTTCGAGAAACCTATCTAAATTTCTAAGTTTTAATATTGAAATACAATCAAAATGTCTTTAGTTGTATGTAATCAGACCCGGATCTAGGGGGGGGGCTATGTGGGCTGCAGCCACGGGCCCCTGAATTATTAATTCAGGAAAATATAATATGTAAAATAAAGTAAAATATTTGTAAAGTAATATGTTTGTTCTGAAAATTAAATAAATAAAGTAAAATAATATGTTTGTTCTGAAAACCTTTAATTTTCCTCGTAACAAAGCTTATAATCCTTATATAATAAAAATTGTAGCTAAGGGGGGCCCCAAAAAAAAAATTAGCCACGGGCCCCCATTCTTCTAGATCCGGGCCTGTATGTAATGTATGTAAAATGTAGTTATATACAATACAAAAAATACTTGCAAAAATTGTTGATTTTTCGTAAGCTTCAACTTCAAATATAAGTAGTTAAGATTGGTCAGATCTGGATTTTAAAGCCATATTTCGATTTAGCACATAAAAATGCATCATTTGGTCACTTGTAATCTCTAAAAATCTAAAGATTTCACTTTGCTCCCTAAAATTGACACACTCTAATATGACAAGCCCCATTATGTGAATGTTGCGACTAATCTATTAACCAATGTCTTGGTATATATAAGAACGATTGAGGGAAAAAACTTCTCATTTGGTGATGGGAGCCTAACAGTGAAGCTACACTTTCGTCGCATTCAGTTATAATGACCCGAATGCCTTTCACAGTCTATCGAGGGTGAGATATCAGCGTGGGAGTGGGCTTGGATCCATTTTTTCAACCATACTACGCACCGCAGTCCCACTGTTAAAGAAGATTGCTAGATACCTCGGGAGGAAGGCGTTACAATCAGGTTTTAACGCGGTAGAAGACATAATGGGTGGAACTAAACCTAAAGAAGGTCTAAAAAACATTTAAAACGAAATCATCAAAGATGCAAAGAGAAAAATGCGTGGTGGCGGAAAGAAGAGGGTTGTCAGGAAGAAGGGGTTACCAACACGTGGTGCTAAACGTAAAAGGACATAAAAAAGAAGTGTTCTAAACGTATGAAGCCTATGGCTGATCATTTTTTAAATGATATAAGCTGAGGACACTATTCTCACGAATCATAGGCTGATTACTAGTTGTCGAGAGAGGTGGTATTATTTGTGACTCGACATGGCGCGTTTCATCCATCCGGGTAGTTCACAATGCTGTAAATCGGAACTGTCCCTCTTTGATATGCCCCCTACTGAGGTTTCTATTGAGCATAGCGACTTTATAACAATTAACCCATTAAACACAATTAGTTCCCCGAGTGTCCCTATAGAATTCGTGATACCCAGCTCAGGCCATTACTTTTTTGATCCGAGCTGCATGCACATATACGCTAAACTACGTATAGCCCATTCAGATGAAACGGACTGCGATGATAGTTACTCTGCATACCCTGAAACCAACTTTCTACACTCCATATTCAGCCAGTGTGAGGTGTATTTAAATCAGGTTAACATCTCGGCAGGAACGGGTTATTATGAAAAGAAGCGAAGGACAGCTTTTTAACCGCCGAGGACTATTGTAAGACTAAAGATGAAAGTAGTATAAAGGATAAATTAAAAAATTCTAAAAAAAAGATATACGAGAGTTTTGGTCATCTTCATACAGATTTCACGTTCGAGGAGAAACTGCTTATGAACGGCGTCGATCTGAAACTAAAGCTCAACCGCACGAGTCCTGAGATCTGCATATATCTTGGGCCTGATCAAGAAGAGGGCGCAAAACCCGTTGTGATTCGCATCATGGAGACATATTTACGTGTACGAAGAGTGAAATTAAATTCCCCGAAAATGTAGAAATTGAAAAATATTTAATACACGCAACAGTAAAATACCCAATTAACAGTGTACAGATCAAACTATACACGGTGCCCGTCGGGTTATAGATAGATAGATAGATAGATAGAATAACCTTTATTAATAATAAAATAAATATTTTTTTTCAATTTACAATATGAATAATTGTGAAGCTCGACTATTTATTTTATTTAATTTGGCCCTTAAGCTTTAGGCTTTACTGAGCTCTTATTAAAAATGAGCAGCTAGTTGTTATAAATTAATAATAATAAGTAAATAAATAAGTAAATAAGAATTATTAATAGTTGAAACATGAATTACAATATTAAACAATATTAATGGACAATATTAAACAATATTAGTGGATATTAATCCGAGATTTTTGTTAGTATGCCATTATTAATCTAGATTTCAACTTGGTTTTAAACAAATTTATATTCACAATATTTTTTATATCGGCATGCAAGTCATTCCATAGTTTCAATCCAATGAAAATGGATAGTTTTTGAGATGAAGACAATCTAATTTGAGATATAACAAGCTTTGATCTATTTCTGGTCTGATACGAGTGGATTTCTTGATGAGTTACAAAATACAGTATCTATTTACTCATTGAAAATTAATGATTTTGTCCTTACACTTGTAAATAAAAATAAAATGTGCCAGTTTGGTTATATCGTTGAGCTTTAGTAGGTTTAACTCTTTAAATAATGCACTAGAGTGATCAAGGAAACTAGTATCAGATAATAACCTTATTGCTCGTTTCTGGATGACAAAGATACCATTTGATGCGTTGTTTACGGAGTTTCTCCAAACAAGGGTGCAGTATGTTATATAAGGAAGAACAGGAGTATCATAAATAGACAATAAAACTTGTTTGGGACTACTTTTCTAAGTTTAAACATTATAGCAACACTCCTTGAAATCTTTATCGCGATATAATTTACATGATCACTCCAGAGCAAATTCTTATCTAGCATTACACCAAGAAATTTTGTTACAGTACACTCCTTTATGGCGATTTCATTAACATTAAGTTCATCAAGATATACATTTATTTTATTAGTAAAAATCATAAAATTTGTTTTATTGGTATTTAGGAAGAGTTTATTGGTGGTCAACCATTTCATTACACTGATGAATTCTGAATGAAATATATTCTTAGCTGTATTAACATCTTCGCAAGAAAAAGAGACATTTGTATCATCTGCAAACATTATGAAGTTCAGTATATCAGATGAACGTTGAAGGTCATTTATATATAATAAAAATAACAGTGGACCCAGCACTGAGCCCTGTGGCACACCATGTTTGACAAGCGCTTTAGTTGAGCAAACTTTATTTACTAATACAAAATGATATCTATTGGACAAATAACTTTTAAACCAATCACTGATTGTTCCTCTAAAGGCGTAACAATATAAGTTATTAAGTAGAATATTATGGTCTATTACATCAAACGCCTTACACAAATCCATAAATATTGATATCATTTTCTTTGTTCTCCTTAGCTATATTTACATTTTCCATAAGATTTAAAATATCCATTTCCGTTGTTTTATTATTACGAAAGCCATATTGATTTGGAGATAATAAATTGTAGGATTCTAAATATCGCTGCATTCTACTTTTTACAATTTTTTTAAAAAACTTTGCTGAACACAGATAATGAACACACCGGCCTGTAATTTGTTCCTAGTGTAGGATCACCCCCTTTAAAAGGGGGTGTTATACAAACAGTTTTTAGAATTGATGGAATGCAGGATCACGGTTTGACGAATGGAAAATATAAAAAGAGTGCCTTTAAATTCGAAAATTTCGGCCTTAAAAAAATAACTCTATACGTAAATGGCGTCGCATTGGGGGGGCTATGAATGCTGATTACTCATCAGACGCTGTGTTCCCGCTCTACGCGAGAGCTTATAGTAGTCTGGCTCATAATACCGGTGCCTGTGTCGAGCTTGGGTTTGATGTAACACAGAAAGAATTTGTTCAAGTATTTAACGTTTATTCATATGATATTACGCCTGACTTGTCTGCTACTATAAATACGCCCTTAATTCCACAAGAAAGTGGGAACATCTCAGTCAGGATGGAATTTGCAAACCCTCTTGACGTGCCTATTAGTGTACTTGTGTACTTCGAATCACAGGCTCTAATAGAAGTTGATCGTTTCAGGAACCTGGTCACAGTCTTTTAAAATGGACGCGAATACACTCCAGAGAGTAATGAAAAGTGACTGAATCAAACGCTTCAAATTTATCGGCGTGTTTGAGAAGAATGAAATATCGAAATTGCCAACAACGAGAGATTGGTATGCGATTATCGTGAACACCGACATTGTGAGAGGTGAGGGGGTTCATTGGTTTTCAATCTATTTTAAAAATAGAGAAAGAATGTACTATTTTGATTCACTTGGTACTAAACCCTGGAATGACCCTGTTATTGTAAAATTTATCGAATATACACACGTCCCTGAAATTTTATGGAATCCTTAGCGTTCCAATGATATTTTAATAATACTTGTGGCATGTATTGCCTTTCATTTCTCCTGCACATGTCACGTGGGAAGGGATTTATAGATTTTTTTAAATTATTCTATTTGTGTGACACTGAAATGAATGATGAATCGGTATGCAGACAAATAAAAATAAGGTTCCCATATGTTCGCACTCACTGTGTTGTGTAAAAGTGTATATATAATTGTATCTGTATTGTGTAAATTGTCTCCATTAAGGCTTATTTAATGGATGCTAGTTCTGTAAGCAGCTTTGTACATGTTCTCTACTATTTAATAAATTAAATGAAAATAGAAGGTGGTTTGTTCTTAACCCCAAAGAAACTTACATTAGTTCCTCGATGACCTGGCATTCGTTGGACCAGATGTGAACCAATACCTCGACCCCTGTATTCAGGCCCATGGACGGGCTGCGCGGTAAACACTCCAAATCATTTATTTCCCTTTCATCAAAGCTGTCACGAAACGTTGCTAAATCACGTTCGAGCTCAGTATCGGTCCTTTTGGGAGAAATTAACATGACTAGTTCATACTGATTCTTTATAATTAAAGTTAATTTTTTTTATAAACCGAACTGTGTTCAGAAATCATGACTCAGTACTAATGCAAACTAGTCTATAATTGAGGATACCCGCTAATGAAACATTTACTATAAAATGCGAGGAGTACACAAAATCTTACATTAGTTCCTCGATGACGTGGCGCTCGTTGGACCAGATGTGAGACAATACCTCGACCTCGGTACTCAAGTCACTGTGTTGGCTGTGCGGTAAAACCTCCAAATCATTTATTCTCCTTTCATCAAAACGAAAAGTAGCTACAACACGATCAACTTCCGCATCCGACCTTTCAGGAGAAATTAACATGATTAGTTCATACTGAATCATTTAAAGTTATTATATTAAAGTTTAAAGAGTTACAAAAAGAGAAAATTCCGATTAGGACACCTGGCAAATTATAATCACAAAGCAGATATCCTGACAGTTTTCAAAAGTAAGCACCGGGTAATTTTAAAAGTTTTTAATATTTCTAAAATCCTACTGTAAAACTTTCTATAAACTTTTAAGTTATCACGAAATGTATTATTAAAACCACACCATATATATATATATATATATATATATATATATATATATATATATATATATATATATGTGGAAATAATCACAAAGGAAACAGAATGGGCAATAATTAAAAACAAGTACACTACTATACAGCTCAAAAGGAAGATTAGATGGGTGTGCAACGCTTCGTCTGCCGGCACCAGGTCTCGAGCCCGGGTCAGCAGGCATTTCTTAAAAGTTTTTAATATTTCTAAAATACTACTGTAGCATTTTCTATAAATTTTTAAGTTATCAAGAAATGTATTATTAAAACCACACCATATATATATATATATATTATATATATATGCCAAAATAATAAAAACCTATTGTTTTTCACCACACAGAGGAATATATATAATATTATATATATATAGTATATATATATATATATATATATATATTCATTCCTCTGTGTGGTGAAAAACAGATTTTTATTTATTACCCATCCTCTGTTTCGTTCGTGGTTATTTCGGCATATATATATATATATATGCCGAATTAACCATGAAGGAAACAGAGGATAGGTAATAAATAAAACCTATTCTTTTTCACCACACAGAGGAGTATATATATATATATATATATGAACAGAGACCGGGCCTCGACCTCTGGGCAGATATCCTTTCACTTCGTTTTATTACAGCTTTTTATAAATTATTTAACACTGAATGACACGACGTATATAATCACAAATTATATTATTAATTAATTACTTACATTTTAATGTCTTCATTGATCGGTTTTTGCAGTCCGTCACAAATTTCTGCAACAGTCTGCATTGAAAGAAGTTCATTCTGGTCAGTCGCAGCCAAAAGTTAAATTGCAGACAGCGATAAGGCATCCTCGTCTTCAAAGAAATCCGGATAGAGGTAGAGCTGCGGCGATTAGCTCATGGCGAGGTATTTCAAAAGCACTGTTCGATAAAAACAACTGAATTGGAGCTTTGTGATGAAAATGCCCCCTTTTATAGATGGGTTGTAATTGTGAACATCACACAATACCCAATTCGCGAGTTTCCTATTGGATCTCGGTGAAATTTGGGCGGAGTTTAACGTATAAGCATGTCTAGCCTCCAACAGGAGGTCCTGTGCCGTTCTCATGGGCCGCCTACTGTGCTGTGATTGGCTGTCTCGTGAAATCTGGGTCGTGTCAGATATATCTTACCCGCTCCAGAGCCGTGGAGAGAGAAATGCATTGTTTTTAGAAATAAATCTTGCTTTCTGGGCGCCGATGAGTTGGTGGGAGAAGGGAAAATGGAGCAACCACTTATATATGAGAGGCTTAACGTTACTGGAAAATAAATTTTTAAATGGGTTTATGGTACACCCTTCTAAAATAGGTTCGGAAAATTTATTTATTATTTCGTCTGAAAAATACATCATCAGAAACTGGAAATAAGTATTAAAGTCACCTATCCGTGAAGGACTGTAGATGTAAAGTTTATAACATGCGTATAAATGAAAAAATCATCTGTATTTGAAGGCTCGCCTACTGTACCATATACTGGGATATTAGGACCTCACCTGTATATCTTCGATTATCACATATGTTTGAGAGAAACGCTAAACTGAAGATCATTTGCCCATGAAACTTGGTCGCACCATGAACGTGAGAGTTTAATCTTTATGATGTCTGTGCACCGAAACAATGAAACTCCTGCTAAAAGAAGTTTATTTATTTGAAGTGTAAAATCGATATTATCTATTGCTTCCGCCAATTCGTCACCACTAAACTCCCCAATTTTCAGAACGATATTTAATATAATTGAGTGTATATATATATATATATATATATATTTTTTTTTTTTCCATAAATATTTATGTTCTATTGTCCAGCTATTTACATCGTTTAATTAGGAATTGTTTAGGAAGGTTTTTGTTTATATCACTTTTGCCTTCCTTCTCTCTATTTCCCTCCTTTATCATATTTCCTTTCTATTTATTCATTTGTGCTGCACATTTTCACCTTTATTTTAATGCTATGTGTACCATTTGTCCTGTCTTATTTTTAATTTTCAGAAGTTACAGATATAAAAGACCTTAATATCCAATTCAAGTTAGCCGGAGAGTTAATTAATGCAATTTGACGTGATTGCTAATTATAAATTTTGTGTACGCTTCTTGTACCAATATTTCAGAATTTTTTAGATGAACTTTTTTCGGGAATTGTACATATATAGGCTGTCCTTTGCTTTCGATGGCTTCAGCCCTAATTGTTCATTCTGACGAAGGACAAGCTTTACACTACACCTTAGACTTACAGCTTAACCAGCAACTACTGGAATACACAGGGTTCCCATTTATCTACCAGCCGTGGGAGTGTGTTTACAATCCACCTTACACCTAATATACATATATATATATATATATATATATATATATATATATATATGAGAGAGAGTGAGTGAGAGAGAGAAGAGAGGGAGAGAGAGAAACAAACAAACAGAAAAACATGACCGAGTGTAGCAATACAGTTTAACGGGAGCCCCACTCGGATACCCTGGTTTCCAATTTATCTACCAACCGTGGAAGGATGTTTACACTCCACGTTAGACCTACTTTTTAACGGGGAAATACATATATATGTATATGAGAGAGAGAGAGCGGAAATAAACAAACAGATAAACAACATGACCGGGTCTTGCAATACGGTTTAACGGGAGCCCCACTAGGATACCCTTGTTTCCCACTTATCTACCAACCGTGGAAGGATGCACCGTCACCGAGTCTCGAACCCGGCACATATAATCACGCATATAGTCGTGTGTGTGTGTGTATAATATATTATGGGCGTATAGGCGGGAGTGTTCGTGCATTTGTCCAAACGTTGTATATACTGTGCCAACTGGCTGATTAAGCCAACTGGATGATTAGAGGGATATAAGACAGCAAGCGCTGGGATGAAGTATAAATATGCGCTTGGCTCCTGCCAAGCGAACACCTCTCTCCTTCTCCTTTCTCTCCCTCTCTTAGGTTAGGTATACCCCTTTGGGTGGCGAGGCCGTCCCAGCTTCTCCCGAAAAGAGGTCTCCCCCAGCCAGCTGGGGAGTTCATTGCAATTTGGGGGATAATTCCTCCCCCATAGTTGCATAACCCTTGTTGCATAACCTCTTGCACACACCCTCCCCCTTTGTTACATAACCTTTTGCAACATTCTCCCTTGTTGCATAACCTCATACAACATTTCCTTTGCAATGGTGATCAACATTTGCAATTGCATTGCACGCTCTCCTTTTGCGCCCATACTACTGACGTTAATATTTTTTAAATGCCTATCTAAACGGTTCTGAAACATTAATGCTGGTAGAGCTCACGACGGACGCGGGAAGATTATTCAATTTATCAATTAGTTTAAAGGTAAAAAAGTTTTTAGCGATGTAGTAATGAAACATCTGCCACGTAATTTATATCCGTTATTACGAGTATTGCTATTACACTGAGTAACAAAATTCGAAAACATTTCTGTTTATTGTGACTTTTCTGTCGTTTCTTAATGATTTCGGGGAGCTGATTCCAAAAATGTTATTGGTTTTGCTCTATCATCAACCGTTTCAAAAATATAGGTTATCACACTTTTCATATGGCAAAGTATACAAAGAAGGCTAACATAAATATTTTCTGAAAATAAAAACACTACTGGAAATTAATGTTTATTGAGCCAAAATTGTTTGACAAACCCAAAATGGTGCAAAGGATATAATATATATCATGAGGAGAACCGATAAGAGAATAACAAGCCTCGTTATGCAGTGTGCGTTCCTTAAAAATGCACTGAAGAACGCGACTTCCGCGTATGAACATTCTTATCCTTTCTGATCAGCGACCATAGGTAGTCTCCCATCATGGAAGCATCCCAATGGCCCTGGTACCTTTTCTCCATCGTTTGAATATCTTGATGGAATCTTTCGCCATGTTCTTCACTCACATCGCCCAGGTTATCACGAAAAAAGTCTAGATGTAAATGCAGATAGTGTAATTTTAAAGACATACGGCAACCCATTTTGCCATAGCACTTAATTAAGTTTGACACTAACTCCTTATAGTTTGGTGCTTTATGGTTACCTAAAAACCCACGAACCACATCACGGAAAGCACACCAAGCCTCTTTTTCGATCGGAGTCATCTTGGCTTCAAGGTTCTTTGAATTTAACAGCACCTTGACTTGTGGTCCTACAAAGATGCCATCCTTGACTTTGGCCTCAGAGAGTTTAGGGAACATCACCCGAATCTGTTGGAAAACTTCCCCTCCAAAATCTAACGAAGTTACAAACTACTTAATTATACCCAACTTAATATGGAGAGGTGGTAGCAGAACTATGTCAGGCTTCACAAGAGGTTCCCTGAGTACATTGTACTTTCCTGGTTGCAGTCCTTCACGTGGAGGCCACTGAACTGTTTTATAGTGTTCAGTTGAAGCCCTGCTATCCCATAGGCAAAGAAAACATGAATATTTAGTAAACCCTCCTTGTAAACCTAACAGGAAACCAATCATTTTGAAATCACCACACACGTCCCAGTTATATTGTTCATACCTGATTTGAGTGAGCAGTTGTTTGACATTTTCATAGTCCTCTTTCATTTGAACAGAATGTGCAACTGGTATAGGTTGATATTTGTTCCCATTGTGGAGTAGAACAGCTTTTAAACTCCGAGTTGAACTGTCAATAAACAGGCGCCACTCTGAGGGTATATGTGTTAACCCAATAGCTGTGAATAGACCATTAACCTCGCTGCAATAACGGAGAGAGCCATTGACACCGTAGAACCTTGCAAACTCTTCATGCCGCTTTCGGTATACAGTGCTCTTGCAGTCTTCTCCAAGCAATTTCCACCCTTTGAGTCTGGAGGTCAGAAGCTCAGACCCTGATTTCGTCAGACCTAAATCTCTAATTAAGTCGTCCAATTCCCTCTGATTTGGAAAGTGAGGTTTTGTACTGAAAGTTACTGTATATTCTTCATCATGACTGTCCTCACCAGCCGACATCTCAGATGAGCTAGCTGCATCCTCATTTTCAACCTGCAAAGCAAAGAAACAAAATATAGGCATAGCTATATATGTAGAAGAGCATCAGCACTAAGAGAAATCGACACATAATGACCTACAGTCTGTAAATACAGACGGTAAAGTAATGGATAGATACCTGTTCTGGTGGACGTGTTATTGGAAGACCTTCGCCATGTGGTACAGGAGCTATGGACGACGCTATGCTTGGATACTGAAGAGTCTGCCTTCCTTTAACTTTCCTGTACTTAGAAACATCTACCATGCAGTAGTAGCAATCGTCGTGGTGGCTCTTTGGTTCTCTCCATATTCTGAGTACCGCAAAGGGCATTGCCTTGCGTACTCCCCGCAGCCACCCTTCAAGTGTGGAGCGGCAGCTTCCACAGACCACATGTGGTGCCCAGGGCTTATCTTGGTCACCCATAGGCATACCAAAATAGAGCCGATACGCGATCCAGAACTTGGTGCCTTTCAAAATCTTGTGCTATATATGCTTGGGGCCTATGTAATACCCACAAACGTAGCAGAATATATCCGGCGAGTGTTTACAAGCTCTAGTTGCCATTCTCTTTACCAAACTGTACTACATTAATCATAACCTGCAGATATAAAGAGAAGAGTTATTAAATCTGCAACAGATTCCGGATTCCAGAAAAATGATGTATTCACAACACTGAAATAATGTTCGCAATAAAAAAGGGTCGATAACACTCAAATCGTCAGCACAGAGAAGCACAAAAACACAGTACCTCAGTGCTGGTAACCATCTGACAAACAAGCTGCTTTCTTTGTGTGCTCACACTTACTGACTTCTCAGCCTCTGCGCTCTTCTTTATATAGCACAGTGGAAGTTTCGGGCAATTTCTAGAGCAAGAAACTGTCAACGAACATCCGGATTGTTCTCAACAATTCCTGATTATTCTGATATTGCTGTGCCCATAATAACATTATACTGGTAAAACATGAAAAATGGATTATCTCTGAAACCATTGATGATACACACAAACCAAGGCCAGATTTGGACTCAGCGCTCACAAATGCAAATAAAAACATAAAAAATTCTTTATAAACAGAATCAGTGTTACACAGTGTTATCGAAAATGAACAATTTGTAAAAATTTACGTTATCGATTTCATTAACGATTTTGAACGGAAGTCTAAGTCTTTAATCTTATCTTCGCAAGACTTGTCGCGTAGTGAAGGAATTAGTTTCGTGGCGAGTCGCTGAACCCTTTCCAACCTATCAATACCCTCACGCAAAGACGGTCACCAAAACTGAACGGCATATTCTAAGTGAGGCCTGACTAGGGACTTATAAAGGGGAAATATAATATTCTTCGATTTAAATTCGAAATTACACGCTATGAAGCCTAACATCCTATTAGCTTTTGCGCAAGACTCCAGTCACTGGTTCCTAACTTTCAAATCCTTAGATACGCGTACGCCTAAATCTACTTCCTCGTCAACGCTCGCTAACTGTCTATCATCCATCGTGTACGTGTAATTGTTGTTACGAGAACCTATATGCAAAAATTTACATTTGTCTACGTTAAATTGCATCTGTCATTCATCTGTCCACTACATAATCCTATTTACATCGTCTTGGAGCCTATTTCTATCGTCCACGTTAAGAACGTTACCGCCTATTTTAGTATCGTCCCCGAATTTTGACACGTTACTGTGAAGCCTTTATCGATGTCGTTAATATAGATTACGAATGGCATTGGGCCTGACATTGAACCCTGTGGGACACCGTTACCTACATCCAACCACCCCGATTCCCTACCAATAACAACGACCCTCTGTTTCCTGGCACGAACCCATTCCTCTAGCCAGTTAGCTTCCTAACCGCGTATACCGTGCGCTTTAACCTTCGCAATTAATCTTCTAGGCGGAACTGTATCGAACGCGTTTTTAAAGTTTAAATAAATAACGTCAGCCGCTCTATGCCTATCGTATTCACGCACTATTTCGTTATAAAACTCTAACAAATTAGTTAAACAAGATTTATGGCGTCGATACCCATGCTGACAACTATTAATCAAATCGCGACTTTCTGAGTGATCGACGATACGATCCCTAACTACGGATTCCAAAAGTTTACCGACAGTTGACGTTAAGCTAATAAGCCTATAATTGCTAGCTACTGTGTGGTCGCCTTTTTTAAAAAAAAGGGGCCTACGATAACGTCTTTCAAATCTTTCAAATGTCTAGGATAAAGCGAGTCAGGGTCTGGAGCCTTTCTAACTTTTAGCTTATCGATATAATGCGCAATATCACCCTCGTAAACAGTTATTTCATTCAAAATAGTCTCGCTACTAAACGGAACGATATCGTCCACATCGGGGACATTATTTACGTCTTCTACGGTAAAAACTGTTTGCAAAAAAGTTGTTAAAAATACCCGCCATTGCCTGAGCGTCAGAAGCCAAAGAGCCATCAGCTTCCACTAGAGGGCTTATGTTATCTTTTATCGGCTTACGATTATTGACGTAGTCCAAAAACTTTTTCGGATTATGTTTACTATCCGCACCTACAAGTATCACAAAATTACGCTTAACATTCCTAACAGATCTTTTAACCTGACGTTTAAGCTCGATATATTTATTAAAGTTAGCTACTGTGCCATTGCGCTTATTATGTCTATACGCTCTGTTACGCTCGTTTATGAACTCGCCTATTTCCCTAGTCCACCACTTGGGCCTACCATGATTACTCGCGCGCTTTGGCCTACGCGGAATAAACTCCCTTTCGATATTCAAAAAACTTTCTTTAAACGCCTCCCACTGAAAACTTGCGTCATTACCCATAAATGAATTATCCCAATCCACTACTCTCATCCTATCCGCAAAACTATCAAAATTAGTCCTACGAAAATCAGGGACTTCTATCTATCGGCCAATAAAGATCGAACCATCTAGTAGCTGGTTCCCTCCGAAGTTTGCCTCAGGATAGCTGGCACTCACACGATTAAGTTTATCCTTACTGTTTTCTATCAAAAGCTTAAACCTAATAATTTGGTGATCACTACATCCTAAACTCTCACTAACTTCCAAACCTTCGACTATATTTTCGTCGTTTGTCATCACCAAGTCTAAAATATTGTCACCGCGCGTTGATTCGATAACCATCTGTCTTAAAAAATTATCTTCCATGAACTCAATCAGTCTGAAACCCTCATCATTACCAGTAAAAGTCTTGTAATTAACGTTAGGGCAGTTAAAATCTCCAACAACTATGCTATCCCGATTATTAATAATTTTTTTTATTTAGTTGCTTAACTGCCGATTCGTACCTAGAGTGGTACATATCTCGGTGAGACAGAGGGTGGGTAGTGTCGCTTGGATGGGAGTATGAGACTGAGGGGATGAGAAGGTTCGGTTTTTGAATATGTGGGAGAGGGAGTATGAATTTAGATGCGGTGAAGTAGATAAGAGTGGGTGAGGTATGAGAAAATTGCTTCCGCTGAGAAGTTGGGGCCTTCGGCGTGTATGGACTGCAGACGTTCGGACGTGGGGATGCGAGACAGGTAGGGGAAACAGCTGTGGCGGAGGTCAGACAGATTCGGGCATTCGATCAGGGGGCGGACGACGGTGATGGAGGTATGGCAGGTGGGGCAGAGCGGGGCTGACAATTTAGCTATAAGGTAACCGTGTGCGCGCGTCGTGTGTGCTCTAGGCGGAGACGGGCTAGAACCACTTCTTTATGACGGGGCCTATGGAACGAGGAAGCCCAATATCCAAGGTGTGGTTTTATCTGTTGGAGCTTGTGGTTTACAGCCCTGGTCCCAATCCCGTTGCCAGATGGAACGGAAGTATTAGCAGAGAGTCGGGAAAAAATCCGTGAAAGGGAGGTGCCTGGTGGAGACTGGCAATGAGCAAGCGGATTTCGCCTTACTGTCCGCCTCCTCATTACCCCGGATACCAACATGTGCTGTGACCTAGCAGAAGGTGACCGTCTTGTGCTGGGATGCCGTTCAGGAGTGGAAGGTTTGTTGGATGGTGCGGACAAGTGGGTGAGGGGGGGGTTACATTTTTCAAGGGATAGCAGTGCGCTTTGGGAATCTGAGTAGATGACATAGGAGTTGGCGGAGTGGGTGATTATAATGTCGAGGGCTTCCAGAATAGCGAAAAGTTCTGCTGAAAAGACAGAGGCCTCACGGGGAAGGGGAACGGCTCTAGAGAGCGGATGGGTCACGATCACCCTGAGGCAACCGCACCATCCTCTGATCAGGAACCATCCGTATAAATGGGGACAGCGTCCAGGTGTCGGGTTACGTGTTCCTGGAAGAGCGACTTGTATACTGTAGCGGTGTTAGTAGCTTTCGGCAGGGCACATAAGTCCCTGCAAAACTTGATAGGGGTGAGGAGCCAGAGAGGATGGATATGATACGAGATGGGGGTGACTGAAGGAGGGGGCATGTTGGAAAGATCCAGGAAAGAGCGGACCGCTTCCGTAAAGTGCCAGCTCTGACCCTGGGGCGGAGGTTCTAAAATCGCCGCGCACAGAAGTGACGAGGGCAGCCTCTGCGCGCGAAGGTAGGTCCGCATGAGGAGCAGACCACGTCGGAGGGTGAGAGGGATGTAGTTACATACTACTTGGAGGCTGGAAGCTGGGGAGGATCGGAAGGCACCGGTGGAGAGGCGGAGGCCCCTGTTAAGTACCGGGTCCAAGATTCGGAGGGAAGTGCTGGAGGCAGTCCCGTATACAACACTCCCACAGTCCAGCTTTGACTGGACCATGGAGGTGTAAAGACGAAAGACGGAGGAGCGAGCGTCGGTCAGGGACCCAAGTGTTGTGGGAAAGGTGGTCTAGGAGAGTGAGGGGACGCTGGAGCGTGTGTTTTTAAAGATGGATAGGCGGAAACCAACTGATGTCGCCACCTCTCCACCCGATGGATGGCGAGCTGAATTTGTCGTTGGGCGACGAGCAGTTCCCGCCCCGCGAACCATATCGTAAGGGATGGAAGAAATTTTTCTACTGTGTTCATTATCAGTGAAAAGCATATATGACACTGAGGATGCTTCCCTGTGGGACCCCGTCCTCTTGCTCAAAGGTTAAAGAGAGGACTGAGTCCACCCGTACTTGAAAGGTCCGGGAGGAGAGGAAGCCCTTGATGAAGGTCGGCAGGGCTCCGACGAAACCCAAGTTTTGGAACTCAATGAGGATTATACGTCGATGGATGGTGTCGTAGGCCTCCTGGATGTCGAAGAAAGTGGGCAGGACAAACTGTCCCCTATTGAAAGCGTTCTGTATTTCTCGCCTGAGGAGCAGGAGGGGGTCTGTAGTGGAGCGGAACTGCCTAAAGCCAGACTGGGTAGCTGGGGGGGGGGGGGAGTCAGTGTTTTCAAAGAGAAAGGAGAGTCGCGCGGCGATCATTTTCTCGAAGATTTTACAGACACAGCATGTTAATGTGATTGGTCTATAATTAGTGAGGTCAAGAGGGTCTTTGCCAGGTTTGGGGATTGGTATTACGTGGGCCTCTTTCCACCGAGAAGGAAAAGTGCCCTCAATCCATATACGGTTGTAGAGATCTAGGAGGAACAGTTGCATAGTAGGATGGATGTATTGGATCAAACGGTAGGAGTTGCCCTCCGGGCCAGGGGAAGGAGACCGTCTAGAGGCCAGTGCCGCCTGTAGCTCTTGCATGGTGAACAGCCGATTGTAGGAGTTGTCGAGAGATGGTGAGCAGTTCCTGTTAGGGGTCAGCGCGTGGGGTCTGTCTGTGGAGGAGACGGCAGCGAAGGTAGATGCTAGAAGATTCGCCACTGACCTAGGTTCATAGAGAAGCCCGTCCTTAGTTGGAAGGACCGGAGGTCGAGATGGGGTGTGTCGTTTCTGACACTCCGTACCTTCTTCCAGATGGTAGTCGAATGTGTGGAGGTGATACCTGATACAAAGGTACGCCAGGAAGCTCGGCGCGCTTTCTTCATCGCATGTCGAGCAATGGCTCTGGCCCGCTGCATCTCCATGGCCTCCGCGCACTCTGGATTCCACCAAGGTACTTGTCGGCTCGGGAGTATGCAGAAGATCGTGGAATGCTGGTGCTTGCAGCTGCTACAACAGTCGCCTTAAAGTACGCAATGCATTCATCGGAAGATGGAAAGTGGGCCGTCAAACGTGTGGAAGTGTTGTCCCGGAAAAGTGGCCAATTAGCTCTGGCCGTTATCCACTTCTCCGGTACCAGAACTGTCTGATCGTGCTGATTTAGTGTGAGGCAAACAGGGAAGTGGTCACTGCCGTGGTCATCCCGAAGCACTTGCCAGGTGAAGTCCAGGAAGCCGTCCGTCGAGATAAACGATAGATCTATACAGGACGGGGTGCATCTGGTGGCGTGGTAGTGTGTGGGAGAGCTGTCGATGAGGCACTCGAAGGAGAGTTCAGCCATGAGGGTAATCAGGGTCGGAGCCACAAAAGTGGAGGTCGTATCACCCCATAAGGGGTGGCGACTTTTGAAGTCGCCCAAGAGTGGGAAGGGCCTGGGGAGTTGTTGAACAACCTCAACCAGGTCATCGCGGGAAACTTGGGAGTAAGGAGAGAGGTAGATCGAGCAGACTGTGTATTGCTTGTCCAGGAAAATCCTGGCAGCAACCACCTGTAACGGGGATCTAATAGGGAGGTTGTGAAGGGGGACTGTACGGTGGACGAGGATGGCAGCCCCACTTCGTGTGGAGGTAGGAGACGGAAATGTAGTGCTAGAATATCCGGTAGGGCAGGGCATCGGTCTGGTCCCCAGGATTAGCTTCTGGAGACAGACACATACCGGACGAACAGAGGCAATCAGGGAATTTAGGCATTCGTAATTTGCGAAGATTCCCCTACAGTTCCATTGTAGGATTGTTGCTTTCGGAGGGTTCATTGTTGGACGAGGGAGAAGTGGAGTGGGCGAAGGTGCTATGGAGATAGACTGGATAGATGGATAGACTGGATAGACTGGATAGATGGAGATCTAGGTCCACGATGGAGGGGCGTAAGTCGGGGGCCTGTCGGGTCACCTGCCGTTCACCAAGGAGGGAATCGGCTGACCTGCCACCCCTTCGGGGACTGTGTGGCCGAGTCGACCGAACGGGACCGGAGACGTGGATCGCTGCAGCCCGGGGACCGTCGCGGGCTCAGAGGGTGAGGAGTCTCTAGGCAAGGTTCAGTGGTCATGCAACGGGGAGGGTTCCGTTATCCAAATTAGCACCTCCCTCTTTGTGGTTCCCCGGGACACCCGGGGTGACGACAGGGGGGTACCAGTAAAACCGGCTGGTTGGGGGAGAGGACAAAGTCTGGGTGGCCGATGAGGGAAGAGCCGGAGGTACGAGAGGGGCCGGGTCAGTGGGGGTACAAGGGGATGAGCCAGTGTACTCCCGTGGTGGCATGGAGAAGATGGCACCATGGGGTTAAGGGTAGATCCATGAGGCTCGAGGGTGCGGCCGAGGGTACTCTGGTCACGCCATGTAGGCGTGCCAGTGCCGCGTCCACTGGACCCTCGGATGTTGGGTGATCTGCCCGGTGTCTCGCCCTAGGTGGTGGCTCGTGCACGTCAGCAACGACTGTCAACTTCTGCGGGTGAGTGTGAGAGTGAGAGGGTCATCGTAGGCGAGGTTAAGGGTGTAGGTGCTCGAATTCTCCTTTTAGATTTCAAAGAGAGGAAGGCTTGTTGGATGTTCGGGGAGTCCGGAGACTGACTCCGGCGTCTCCGCCTCGTTGATTTTACCTCTGGCACAAGATTTGGGTGCTCTCGGAGTGCAATGAAAGCGGGGTTCCTTGGAGACGGGAACCGAGAGTCCCGATTTCAGAGGTCTGGGAAGTGTGTAGCTTTGGAGATTCATGGTGGGTAGGCATGGTACAGGGACAGGCTGTTGCCGGGTCCGGCATGGGGCCCGATCGGGAAGGGAGATTAGTAGTCGATGGGGGTATGAGTGGCGGATCTGGACGGCGAGTCAAGGGAACTGAGCCGAGGGCTGCAGCATACGAGACCGCCGGCCTCACCTCCCGACCCGCACCCTGTCTCGCGCCTCTCGGAGACGGATGAAGTCCGCCACCCGCAGGGACCGGACCTCCTTCTCAAACTTAAAAAAAAATACATTGACGAGACGAAGAAGGATGTGTGCCGGCGCAGTTTGAGCATTTAGGCGAGTTGGGACATCGTTCTGGGTGGGCAATGTCCCCGCAAAGTAAGCACAGTTGTTGTGGCTGTCGCCATACCGAACTGACGTGCCCAAACTTATTGCACTTAAAGCAACGGGTCGGGTCTGGAATGTATGGGCGGACCGAGAGCTCGCATGACGCGCCCTCTCCCATGCCCCACACAACACGACCGGGATGGACTACGGTGTTGAAAGTGAGGAGGAGGCGCGGGGTAGGGGAGGAGGTATCTCCTTGACGAGACGTGAATCGATGAACCTTAATGACATCCTAGGATGTCAGGTCTTCTAATAACTCGTTCTCGGGTATCGTCAATAAACAAGTAGCGAAAATAGTGCCATGACTCTGGTTCAGACGAGGTGAGGGGAGGGGAAACGGTCACCGAGCATCCGAGGACTTCTGTGAGTGAGAGTATGGCATTCGTTTCTGCCGCTGTTCGAGATTTTATAAGGAGAGAACCGTCCGTCTGTGGTCGGACGTCATAACGGCTAGAGTTGCTGCGCGTGCGAATCGCCTGAATGTCCTTTCAGAGTTGGACGGTAGGATCCCAGAAGTAGGGCGAATAACTAAAAATTTGTGAATACTGGGTAGGGATAGGGAAGCGCTTGGTTCGAAGTGGACTGGGACATCTAGTGGTCGATAGAACGGACGTGGGTGCCCACTTCCCCGTCCGTCAAGGCTCTCTCTGTGGAGAGGCGGGTCGATGACAGGTGAGAGGGGCATACGGAGAAAGCGAGAGGCCTGGTTTTCGGGGCGAGGCTTTCGTGGACCTGTTGTCTTGCTCGTAGCTGGCTGAGGGGAGCTGGGGTGGGATCCCTGCTCTAGAGGAGGTGTGTCCAAAGGCATGGTCAAGGTACAGGTTGCGGTCGGTGACGGGGGAGGAGAATGCGAGTGTTCTGTAGCAAGAGGAGGGGCGACCCCATCACGAGGTAGTCTTCCAGTGGTAGAGGACTCGGGGGCCTGGTCGCCCACCACCCGAGTTCTAGGGCAAGAAGTCGAAGTATCCATACGTTATTAGATTGAGGAAAACGGACCCAGGGGCCGCGAGAAACTGCCTAGGGGTGAGAAAGGGAGGCCGAGCGCAAACCGCCGGGGCGGGGTACCTTGTCCCTTGTCCCCAGGGGACACATCGCCGGTTTAAAAACGGGTCGCTGTGATGCGAAAGTTTGCCCCAAACGGCGCAAAGACCCCAGCCCCCCAATCCCACCTTCCCGGACACCCAACCATCCAACACAGTGACGCCATAAGGCCGTCACCTCCGGAGTACAGCACTGGAGACCCGTACTGGGAGCCAAAAATTTTTGTGGCACTTAGCCCGGTCTCCCCAGTATTAATAAAGTTACTAAGAAGTATGTAAAATCTAGTATCGGTATCGAGGGGTTAAACGGGAGGTCTATAAACAACAACGAAATTAAAGCTAATACAACGCGCCCTAACTTCAACGCATATCGCATTAATTGCTGCCGGAAAATCTATCTTAACCTCAATAGTCCTACGGGAATTACGAACGTACAACAAAACGCCGCCACCAATCCTATGTAACCTATCATTAGTAAACAGTTTAAAACCCGCTATATCAAGTGCCTCCAACAAGTCCCGAGTTACGGTAGTAGTATAGCCGCAAAAGGGGAGAGTGCAAGAATGTTGCAGGTTATTATGTAATGTTGCAAACGGGGGTGGGGGTTGTTGCAAAGGGGGTTGTTGCAAAGGGGGTGGGGGGGGTTGTTGCAAAGGGGGTTGTTGCAAAGGGGGTGGGGGGAAACTTGGAGGCGGCGTTATCCCCCAAGAGAGAGAGAGAGGAGGAGAGAAAGGAGGAGAGGTGTTCACCTGGCAGGAGCCAAGTGCACATTAAGACTTCAGCCGAGTTGGCGTTGTTTTATAGGCTCCTAATCAGCCAGTTGGCGTAAATGGCTTGAGTTGCCAGATACCGCGATACCATTGTATACATTATTATAGACTTCTAATCAGCCAGTTGGCTGTAAATGGTTGTCAGATACCTCTTTTTAGCAGTATTATTGCATGCATTATTATTATATACGCCTAATCAGCCAAGGGGGAGAGGTACACATGCAGGAGGTACACATGCAGGAGGTACACACACATACGCACACATGCAGGAGGTACACATGCAGTAGTTACACATGCAGGAGAGAGAGAGCTGAAGGAGGAGAGAGAGACGCCTGTAGGAGAGAGAGAGAGAGAGCTGAAGGAGGGAGAGAGACGCCTGTAGGAGAGAGAGAGAGACGCCTGAAGGAGAGAGAGAGAGAGAGAGAGAGAGTAGTTGCCATTGATAGCAAGGCATATTATTTTCGTTTTCCTAACCTAAGAGGCCACTAAGGGGTTTACCAAAGGGCCAAAAAAAGAAGGACCAGAGGTCCTTGCTCGGCTGGAGCCGAGCTGGGAATGAGTATTCACCAGCTTCTCGATCTTTTATAAGCCTCTATTCTGGCTGAGTTGCCAGATCACGCCTTGTATTGGGGTGCTGAGTTGCCAGATCGCACCATGTATTCTAATAAGCATTGTGTACCACAATATGGTAGATGAATTAAATAATTACACACTTAATTGAAATATAGATGTATATAGTGTTTTACAATAGATGTATATAGTGGATTATATGCAAAATATAACATTAACTTGAGCTTCCTTGAAGTTGAACTTATCGAAACAAATAACATAGTTATCCATAATTCAGCCGAAAACAATTAATTTTATGGGTAACTATTTCGACATAAGTTTACTATAATTATATCAGTCTTTTAAATATCTTCTGATATATATTATATATAAAATACCACAATATATATTTATAGTTATTCAGTAACACATTAGAAAGATTTACGCAATAATAGAATTAACAAAGTTACCCAATAAATAATTCGTTAGACAGAAACGAATTTTTATAAGGGATACCCAGCTTCATTAAACTTGAAGATGAACGAAGCAAATAACATAGTTATCCATAATTCAGCCGAAAACAATTAATTTTATGGGTAACTATTTCGACATAAGTTTACTATAATTATATCAGTCTTTTAAATATCTTCTGATATATATATATATATATATATATAAAATACCACAATATATATTTATAGTTATTCAGTAACACATTAGAAAGATTTACGCAATAATAGAATTAACAAAGTTACCCAATAAATAATTCGTTAGACAGAAACGAATTTTTATAAGGGATACCCAGCTTCATTAAACTTGAAGATGAACGAAACAAATAACATAGTTATCCATAATTCAGCCCTCACGAATAACGAAACGAAATGATCATTTACGATACAATTCGAAATACGATAATTTACGATACAATTCGAAACCCACCAAACGAGATGAAAAGTTAAGAAACATACGAGCCTCATTCCCTGCGAAGAAAAAATGAAAAAACGAAATTAAAAGAAACGAAGAAAGTTGGATTTCCCCAAAACACAGTCCACTATAGCGAGGTTGGTTTCGGAGAAAATCTGCTTGCGAGAGACCTTTCTTAAAGACAGCCCTCGATAAGTACCCAATGCTCCAAATATTAATATTGCCATTGTTATTACTTCTACAATGAATCCAATTAAATTCTGCTTATTAAATAACTTTTTTAGACACTTGATTTTTATTATAAATATTTAAGTCACGAATAACAGTGGGAAAAACGTACACACAATATATATATATATATATATATATATATATATATATATATATGCTACACACAGACCGTGCATGGAACAAGGAACTCTTCTGGGATAATTAAATCCACTATAGTCCGAGTAAGTAATGACAAATACCGCCTCGGTGGTGTAGTGGTTAGCGTCGCGGACTACGAATCCATCGGCCCAGGGTTCGAGACCCGACGGCAGCCGGCGCGCAGCAAAACCCAGCTGTTCATCCTTCCACACAATAAAGAAAGTGGTTGGTAGATAAATGGGTACCCTAGGAGGCCTAGTGGTCAAGACGCTGGGCTGCTGATGGGTCGTGGTTCGGAATCCACGTTAAACTGTAGGTCTAAGGTGGAGTGAAAAGCTTGACCTTCGTCAGAATGAACAATTCGGGCGGAAGCTAACCAAAGGTTAGCCCGACGCGGGCAACGGGTCACTCGCAAAGAGAATTTAATCATTGGTAAACTTCCTTCCAGACCACTCTTTCTATATATATATATATATATATATATATATAGAAAGAGAGCGAGAGTTTTGTTCAATAAATAATAATAAAAAAACATCATAATGCACGATTTTCTATGTAGCAATACTAATTAACTCTTTCTCGCCTACGGCGGTACAAGAACATAATACGTGCACTCGCTCGTAAATTAGACCTCCAGTTTAACATGGGTTCAGAAATACATCTCGTCGATGGGGTTCGTTGCTTACTCTACCACATGGACTTTTATATGTAAGAGACCTAACCTAACCTACGAAATACATCTCGTCAGGGCCGATCCTAGAGCCATATATAGCAATGGAAATGAGCGCGATGTGTCGTTAAATACGTGATTTAAAATAACAGGACCATTTGACCCGAGGCAGTAGTATACCCGAAAAACATCGTAATGCACGATTTTTTCTATGTAGCAATAATAATTAACTCTTTCAAATACGTGATTTAAAATAACAGGACCATTTGACCCGAGGCAGTAGTATACCCGAAAAACATCGTAATGCACGATTTTTTCTATGTAGCAATAATGATTAACTCTTTCAAATACGTGATTTAAAATAACAGGATCATTTAACCCGAGGCAGTAGTATGCCCGAAAAACATCGTATAACCTAACTATAATTTACAACTATAGTTTACCTTGACTTTCATATGCTTCTATCCTGTTTTATTAATAAAGATTTTTAACTTTTAATAACGTATGAATAAAGATTTTTAACATTTAATTTTATTTTAGTATTTATTCATGCCACGCCGCCTTAGACCACAGCTTAACGTTGAAACCGAATGTTCTTTTTAAAATATAATTAGGATATAATTTCTTTATTATAAAATAAGTTAACAATTATGTTAACAAACAATACTAATAATTTGTAAGTAAAAAATATAATATAAGGGACTACCATAGAAATGTAAGTGCCTATAATTCGATTTTATATATATGTTACTCGTCCGGTCTCGTTATAGCGGATTGGTACACGTCATAGCTCCACCCAGCTACATCGGCAGCCAATCACTACGAACATCTGGTCTTTTGGGCGGAGCTTGGCGAATGTGCATATAAAAGGGGATATTTTCAGTTGGGAGTAACAGTAGCTATTTTCGCATCAGTGAATAATCATTCCTCAACCATGGACCTGTACGTCTCCCCAGATTTGTATGAAGAAAGTGATACTGCAGCATTAACCGCAATTAGTCTTTTCAATGCGATTGATTGTGGCGAATTATTTTCGACGCAAACCGTAGAAGATATTTGCAGTGACGCTCCTTACAATCCGACGCAAGGGACTACCATAGAAATGTAAGTGTCCATAATTCGATTTATATATATATATGGAGAGTTGTAGTATTTCGTCAAATAGATACTAGTCAAAAATGTCAATCAATGTTATTTCCCCATCATGCTAAAATCGAAATTGGTAATCGAACCAAAGATATCTTCACATAATGGGGATCTGTCTGTATACTCTGTATATGTTTTAAAAGCATTATTCCTTTAAGGTCCGATGAGGATTTGACACGTGTTATACAATCTTTTGAAGAACCTCGGAATATGGATGATATACTGATCAGTCAGCAGTGTCACACATCCTCCACCATGGACCTGTACGTCTCCCCAGACTTGTATGAAGAACGTGATACTGCAGCATTAACCACAATTAGTCTTTTCAATGCGACTGATTGTGGCGAATTATTTTCAACGCAAACCGTAGAAGATATTTGCAGTGACGCTCCTTACAACCCGACGCAAGGGACTACCATAGAAATGTAAGTGTCATAATTAGAATTTATATATATATATGGAGAGTTGTAGTATTCGTCAAATAGATACTCGCCAAAAATGTCAATCATGTTATTTCCCCATTATGCTAAAATCGAAAATGGCGTTCATCGAACCAAAGATATCTTCACATAATGGGGATCTGTTCTGTATACTCTGTATATGTTTTAAAAGCATTATTCCTTTAAGGTCCGATGAGGATTTGACACGAGTTATACAATCTTTTGAAGAATCTCGGAATAGGGAGGGTATACTGATCAGTCAACAATGTCACACCGAAATAATGTAAGTGTTTTTCGATCTTTTTGGGATAAGAAGACACAATATATTTTCATAAATTTATTAAATGAAAGAAATCAGTACAATAAACGAATATACCGTTACAAATATACGAACAAAAACATTATAATATACAACGAGTACGTACAATTGGAAAACGGTTTTTTATCTGTCTGCATACCATTTCATCGTTTCGGTGAGTGTGACACGGGTCAAATAAATTTAAAAAATTTATAAATTCTTTATCATTTGACATATGCATGAGAAATGAGACACAGTACATTCCGCAAACATTAGTAAAATATCCCTGCATACGAAATGGGTTCCATACAACTTCGGGAATATGTAACTGAGCGAGAAATTTTACAATAATAGGGTCACTCCAGGGTTGAGTACCGAGTGAATCAAAATAGTACAGGCGCTGTCTATTTTTAAAATAGACAGCGATCCAGTGAATCCCTTCATTACCGATGATGTCTGTGTTCACAATAAGACTACCGCATTCTCGCGTACTTGGCAAACTCAATGTTTCATTCTTCGCAAACACGCCGATAAATTTGGAACGTGTGACTCGCTCCATTACTTTCTGAAGTGTATTAGCATCCATTTTAAAAGTCAGTGATAACGCTTCTAAATCTATCTACTTCTATTAGGGCTTGCGATTCGAGATATACTAGTACACTAATAGGAGCGTCTATAGGCTTGGCGAATTCCAGCCGCACTGAGATGTTACCGCTCTGCTGTGGTGTTAAATGGGTATTTACGCTAGCAGATAAGTCAGGTGTAATGTCAAACGGATAAAGGTTAAATTGATCAATGAATTCTTCCTGCGTTACCCCATTACCAAGCTCATCACAATCACCTGCAATATGGGTCAGATTACTATAGGCTCTGGCACAAAGAGGTAACACAGCGTCTGATGAATAGTCCGTACCCATTGTTCCACCCAAAGCAGTGCCATTAACGTATAGAGTTATATTTTTAAGTCCGAAATTCTCGAATTTAAAGGCACTCTTTTTATATTTTCCATTCACCGAAGCGTGGTCCTGCATGCCGATTAATATCCTTTTAGGAAGATTTCCCAGGGCAATGTTTTCTATCTGCTTCGATGCCAACCCTGCAGGAACCGTATATAGTTTGATCTGCACTCTGTTAATAGGATATTTCACTGTAGCGTTTAGTAAATTTTTCTCAATTTCTAGTTGTTTTGGTGAACTTAATTTCACTCGCCGTACGCGGAGGTATGTGTCCATAATGTGAACCACAACGGACTTTGCACCCTCTTCTTGATTCGCATCCAGATTTAAGCAGATCTCAGGACTCGTGCGGGTGAGCTTTATTTTCATATCCACCCCGTTCACAAGCAACTTCTCCTGGAAAGTGAAATCTGTGTGCAACCGTCCAAAACACTCGTATATTTTCTTTTTAGAATTTTTAAATTTGTCCTTTATACTATTTTCATCTTTAGTTTGATAATATCCCTCCGCACTTAAAAAGGTAGCCTTCGCTTCTTTGGAAAAGTTGAGGACATTTTCCAAATAGGCTCGTAGATGATAGTACCCCGTGCCTGCCGATATGTTGGTCTGATTTAAATATACGTCACACTGGTTGAATATGGCGTGCAGAAAGTTTGTTTCAGGGTATACAGCATATTTGTCATCGCAGGCCGTTCCATCAGAATGGGCTATACGTAGCTTAGCGTACATGTGCACACAGCTTGGATCAAAAAAGTAAGGACCTGAGCTGGGTATCACGAATTCTATAGGTGCACTCGGTGAACTAATTGTGTTTAAAGGGTTAATTGTAATAAAGTCACTGTGCTCAATAGAAACTTGGGTTGGCGGGAGCTCAAAAAAGGACAGCTCCGATTTACAGCATTGTGAACTACATGGGTGGATGAAGCGTGCCATGGCGAAATAGTGACTCCTCTCTCGACAAGTGGTAAACAAACTATGATTCATGAGATCAATATCCTTAGCTTATATCAGTCAAAAAAGTGGTCAACCATAGGTTTCATTCGCTTACAGCATTTCTTTTTTGATAGCCTTTTACGTTTAATACCACGTGACCCCTTCTTCTTCCGGGGAGCCCTCTTCTTCTTCCCGCCACCACGCATTTTTCTCTTTGCATCTTTGATGATGTCGTTCCGTGTACGCTTTAAATGTTTTTTTAGAGCTTCTTTAGGTTTAGCCCCGGCCAATATGTCTTCTGCAGTGTTAAGGCCTGATTGTAGCGCTTTTCTTCCAAGGTATCTGGCACCCCTCTTCAGCAAAGGAACAGCCGTACGTAGTATGGATGAAAAAATGGATCCAAGTCCACTACCGCGCTGGTATCGCATCCCTCGATAGACGGTGAAAGGCTTTCTATCCATTATAACTCAGTGCGTCGAAAGTGTAGCTTCACTGTTAAGCTCCCGTTACCGAATGGGAAGTTTTCGCCCTCAATCGTTCTTATATATATTGTGATATTGGTTATTAAATTAGTTGCGACATTCACATAATGGGGCCTGTCATATGTAATACTCAAACTCCTTCCTCTATGGTTGGGGATGTGAGCAATGCGCAGCAGGCGTGCCTGGGTATCCCCAACAAACTGGTGCTCCACTATATTACTGTAAATATAGCACATGTCTGGGGACCTTTCAGCCAATTTCTCCATCTTCAATTGATACATTAACCTGGACAAGTTATACTGTGTCTCGTGAAATGTGTCTCTTTGGAAGGCTGCGCTATATCGGCCGTTGGTTAGAATTTTGAACTTTCTATGTTCTTTAAGACGTCTGTTAGTCTTTGATTTTAGGATTAGTGTATGTGCAGGGTTGTTTACGATTTCATATACTAAATCATTCGTAAGGTTTGAGTTTCTTAAACTCACGTTTAAGCCTCTCACAACATCCTCGGCCGAACCATATTGACCCGGCCCTAGTCTTACTTCTGTACTGTAATACCGTGTAATCTTAGTCCGAGCGATGCGCATAGTTTCATCCATAGCTACCCCAGCTTTTTCACACTCGTCAATGTCTCTAAGAATCGTAAAAACGGTTTCTTTATGTTCAATATTTAAAAAGACGGTGTCCAGCTGAATTTCGCATATCCCCACCTCATACGAATCACGACCCAATTCAATGTGCCCATGGAGTTCTGTTACAAAGTTGGCTAGCGTGTTGTTAGGGTGTACAGACAGGGACGAGGAGGACGGGAGTGTGACGTAGAAATGGTTAGGAGCCATGTTGCATACTATTAAGCTTCATTATTGCATCAGCTTTATATAGGTGTTGAAGCTTTCTGGGTACCCTAGCCATTTCACCAGGTACATTTTTCTCCTTCCTGAACCTTTGCTTCCTAAAATTTTCTCAATTTTAAACACATTTTTTTCTAAATTAAACGCAACTTTCTGCAATTCCTCGCGGTAAAAGCCTCCTGAGATTTCTTCCCCATTCAAATCTTCAATGTAATACATCATTATTACACCTTTAGGTCTCACAGCCCTAACTTTAAAAATCTCGCGTGTCCATCCTTGCTCAAAACCCTTTGCGAATTTATTCCCGAACGCGACAGCCTTACATAATCATTGATTTGAAGCGCACAGAGTGTGGTGGTGGTGGTGATCCATCTCTTCTCGGGAGCGTACCTCTTTCTAAAACTTCGTTAGGTGTTGCCCCAATCGTGCGATGGTGTGAGCGGTTGTAGGATGATGCCAATGATTCCAGAATGTCTAGAAATCTGTATGTGTTTTTATGTGTAAAATAACGGTGCATGCGTTCCTTTATGGTGCGCTGAACTCTTTCAGCTAAAGAAGCCTTATGTATAGAATTGGTTGTGTAATAGCTGATATTAAACTCTGTCAACATATTCTGAAAAGCACGGCCTATAAACTCCTTCCCCATATCCGTACAAAAATAGCCAGGAAACCCTGTTTTCTTTTAACATTAGCGTTTTGGTGGCTTTAGCAACTGTTTCAGGTGATTTATTTTCAGAGGAACTAGCCACAGATATCTAGAGAACACGTCTATTATGAATAGAATGTAGCGGTAACCATCGTTATACACAGAATATCTTTGCATGTCTGTTAAATCTGCTTGCCAAATAGAATCAATCGAGGAAGCCGTTGTCTTGGCTGTTTTAAACCCTTTTCTCACAGGCTTATGAAGCGTATAAGCGTCCTGCTCCCTCAAAAATCTTTCAACATCTTTTTTTCCTACTCCGTAAACACTTCTGTACAGTCTATCTACGCCGCCGTAAGAGGATGGGGTAGAAATGTCATAATAGCGTTTAGTTAATACGTTAGCCATTTGCGTATTTTAGAGGCACGTGGGTATGGTTGGTTTAACCTCTTCTTGCTCCTCTTCAAAGGTGTTACCGCCGGTGGTGACGGCGCCTTCAATTGTGTCACAGGCGTTGCATGTTCCAAGTCTTTTAACCTGTTCAGATTTCCTATCAATGTTTTAGGGACATTTATTTGTTGTAGTCTTGCTTTAATATGCTTCCATCCTGATGGTGATGGCCTATCCCACTTTCTCACCAGATCATGGACAATGTCTACGATATTCGATCCCTGTACCTTTGATCCTTCCACAATGATCTCCCCTGTATCGGTCCATTGTATGGCGGGATCCTCATTCAATAGATTATAAAGACTTAAGCCTTTACTCCTCAATGTAAGTGGGAGGGTATTTTTTAATACATGTTCGATATGTTGTGTGGCTAATCTTTTTGGTTGGTCAGCTGTGTCGTCGGGTATAGATCCTATGTCGCCATCGTCCCCCGTGCTGTGCCTAATAACCACAGGAATCTCTGTAGGGCTCTTATAATTTTCGTACTCGTGAATAAATTTCTGCAGAGCTTCTTGGTATAAGATTCTTTTCTCATCAGGTGTTTTTTCACTGTTTAATAGGGCTAACAATTCGCTTTCCATTCTTTTAAGTCTGCTTTTACGGGGATCTAGATCCGTGTCTCTTTGCAGTGAGGCGTACACCTCGTGGGGAATCACTACCACTTTCTTCATTATATTAATCTAGTCAGTAAAGGACCCAAAACTGAAAATAAGATGGGGAGAAATGACCCTCCTGTTTGTACAATAATTCGCTTTTTCTTCGCTACAGTTTGGCTTTTACGAGCGAGTGCACGTATTATGTTCTTGTAGCGGCGTAGGGAGCCTTCTGATGGGTTTTCATTGATACATTGCAATTTATAACGTTAAGACAGATTTCACAGATGCATTTTAAAAAGTCGGCATCGATATTTTTAATAAACATCTGCTGCATTGCCCGAGGCAGTCGATGATAGATTTTTATTAATTCACGGTATTTCTTTAGTCTCTTTGTCATTCTGGAATATACACCGTTTCAGGCTCGTTTGGAAATATATTCGTTCGCAGAAGCACTCTAAACGTGTTTCGCGGATGAAGGTCGCAAAGCAAATATCCGTAACGCGTGCTTGTAGCTTCTTTATAAACTTCCAAAAACTCCTTACGCTGATTCGGGAACATTTGATTGGCTAATACCCCAATTTGTGATACATCTCTACGTTGCGCGAATAAGACTAGATATTGCGTATTTAACGATACATCGCGCATGTATCTATTTTTGAAAAATAGATTCTGATTGATGAAGAACACGCTTATGTTAAGATGGTGGGAGAATACTGTAAATGTCTCGGCAAACGTTTTATCCATCTCCAACATGAGATCGTCAATTACAATGATTGTATGTTCATTTCCCTTTCACGAATTAACGTCATATACGCCTTTGTGGAACAAAATATCATCTTGGTACTCGTTGAACACTGATTGATACGTCGAATAGCACCCTATAACTTTACGCACAAATTTCGAGAACATCTCCGCCTTTTCTTTAATGATTTTAAGCATAAACACAGTTTTACCACATCCTGTAGGTCCAGATATAATACATGTGGATGGGCTCGTGAATCTGAATTTTTCTACAGAGTCCATTTCTAACACGTCACACTCCTAAGTGAGTCATTTACAAAATATTACAAATTTTGAGTGCTGATCCTTATATTTCTTCTCCCACAGAACCGTGAATGACGATGAGGTAGAGCAGCCCATCATTACGGATGACCTCGACGACAGTGTAGTTGTGATCTCCTCCCCTGAACCCTCACCAGCGATACCGGTAACACGTCCAAAGCGGAGGTATGAGATATCCACGTCAGGTATAAAGCGACCGAAATACGCGTCTGTTGCAGCGGTAATAGATCCCCAACCTCAACCTTACGCAACAACAACCCCAGCAGTACCTAATATATCCCCTTATTCATCCGCCGCCCCCCGTTCTGTTAAGTCTACAATAATAGAGCCCCAACCCTCCTACGCAACAGGGCCCCCATCAGCAGCACCTAATATATCCACTAATTCCGCCCCCCGTTCTGTTGAGGATGGTATAACGCTGGAATTGGTGCGATCCGCAGCCCCCACCCCAGCCTTGACTAGAAATCGGTATAGAGTCAGGGTAGACCCTAGAGTCATGTATAGCAATGGTATCGAGCGCGGACTACGCCGGGTTGTAGAGCGTATTATAGAGTTTGCTCTTCAGAATCGTGACGAGCGTGAAGTCAGGACGAGTATGTCCTTTGGATTCGGGTCAGATGACGGTGATGTAGACGATTATTGGGTGATAGTGCCATTTAGACGTTTGGCGGCTGAAGATGTAGAATATATATTAGGGCGTATAATGCAAGCCGCCCAAAGTAGTATAGCCTTCAATATGGACAATAGGGTGGAGCGAAAAATACTTTTTTTCTAGTAGGAAGTTCTAATAGTGATTAAAAGTTGCATTTAGTAGACGATATATACCTGCCAAAATATGAGTTAATTTGTTTAATATTTTCAGCTGCCACCAGGGGGCTAAATTTAACACAATTTTGGGTAAAAAGGAAAAAAATGCTTCTAATTTAGGTTTATCAAACTGTTATAAAATTTTATCTTAGAGTTATCTAATAGTTTGATTAAGATTCTTAAATGATAAGAATTCGTTTTGTAAAAATGCCTTTTCATATGCTTAATATCTTCAGCTGCCACAAGAGGGCTGAAGTTAACTTAAAAATGACAATTAAGTATGATTCTGTATTTACTTGAAAAAGGGAACAGTAATAAATTAGGATGTCTCTCCTCCTTTATACTGGCTTGAGACAGTTAAGAAACGTTATTTCGTGCCTTAGCGGAGTTACCACCCTTTCCCCAACCAACCTCCCTCTAGAAAGGGTTCTTGCTGAAGACTATTTAGTAATTTTCTTTTGTGTCAAATTTTGGCTGTTTTTTCCTTGATTCTAATGTAGCACGAATCCAACCGTCTCTGTTTGTAGGTCCGCAGACTGATCCAGCAGCATCTGTAACGAGCTTGACGCATCTCTCTACGGCTTGTGTATGACATGGAAACTGAAATAATTCTGAATGAAGAGTAGTACCATGTTTGATGCATGATTCAATATCATCAAGAGAAACTCCTTTGGTTATCGGTGGTTCTGCTATCTGAAAATCTTGCCACATAATGAGATCTGTATAGTCTTTGGCATAAAAATTTATTTCTGGCACCTTAAAATATCTGATAACATCTGTTTCTTGAATGCATGCCCTTGCTTTTATGATACGCCTAAATCCCAACTGACGCACATGCTCCCTTTCATCAGCTATCATTGCAATGAGAATGTTTTCTTGATTTGCGTAATATGCATTTCGCTGAATGACTGAGTCGTGTACTCTCCTAAGCTCTTCACGGGGATGAGATACCGGCTTCTTGCAATCATATGCCACATATGCTTAGCACCATATTGGCATAATGGTTTACGCTTTATCTGAAACCACATTGGTGCGTATACCCTAACAATGAAAGTAGCTAATTCTTGTAAATTACCTGAAGGATTCTCTGTGCTTGCATATAACCGCAGAGTCCTGTTTGCTGTGGTGAGCCACCTTGAATGTGATATATTGCCTGGACTCTTATGACTAAGACTCTTTGAGAATGTTCCACTTGATATAGCCTTGTGAATTTCAAGAAGGTATTTCTGGTCAGTACTTATGTCATCTACATCAACTTCACACATGTCCTCTTGAATTTCAATTGGTTTGAAGTTAACTATGGGAAGCTTTTCACAGTCTGAAAGTGCTCGGCCAATTTCTCCTGAAAATGCTCTTAGTCCAGTAGTGGTACCATCCAAGTGATGAAACAGATGGCGCAATGGAAGTTCATTAAGGTGTAAAAGGCATATCAGCCACTGCAATGGCTTATTAAAGGCTTCTTCCAGTAATCTTATTGTGCCTCCAATACTACCAGTGTTAACCACTGTCGAATCACAGCCAACTGCAACGATGTTCCCTATATCAACATTCCTTTCTTTCAAGCAATTCACTAGCGCTGTGCAAATGTATTTAGCTTTGCCACTGGAAGGTGTCACATGTGCAAAGTACAGAGAGCGTGGTTCAGATATTATGCTGATATGCTCTTCGCGTTTGGTTCTTTGGTGGTTAGAGCCATCACTCTCCTGGACTTGAATCATTGTTTTATCCTTTCTGCCATCAAAGTATAATCCCCGCATGGTTTTTGGCTCTCCTATCTGTTGTAGTTCCTTTCTCTGTTTTTGTCTTTCACGTCTTAGCTTACTTCTGTCTATAATATTCCCTTTGTCTTCGGGAGTAACAATTTTAAGATCTGCCAATACTGCAGAAGCAATAGCAGCCCCAGCTCTGTCCGACATTTTAAATCTATCACAAGTAATTGCTAATGAAGGCAGTGGCTCACGCATCTGTTGTTCTGATATTACATATTGAGTCGAGGTTGTATCTTCCTCATTATCTTCAGATATCTCTTCTAGTTGTTGAAGTTCACTTGTCTCTGTTTCGATTTGTAAGTTGGACGTATTGGTTATAGCAGCACTAGTTGTTTGTGAGGATTCCAGACGTGCTTTTTCCATTTCCTTTCGATGTTCTCTTGCTTGTAATCGTCTTGTGTGTGCTATGTCAATGCTTCCTATCACCATTATTCTGCGTGTTCGTTGGTCATTTAAAAAATCCTGCTCTTTTGGAGGGACTTTCTTACTCTTTTCACATGAGCATCTCCTAAACTCCTTACATTTGCAGGTGCAGATGTCAAACAAAGTGCATTTTGAAGAGTTTTCAAATTCTTCAAGCTGATTTTTGTACTTAGGCTGATCCTTGCGTGACTTGTATGGCTTTAATAAGGACCTGTATTTATCATGGTACACTCGCATCATCTGTAAAACGCGTGTATGTGAAACTATTGGCAAAGAGGCCTTCTTCCAAATATTTTCTACCTTTTTGGAAACTGCCTCTGCTATTTCAGAAAATGAAGGCTCCTTGTTATTCATCTGCTCCTTCACTAAATGTTTTGTGAACAGGTAATCTTTCATAATGCAGTTATAAGTTGGTAGTTGCATATCACTCATCTCACAAGGTACTTCAAATATGGCACACTTCATATGTTCTCTAGTGAAATGTTTATATTTAGTATTTGATGCCATAATATTTTAAGAAAAATTCACAATCACAAAATATCCTGTAACATCAAAACATTATATAATTAATATATAATATATTTTATAAGTATATATAATATATTATATAAATATATATATATTATAAACTAAAATTATATAATACATTATAACAAGCATTTTATAATAAAATCAATATTATCTCTATATAAATCACTTTAAAATAAGTTTTATAATATTCCGATGATATTAAAAAACTCTCCGATCAACTGAGCGACTAGGCCTACTACCTAAGAAGAAAAGTGTCAACACACTGTTCTAATGACTCACAGAAAGAAATTCCTTCACACCAAAACCCTCCCCCACAACCCTCCCCAAACCCTCCCCCACAACATTCAGTGTAGTCTCAACATGACTCAGTTACTCTAAATTGTGTTAACTTCAGCTCTCTTGTGGCAGCTGAAGATATTAAGCATATGAAAAGGCATTTTTACAAAACGAATTTCTATCACTTACGAATCTTAAACAAACTATTAGATAATTCTAAGATAAAATTTTATAATAGTTTGACAAACCTAAATTAGAAGCATTTTTTTCCTTTTTACACAAAATTGTGTTAAATTTAGCCCCCTGGTGGCAGCTGAAAATTTTAAACAAATGAACTCATATTTTGGCAGGCCTATTTCTTCCACTAAATGCAACTTTTAATCACTATTAGAACTTCATACTGGAAAAAAAGGTATTTTTCGCTCCACCCTAATGGACAACTTCACGGTAAATATTGACCATGTATACCGTGTTGCGGGTCATAGTGCCATACCGTATACCTCTTAACTTCAATTCTCAAGCTATTTATAGACGGCATATAAACGTCGATCGTGGTTGCGGCTTTATAGCAGTACTCTTAGCACGTATGTTTACTGTACAAAATACACGAACTCAAAAAATTTGGTTGCCTACAGTCGTGGAGCGTGCCCGTAAACTAGCTGAAGACTGTGAACTTGAATTTGACTGTAATATGGGTCCTGAAGAGCTGAGAAGGGTAGAACAGGAAATGAATGTCCGCATAGTTGTGTTTGGGTTGGATGATCGTCGTAGGACTGTGTATGTTTTTAAAAGCTGTGTGAGAGATCGTACAAGGCCCCTACTTATTTCAGGATTGTCAGGGACAACGTATCTCCCCATCCGTAATATAAGGTGGCTTTACGCGAGTTATGACAAAAGTCGAAAATATGGGAGACATCATGATTTGTGTAAGGGGTGCCTCGAGTTTGCGGATGATATAGTGAGACATTGTAAAGAATGTCACATGGTATGTGAGCAGTGTAAAAGCACCAAATGTGAAAGCCGTGTAGTTGAAGCTGAGAAGAGAGAGTGTGATGTGTGTAGACGCACATTTTTCAATAATAGCTGTTTTGATTTCCATAAATCAATTGGCACGTGCAGGAAAATGAGAATCTGTGAATGTGGTATGTTTCACACAATGGATAATTGGGGAAAATTTAAGCAAGTGTGACGTAATTCACTGTCCTACATGCCAGGAGGAATATAAGGCGGATGGAGTAAAGCATGTATGTTATATGAAAGATGCTAAGCCTAAAAATAACCCCTGTATAACTGTATACTACGATATAGAAACATATACGAACGCTGAAACCAAAGAGGTAATTCCACATTTACTTGTGAGCCAGACTATCTGTGATGAGTGTATGGATATCGAATGTGACGAGTGCCCCAAATGTGGTAAACGGACAAACGTTTTTAAAACGAATGTCAGCGATAGTCCTGTGAAACTATTTGTGTCCTATATTGTCAAGTTAGCCGACAAGTTCAAAAAAATGACTGTGTATATTCTCGCCCATAACGGGGCAAAGTTTGACACGCAGTTCCTTTAAAGAGTTGCTTGAACACGAATCCTCTGAGATATTTACAGGTGATCCATTGAAAAGAGGCAACAAATTAATACAGATGCAGATAAGAGGCAATGTACAATTTAAAGATACTTTATTATTCACACCTTGTAAATTAGCAAAGCTACCCAAGGTGATGGGAGTAGCAGCTGAAGTTTCCAAAGGATGCTTCCCATACACTTTCCTCACCAGCGAGACTTTAAACTACGTAGGCCCACCACCCCCCAAACATTATTTTGACTGCATGGATGAACGTGAAGACTTTGATCGATACTACGACAGTTTTAATGAAAGTAACCCTTATAATATAGCTGATGAATGTGAGCGTTATTGCGTGAATGATGTGCGCGTGCTTAGAGTATGTTTCCAGGCCTTTAGAAGGATGTACATAGTCCGTTTCAAATGCGATCCACTGCAAGTCTCAACCACCATCGCATCATTATGTTTTACGGTGTTCAAGAATAACTTCATGCCGAAAGACACCTTAGCCATTATTCACCGAAACAATCCCCGCAGTTACGGGCACAAGGCTAATTACTGGCTCATACACCTACAGCAACAGACAGGTGTATACATAAAGCACGCCCGCAACACGGGTGAAGTACCCATTAAGATTAATGGACGTGTTTTTTGGGTTGATGGGTTAAGTGAAAACCGTGTCACTGGTGTGAAGACTGTGTACTCCTTTAACGGTTGCTGGTGGCATGGATGCCCCCGTCCTGAGTGCGGAGTCACCGGAGATATCAACGGTAGGTCTCCTGCCGACTGCCTTGCATCGACCCGCACCCGCGATCAACTTATAGGATCACAGTTCACTCACAAAGTCTTGTGGGAGCATGAATATGATGCACGGATGGAGACAGACGAGGTGTACCGTGAGGAAATAAAAGCGATCAAGCGTTCAATGGTGCTGGATCCTCTCAAATGTGGTGATAGCTTGTTTGGAGGACGTACAAATCCTTTCAGACTATACTTCCCACCTACGGAGGGCGTGAAGCTCCATTACTACGATTTCTGTTCTTTATACCCATACGTGATGAAGAGCAATCCGTACCCCGTGGGCGCTCCTGAGAAACTGGTGGGGCCTAGCCTACCATCCATCAATGAATTTTCAAAAAATTTGAATGATCGTTACTTTGGGATCTCTTTCGTAGACGTACTCCCCCCACGCAATTTATGGATGCCGATCTTACCTGTCGTTATCGACGACAAGCTCATGTTTCTGTGCGTGAAGTGCGCGGAAGAGGATAACGGCGAATGTAACCATATACCCCACCAGCGTAAGATCAGAGGCGTATATACAAGTCCTGAGTTGGCCCTAGCCGTGCGCCATGGTTATAGAATACTGAAGATACATGAGGTGTGGAGGTTTCAGAAGCTACCCAACCTTTTCACACCATATATAAACACCTTTTTGAAGGATAAGGTTGAGGCATCAGGGTATCCGCGAGGAGTTGATACCGAAGATGAAAAGTCTGCCTATATTCAACGTTACCGCGACCGCGAAGGTATACAACTTGATCGTGTCCAAATTGTAAAGAATCCTGGCAAGCGCTTTAGTGCAAAGTTGTGTCTAAACAGTCTATGGGGAAAATTTGCGCAGAATACCGGCAGAGGGAGCATTCATTTGGCACAAAGTTATAGCGATGTCTGGGATTATGCCAATGCCCCCGATAAAGAGGTCATGGAGATCGTAAATGTAGGTAATACTTACGTAATAAAGTACAACAACACTGAATTTGCCACAGATACCTCAAGGGTTACAAACATACCTGTGGCCAGCTTCACAACAGCCTACGCCCGTATAAAACTTTGGGGTCTAATGCATTCTCTTGGGCGGAGAGTATTGTATGCCGATACAGATAGCGTGATATTCACAGAGAGGGAGGGTGAATACATGCCCACTATTGGGGAGTTCCTCGGCGAGCTCACTGATGAGATCAAGGATGAGTATGGGGACAACGCATACGCCGACTCTTTTGCCTCAACAGGACCTAAGACTTATGGGGTACGGGTCAGGGTGGGGGATGAAATGAAATATATCGTGAAGGCAAAGGGTATTACGCTCAACCATGCGAATCGGGGGTTGTTAACTTTGAGTCGTTGAAGGATCTAGTATGTTTGGATGAACAACCTCACCAACTAATTGTAGGCACCCACAATTTTCGGGCGCAGAAGCTGGGAGGCGTGAAGGAACTTAGGGGTACGATGGTGTGCCGTAACACCTATAAAAACGTTACCAGTTACCTGGTACCTATGATACCGTACCCTTTGGATACCAATGATGCTTCTAACTCACACGTCTTGTATATAATCGTATCTATTTGTAAATATATATATATATATATATAACTTGAATATCTCGTTTATTAAATCGTATTTGTAAATATACATAACTTGAATATCTCGTTTATTAAATAAATCATGTTTCAAATAGCGTTTCACTTTCTCCTTTGTGTGTGTGTGTGTGTGTGTGTGTGTAGGTGAAAGTTCTAAGCTCCGCCCACTGTAAGACCGTGAGTCATGCTACTATCTGGGAGTCCCTGCGTGGTCAGTCGACCGCAGTAAGCCCGAGAGATCAGACGTGTATTCAGATCAGACGTGTATTCAAATGGCTACCTTTAATATTGCTTGTACAACGTTTACGAAATGGTATTCAGTAAAGTGCCAGGATGTGGTGGATACCGAAAAACTTCCTATTCATCCCTCCTATGCCTCTTTTAAAAACACATTGGATTGTGCGAAGTTCCAAGATGTACAAATACTCTACGGATGTTCTGGTGAGACCGTTGAAGGCTTTCGTTGCACAGACGATGTGCTGAAGTATACTGCAGAGCTAAACTTTATAAAGTCTCACATACACCGTGAAGTAAAGAAACAACGCGTGCAGAAGAGAAGCAGCAGGTATGGATAATGAGTCTTGCTGATGGGTGGTTGACAAGCGGTATTACGTCATGCTACACCATGTCGATTACTCATACCCTACGACTGGAAATGTGAATCTCGTGATCATGGACAATCTTAAGTATTTTTATCACTATATTAACGTATATCATGATGAGGTTCGTAGTGAGGTTGTGGCTAGTGCCCTGCGTGAATTTTTAACAGAGTTTAGAGACGAGTATCGTTTGATGGGCAGAAAGGAAAAATATGAACATATGTTCCTCTCAAATAGTGCGCCGGAGTGTGGAGATGTTTAGTAAAATGTTCCTAGTTCTTATCCAAACTGTCTGGTGCGTAGGCTGGTAGTGATATTCTTGTACCGGTACAACAATTCGACTCGCGGAACAAGCCCATTCACGTATTATCGAGTCAGCCGCCCGTCGACCCATTCCTGCCTGTGCCTCACACGGCTCATAGTTATCTCAGAGCTTGAGCCGAGTGGACGTGCGCTCTTCGAATACGATGGAACTTCCTTTGAGCAGCATTCTCAACGCCTCGTACGATGTGTCCGTGACGAAATCGTTGCGCGTGTTCAGGCGTAATTCCGGTACCATTAGCTATGTACTGGAAACGGATGTAGACCGACAAACAAACGGGTTTATTTAAGTATCGAGGAGATGAATAGAATCTTTGTGATAGTTGAGAAGTGGAGTGAAGATCGTTATAAAATACCTGCTAACGTAGGTACAAGAAGAGAGCAGATTAGTGACGCACCCTCATACGCCGTTGTATGTACGTTGTGTATAAATAACGATCGGCCGTGCATTGATATAAGGCTGATGTGGAAGAATGCTTCTGATAATTACGCTCTTATTCCTACGCGAAACCGTTTCATCCTCGACAGAATGTTTGAAATCGTCGGATTCCGTAAACTGAAACCTATATTAGACGCGCGTGTTACGGACATGCTTTATTTTGATACAGTACTTGAATACGCATACACCGCTCTGCTCGATGGGTTTACCGAGTGTAGGACTGGTGAGAATGGTCTAGTGCTAGATGTTTATTTAAAAAGTTTAGACTCTTTGAAATACCATGAACTTTGGTACAAAGCAATTGATCGGTACAAGGCTGAGCTCACCTACACCGTTCACCCTGAAGAACTATTTCTTTATATAACGCGCAGTTGTCGTGACGATTTAGAAGATTATTTCAATTGCCGCTATGTTGAGTGAGTTCACGATTGAAAAGCTCGAGTCGGTAGAAATAAACCCTCGATTGGAAAAGCGTTCTTATAAACTTGTGTTTAATAATGTAGCTAACGATGAACTCTTTGTGCGTGCTTTTGATTGTTTCTAGACGTGTTTAAAGATGACTTACCAACCGGTTGTAAAGTGGGAACAAAAATAGTACTGAACGATATGAAAGCCCTTCATATCGAATACAGGTTTCCCTATACTTTAAGCGGTGAAATATTATTAAGCCGCATATACTGCGTAATGCAGAGCAATAATGATGTAATTGTAAACTCGATTAAGACAGAGTTTAGTATTTTGAAAAAAAAGTGAATTGTATATATATTTTGCTTGACATTTCCCCGATTATACGCATATTTCTATTGATTTGTGTTTATATATATATATATATATATATATATATATATATATATATATATTTTGCGTGATATTTCTCCTGTACTGTTATGTACATATTTCTATTGAAGTGTATATTTATTTGAAATGTATATTTTATTTTATATATCACCATAATTGTGTGTGTGTGTATATTTCTCCTGTACTGTTATGTACATATTTCTATTGAAGTGTATATGAAATGTATATTTTATTTTATATATCACCATAATTGTGTGTGTGTGTATATTTCTCCTGTACTGTTATGTACATATTTCTATTGAAGTGTATATGAAATGTTTATTTTATTTTATATATCACCATAATTGTGTGTGTATATTTCTCCTGTACTGTTATGTACATATTTCTATTGAAGTGTATATGAAATGTATATTTTATTTTATATATATATATCCATAATTGTGTGTATATATTTCTGTTATACGCATATTCCTCAAATGTATATTTATTTTCTATATATTTATAATAAAAAGAATGATGCAATGTTGTTTATTGTTATGCCTTCTACTACCGGTATTCGAAATATAATGTATACAACAGGTATCTGGCAATATTTAAGCCTTCTAAGCCAACTGGCTGATTAGGAGTCTATAATAGTGTATACAATGGTATCTGGCAACTCTGTCTTCGGAATACATGGCGCTATCTGGCAACTCATTTAAAGCCAACTGGCTGATTAGGCGTATATAATAATAATGTATGCAATAATACTGCTAAAAAGAGGTATCTGACAACCATTTACAGCCAACTGGCTGATTAGGAGTCTATAATAATGTATACAATGGTATCGCGGTATCTGGCAACTCAAGCCATTTACGCCAACTGGCCGATTAGGAGCCTATAAAACAACGCCAACTCGGCTGAAGTCTTAATGTGCACTTGGCTCCTGCCAGGTGAACACCTCTCCTCCTTTCTCTCCTCCTCTCTCTCTCTCTTGGGGGATAACGCCGCCTCCAAGTTTTCCCCCCACCTCCCTTTGCAACAACCCTCCTTTGCAACAACCCCCACCCCATTTGCAACAACCCCCACCCCCTTTGCAACAACCCCCTTTGCAACATTACATAATAACCTGCAACATTCTTGCACTCTCCCCTTTTGCGGCTATACTACTTACGGTATTTAACCACGTTTCGGTTATAGCATCTATATCGTAGTTCCCGGAATAAATTATTGCCTTAAATTCGTTCAATTTATTTCTAATACTACGCGCATTACAATAAAAGACGTTTAAATTATTTTTTTTACCACGGATCGGCGTTTTAAACTATTTTTCACGTCGGGCCGGCGTTTCCTGGACCCACAACGTTTAAAGAGGGTTTCGACCTATACAGCTTTCGAACGTTCTCATCGATTAACCTACCTAGCCGAGCATTCCCTATTTCATAAATTCTGACCACAGCTTTACGAAAGGTACATTTTCCTGAGCACAAATCTATTCTAATTTAGTATTCAAAAATGTTGTTTTTGACGTAAACCTAAAATTTAAACTGTGCCTAGGGGTAATACCTAGAACTAAAGACATATCTGACATTGCCTTCAGGGACATAATTAACCCCCTATATCTCTCCAAAAGGTCAGGCACTCTCGTATCGGGTCTATACGAGTCGTTGTCCCTACCATCGTCACGAACATCGAGTGACGGGAGGCAACATCAATTCTATCTACTTCGTCTCTAATTCTGTCAACTCTGGCCCCTGGTAGACAGACCCTCCTCCTCTTGGTTGGATTCCGTTCAACGAACTCTTTATCCATATGACGCACTAATGAGTCCCCAATTAAAATAGCTTCCCCCTCGTTCACATCCCTATCCAACTGGGCGAAAGGGTTCGAAACCTCGATATGGAGGGAGGGATTCCTATCACCTAACGCACGTGGCCTAGCTCCACCCTTAACTACTCTAAATCCCTCCCAGTCTACTAATCTCGGACCAACCTTAACCCCGTCCTCAATTCTGTCTAACCTTCCCGATAAGCTACCTATACTAGAAACTAGGTTCTTAACCTCACCCTTCAACTTACTAACGTCTTCAACGTTAGTAAAGGTTCGGTATGTAAGCCTACCCCTGCCCTCAACAAGCGTTGCAAGTCTTTCAGTCACCTCGCGTACATTACGTTTTAAATCAACTTATCTTCGCTTAACTCACAAAAGAAACAAACCGATCTCTCGGTAATCGCCAGAGGACCGCCGTTGTAATCTTCAAAATCAGTATACCACCGATTAATCCCAAACCTAGCATACAACGCTTTCTGCAACGGCATCGCGCAAGTTAAAGTAGTTAACGTTTATAGCCGTCACAAGTTTAAATTAAATTAAGCCGGCACACTATGAAAACTTCTAAATCGCTAAAAACCATTAATATTCAGTTACTTAACTATAACAATGTGAATATAAACGCAAGTATATAAAATTCAGAACTTTCCAACAGTAAATTTATCGGCAATATCCAAAAGTAGAAACAATATCAGAGAGCCCAGGGAATGCGTCCGCTCAGTAAGGAGTCTGGCTGACGAATGAGTAAGGAGTGACCTAGAGTTATGCAGCAGAAGCCGATCACGTACCCCGCATTACCAGCCCCGCAACCCACGACCCCGTTTCCGTTCCCACACTCCCACCTCCGACGAAGCGGGCATATGCTGGTGTCACCAAAAATTCGGTGATCAAGCCCGAAAGTACACCCCTCCCTTTCCCTTTCCCAGGCGGGAAACCCGTCAGCCGAGTATTAACGGCGTCTAATGCCCCAGGCTTTCCCGGCGTCCGCCTCCTTTTCGTTACCGATGCCCACTCCAAGCTACAGGTTTTGTTCGATACCGGCGCCCAAGTTAGCATTCTTCCCCCCCTATTCAAGATCGTTTGCATCCCAGATTGGAAACCGAATTGCACGCAGAAAAATCCTTCACCATCATTCTCGGACTCAGGAGAGTTTTCCGTTGGGTTTTTCTTATTGCTGACGTGCGGCAACCCATCTTCGGAGCCGATTTTCTGCAACATTTTGATCTTACAGTAGATCTCAGACGCAGGAGGCTTATCGACCAACCGACCACCCTCAGCGTGCAAGGCACCCTCTCCCACACGTCCGCGCCTCCGCCAGTGTATTCGGTGACTCGCCCTTAGTCACCGTACGGTAACCTACTGGCAGAGTCCTCATCGGTGACGCGCCCTTGCAGTGCCAATCAAGAACAACGTTCTCCATTACATTTAGACTTCAGGCCCCCAAAGAATGCTCTCCCTCGACGCCTGGCCCAGGATCGCCTGCGCACCGCAAAGGCCGAGTTCGAGCACATGATCGAACTGGGAATTGTCAGGCCCTCCAAAAGACCTTGGGCGTCACTTTAGACATGGTCCCCAAAAAAACTGAAGGCGACTGACGTCCTGTGGGCGATTATAGGGCACTCAGCACTTGTACAGTGCCCAATCTGTACCCTCCTCCCCTTCTACAAGATTTCTCTGCCAACCTACACGGGCGCAAAGTTTTCTTCAAAACTGATCTCGTCAGAGCATACCACCAAATCCAAGTAGCTCCTGAGGACGTCCCCAAAACCGCAATTCGGACTTTTTTGAGTACGTCCGCATGCCATTCGGACTCCGGAATGCTGCACAAACTTTTCAAAGGTTTATCGACAACGTCCTCCGTGGTCTCCCCTTCTGTTTTGCCCACATCGCCAGCGTTGACGAAGTAGAGCATGCCCACCACCTCCGTCAGGTTTTTGCTCGGTTCGAGGAATATGGGGTCGTCATTAACCCTAGCAAGAGCCAGTTTGGCGTCTTCGAACTGCAGTTCCTTGGTCATCACATTACATCACATTACAGGCGACGGCATGTCCCTAAACCCCCACAAGGTCGACATCATCAAGGATTCCCTCCCCCGCCTACCACCCAAAGAAAACTGCGGGAATTCTTAGGTATGGTAAATTTTTACCGTAGATTTATTCCCCATTGCGCCCACCTCCTCCGCCCCCTTCACGCCCTCCTTCTCTCCTGCAAGAGCTGCTCCTCTACGTCAATCCCATGGTCCGAAGAGGCCCAGCGAACGTTCGACTCGGCCAAATCGGCCCTCATAGACGCGACCCAACTGTCTGACTCTCATTCTGACGCAGAAATCAGCCTCGGAGTGGATGTCTCGGCTCTGCAGCAGGCGCCGTTTTACAACAAGCGTACGAAGACGGTTGGCAGCCTTTGGCGTTCTTCTTACGTGCTTTCAAACCAACGGAAACCAGGTATAGCGCTTTCGGTCATGAATTGCTTGCGGTTTACCTGGCGACCAAACATTTTCGGCACTACCTCGAAAGAAGGAAATTCATCATCTATACGGCTAATCGCCTACTAACCTTCGCAATTACCTCCCACTCCGACCGTTATTCCCTCAGAGAAATGAGGCATTTGGACTACAGCTCCCAATTCACCAGTGACCTACGGCATATAAAAGGCCATAAAAATACTGCCGCGGCCAGCGATGACTTCATCAGTTACGAAACTATAGCAGAGGCCCAACGCCGTGATGATGAACTATAGCAGCTCCGTCGTTCACCCGTCATTACAGCTGGAAGAGGTCCTTCTGCCTTCTTCTACGATGACCTTCACGGTCGACGCTTCTACGGGATCGTTTCATCCCTACGTCCCCGAAGAATTCCGACGCAGTATTTTCAATAGGTTTCATTCCCTTTTCCACCCTGGCGTTCGCCAGGGTGGGAAACCTCACGTTTCTTATGGCCCAGCATGAACCGTGACGTAGACGTTGGGTCCGTGCCTGCATGAAATGTCAGAAGGCTAAAATTCATCGTCACATGACGGCCCCATTATCTGCTTTTCATCCCTCACCGACGCACGTTTCGACCATGTACATCTGGACCTCATCGGCCCATTTCCTCACTCCGATGGTTACACGTACCTCCTCACCTGCATCGATCGTTTCACGCTTTGGCCTGAGGCGATTCCCATAAAGGACATCACAGCAGAATCCGCTGCCCGCGCATTTATCAGTGGCTGGGTCTCCCGTTTTGGAGTCCAATCAACACTCACCCTTGGCCGTGGTCGCCAATTCAAATCCGCCCTATGCATATAGGCCCATGGCCAACGGCCTCGTCAAGCGGTTACACCGCCACCTGAAGGCGTCCCACGTTGCACCGACGTCCTTCCCCTCGTCCTCCTTGGAATACGGGCAGCTTTCAAGGCCGATCTACAGTGCACATCGGCCGAATTGGTGTACAGTATTCCCTTGCGGCTACCCGGTGAATTTTTCACTTCGTCAGGAGCACGCCCTTCTGTGGATGGAAGCACTTGTGCCGACAATTTACAGACGACCATGTGCAAATTTTGCCCGGTTTCCCCTCGTCATCCCAATAATCGTCGCATTTACGTCCCCGCCTATTTGTCCTCCTGCACCCACGTCTTCTTCAGGAACGACACAATCCGCCCTCCCTTACAACACCCATATGACGGGCCCTTCCCAGTGCTTCAAAGGGGTGACAAGACTTTCACCGTCGATCGCGCTGGACGCAAAGACGTAGTGTCGATTGATCGCCTGAAGCCAGCTACTTCGAGGACGACCCCATTTCCTCAGCAGTTCCCGCACAACCCACTACAGCAGCCCTAACACTGCCCTCTACCCCAGTCCAGGAAGACCTTTCGCATCCTTCTGCGACAGTAATACCGCCAAATGCAAGGCCTGTCGTTCGAACTCGGAGTGGCCGCGTCAGCTTCGTTCCGAAATGGTGATTCTCTTTATTATCGCTCCTGTGCAGTCTCTGAGATGGGACTACTTGTAGAGACCGACCGGAAATTCCTTTCCTCACATCCGCAAACATCCGGGAATCGTCAAAAACGGAAAAACACGTGATTTTCAAGGAGAGGGAAACAAAAGGATGTTTGTCTTCTCTCAAAAGGCCCGCGAAAAGTTAACGTCTTCTGAGCCTATATACAGTAACCCATAGTTCACTAAACTCGCTCTCACGTTGCTCGTTACATCTCTTCGTGAATCTCCTCTTTCACCTAGCGCCGTTCGACCTCAGCCGGCCTCAATCCCTCAAGCAACACCTCAACAATACACGAAGCGAATCAACACTTGAGGCGACCTACAATTTCATCTCGCCGGAAGCAAACATCACTCTACCGGCATCATCTTTCTGGCCCTGGCTTCACTCATCCTTCACCACAATTCTATCGGCGCCTGTTCAACCTCCCCCTTTTCCCTCTGAACCTCCCCCTTTTCCCTCTGAACCTCCCCCTTTTCCATCTGAGCCTCCCACTTTTCACTCTGAGCCTCCCACTTTTCACTCTGAGCCTCCCACTTTTCACTCTGAGCCTCCCACTTTTCCTCTGAGCCTCCCACTTTTCCCTCTGAGCCTCCCCTTTTCCCTCTGAGCCTCACCCTTTTCCCTCTGAGCCTCACCCTTTTCCCTCTGAGCCACACCTTTTCCCTCTCCCTCGTTAAAATTATTAACGTTGTTTAATATAATAAAACCATTAGCAACAGGAGCTATGGGGGTGGTGATCGAAGATGAGTCTGTTGACTCTAATGCCAGCTTGTGACATGCCAGCGTGAGATGCCAGCAAAAAAAATTAGACTAACAAGAACTTAGATGTAGCTTTTAGTGTAAACAAACCCACTTTTTGTTATTCTTTCTACTTTTTTTTTCTCTCTCTCTCCTTATTTGCATGTCTGTAACTCTCTTCATTGCATGTCTGTAGTTTGCATGGTATGATAGTGTTTGAGTTAAGAACGTGTTGCATGGTTTGTAATGCGTTCTTATTTTACTTCTTTTCATCTTCCACCCCTTTCCGGCGGAGTGGGCTCCGTCCTCTACCTCCCTATGGAGTAGAGGACAGGTCTGCAACTGCTGGAGGTATGTGTTGCTTTGAGTTAAGAATGTGTTGTTCTTTAAGTTAAGAAAGTGTTGCATGGTTTGTAATGCGTTCTTATTTTACTTTTTTTCATCTTTCACCCCTTTCCAACAGAGTGGGCTGCATCTCTACCTCCCTATGGCGTGGAGGACTGGTTTGCAACAGCTGGAAGTATTCTCTTCGACTATTTTTCTGACTTGTCGGAAGTGGCCGGTGGATGGTGATGGTGTCTTTCTTTCTCTCTTTCTGAATGAATTTTAACCCACGAGTGATGGGTTTTGCTACTTAACCCCTTATTCTCTTCTTTTAACCCCCTGCTTTCTTCTTTCTCTCGGGCTAACCTTAGAGTGGATCTTAGGGTTTTTGTTAGCCTTAGCTTCTGTAGATCTGCAGATCTCAACAGGCCCTTGGCACATCCTCCTGCCGGTAGGCCAACACGTCTTCAGAGTTATCTACGGCGAAACGCAATACAGTCAAACTTCACGTAGGCCCTCGTCAGTCTTCAAAGTTATCCACGTCGAAATGCAGGACGGTAAACCTTCACAAAGGTTTCTTCAGCTTTCATAGTTATCTCCGTCGAAATCGCAGGTCGGTAATCATCTTGTCGGCCCTCACTCGGCCTACAGCGTTTTGTTACGTCGTGCGAGACTAGCCAGGATTCAAAGCTGAAAAGTCCACAAACTCAGCCTAATCGTGTAGGCCCTAAAAAGTGTCTTCAATACCGTTCAAAATAACTCTTCCGTTAAGACCGCAGTAGGCCTATTCAAGTGTTGTACCAATACCGTAGTTTTGTACCACTTTGTTATTGTGTTCATTCACATAACTTACTTATTTTGCATCCGATTGTTTATATGCTCTTTTATGCATTTCATTTTTACTGACCTAATCCATTTACTGTACCATACCGTATTTTCATTATTTCAGTTATTATTGCTTAATTACTTATTCTGTGTTCACCTCTGCATATCTCATTAGCCTACCTGAATTAATGTACTTACTTAACAATTAAACTGTATAATCATTTCTTATTGCTAATAATCATTCATCTTTAACGTAGTACAGTATAAATACCGTTATAGAATTGTTAATCACAATACATACCGTTATAGAATTGTTAATCACTGTGAAGAAATAATTCATTTATTTTCCTAATTAAACACAAAACAAAGTAATTTCTCTCTCCTTTGTTAAGTGTTGTTTGTTTGGGCTGTAATCCCCAAACTGGTGACCCATAATTTTTGGAGCAGTTTCTACGGCAGGAGAGACTTGTTCCTCGGAGATGGACTTCACCTTAATGACGTTGGAGCTGCGCGTTTAGGAAGACTACTTCATAATACTGTTTCTCCTTTTTAGGCTGCCGTAACTCGAACGGTCCCGGCATAATTTCCTTAAAATGCCCTTGCGCGCGCGAAGGTATCGTGGTTACAAACAATTTGAAGGTTCTATCCTTAAATGCTCGTAGCCTACGAAATAAAATAAACGAATTTTTTTTCTTTAATTGCTTGTAAAGACTATGATTTAATTGCGATAAATGAATCATGGCTTAGCACTGAAACACGTGACTTTGTAGGGAGTATCAAATTAGATTTATACACTTTTTGTTAAAAACAGAATAGGTAGGTGAGGAGGCGGTGTTATGTTGTATATCAAAGATAATATTGCAAACGTTATAGAAGTACAGCACAGAATTCCAGAATCGATAGATTCGACTATAGCAGAACTTAAATTGAACGATTTCAAGATTGTTGTTGCCGTTATATATAGGCCCTCTAATCAAACAGCTGATACGGACGAAGCGTTATAGTGTGAACTTAAGAGAATAATAGGTAGTGAGCAGGCTTTAGTTATGTGTGACTTTAATTGCGCCAACGTGGATTACGATACAATTCAAGGAGACGCGAAAGGTAATCGTTTAGTTACTTTTCTCGAGGATAGCTTTCTTATTCAAAAGGTTGGGGAACCTACGAGGTTGGATAGTATTTTAGATTTAGTAATAACTACGGACGATAGGCTAATAACTGATCTTCAAGTAATAGAACCGTTCAGCGATAGCGATCACAATATGGTAGAGTTTGTCCTCTCAATAAGTCACTCGAAACCAGCTAACTCGACTAAAATTCCTAACTTCCAGCACGGAGACTTTTGTAAATTTCGAAATAAATTGTCACACGTCAACTGGGAAAACGTAATGGGGATCTCCAACGCAAAAATAATGTGGGAATCGTTTGAAACAGTATTTAGGACTATAAATGAGGAATGTGTACCGTACAAGATTAAGCGTGCGAAAGTAAATAACAAGCCCTTGTGGTTTACTTCTAGAGTAGGGGATATTATAAGGAGTAGAGATAGGGCTTATAGGCTTTATAAGTGCGATAAATACAATTTGTGGTTACGAAACAACTACATATCTCTAAGACGTGAAGCGAAAAGTGTAATAAAAACGTCCAACAGCGATTTTGAAATCTCCATAGCTCGTGACGGCAAAGAAAACCCCAAGCGATTCTTTCAAATACGTCAACAATAGGAATCCAGTAAAGAGTGTCTTGGGACCGTTGAAAAATCCTGACGGAGAGCTAGTTCCTAAAAACAAGCAAATGGCTCCTCTGCTAAACGAATTTTTACGTCAGTTTTTACAATAGAAGATGTAACGAATATCCCTACGGTCATACACATAATACCGTTTGACAATGGTAATACTTTAGATAATATTGTGGTTAGTGAAAGGGAGGTAATGCGCTATATTGATAAAATGAAAATGCTTAAATCACTGGGACCGGATTCCATATATCCCATACAACTATACAACTAAAAGAATTAAAATAAAGCATTGTTGCGCCGCTAAAAAAGATTTTTGATGTGTTTATTTCTGAGGGATGCGTACCAGATAATTTCAAGTTAGCAAAGGTAACATCTATTTTAAAGAAAGGCGATAAAGGTGCGGCCGGAAATTATAAGTCAATCAGTTTAACGTCTGTTGTAGGTAAGCTACCGGAATCAATAATTAGGGATCGTATAGTCGAACACTTGGAATTGCAGAACTTGATTAGAAATACGCAGCACGGTTTTAGGCGAAACAATTCTTGCTTAACTAATCTTTTAGAATTTTTTCAAAGCGCGGTTGAAGTTTACGATAGGCATCGGGAGGTAGATTTAGTGTATTTAGATTTTCAAAAAGCGTTTGACACCGTACCGCACAGAAGACTCATTGAAAAAACTAAGGCTCATGGAATCAGGGGTGTAGTAATAAATTGGATAGAAGAGTGGTTGCGAGGTAGGAAACAAAGGGTGGTCGTTGATGGAGCGGAGTCGTCTTGGGCTAATGTAGAGAGCGGCGTTCCTCAGGGTTCTGTTTTGGACCCCTTGCTTTTTCTAATGTATATTAACGATTTAGATGTCGGCCTAGTCAGTACAGTTTCAAAGTTTGCGGATGACACGAAGTTGGGTGGTTGGGGAATTAATGATGAAGGTAGAGGTAAAATCCAGGAAGATCTGAACAAAATCGTTGATTGGTCAGTCACATGGCAAATGAGATTTAACGTCGATAAGTGCAAAATTTTATATATAGGTTCGCGTAACGGTAATTTTGCGTATAATATGTCAGGGAAGAAGTTGGCAAGCGTAGAACAGGAAAAAGATTTAGGAGTTATAGTCACTGGTGACTTAAAAGTAGCGAAAGAAAGTACAGCAGCGGTCAATAAGGCGAACAAAGTGCTAAGTTTAATAGCTAGGAATTTTGAGTACAAATCGCGCGATATTATTGTTCCTCTTTATAAATCATTAGTTAGACCCCATTTGGAGTACCCGATCCAATTTTGGAATCCGCATAGGCGCAAAGATATAACTAAAATCAAAAGAGTTCAAAGACGAGCAACTAAGATGATTCCGTCGCTTAGGTCAAAGTCGTACCAGGCTTAAGGAGTTAAAATTGACTACACTCGAGACAAGGATGCTAAAGGGTGATCTAATCGAGGTTTTTAAAATTATGAATGGGTTCGATAACGTAAATAGAGATAGCTTTTTCGAAATATCACAATAAAATAGAACTAGAAATAACCGGTGTAAGTTGACAAGTCGAAGGTTCGAGACAACATTTGCCAAAAACTTTTGTACACATAGAATAGTAAATAGCTGGGATAGTTTCCCGGTAGAAGTAATTAGTAGTACGTTTATAAACATGTTTAAAAATCGATTAGACGCATATGTTGATAGATTGGGTATAGTTTAAGGTCGTAAAATTAAGGTTTTTTTGGTTCGGAACCAACGTAAAATTGTAGGTCCTCTCCGCCACCACGGAGTACATGCGCAATACACAACTACACCCACAGTTAGGTAGACTAGCCATGAGTGGATCCTAGGGTCTTTGTTGCAAAGCTGGGCACAGAGACCGTGCACAGAGACCGTGCATGGAACAAGGAACTCTTCTGGGATAATTAAATACCATAGTTTTTCTTTTTCATGATGCAAGCCCGACGTGGGCAACGGGTCTCTCGCAGAGATGTCCCATAAATATAGCTTCCCTCACCAGCTATCTGCAAAGCAGACAGGATCCAGCTTTGGAACATGGATCTAGGGTTTAAAGCAGTCTAGCCCCACTACATTTAGAACCTCAATATAAGTAAAAGACTCGTTGCATTCACGTCGGATTGAATAAATCAAAGAAAAAGGGGTAACTATTATATTAGACTTTATGTACCATGCGTCATCAGCAGTAGACTTGTCAGATGAATTAATGTACGGTAGGCCTTTTGGTGGTGTTGCTTTCTTAATAAGGAAAAATTTGCCAAAACATAAAAAAATTTTAACAAGCGATAATGTAAGGTTGTTAGGCATTGAATTACAAGTGAACAATGATTGCATATTAATTGTAAACCGCTATTTACCATATAACAACGGCAGTAATCAAGATGAATACATTGATTTGTTGTACAAAATTAAGTCATTATCAGATAACCCCAAATATTCTCACTGTATAATAATAGGGGACTTTAACGCACATGTGAACTCGGAATTCTTTGTAGAATTGGGTAACATGTGCGAGTCGGCCAATTTAAGTATAAGTGATGTAGATGTATTAGGGGTAACCAGTGGTAATTTTACATACGTTAGTGATATGAGTCGTACCACCAGGTGGATTGATCATTGTCTTACTAGTAATAATCTAAAGGATCGAATTGTTAGAGTTCATATTCTGCTTGAAATTCTTCTTTCTGATCATAGACTATTAGAAATATTAATTAACTTTACCAATTTACGCGCAACACGACTTAACAAGAACTCAATAGGTAAGAATAATCGCGTCGATTGGTCGAATGTTAATATGCAGCAGAGAATAGAATACAAAGACAGAACAAGTCACCTCTTTAATAATTTAGAAATTTTGCATCTTGCCTGTAATAATCCTTGCTCAAATGATTCTCACTGTAAACTCATTGATAGGTATTATAGTAAGATAATATCCCTGTTAAGAGAAGCAGGAAGCCCCCTGATTAAATCTTACAATTATCATACTAAGATTATTCCTGGATGGAATGATTTCATTGCCCCCCTGAGGAGGGAATCGATAGACGCCTATGATTTGTGGTGCTTTCATGGTAAACGCAGATTTGGACCTGTATACATGAATATCTGTAGAATTAGGGGTCAGTATAAGGCGGCCATAAGGTGCTGTAAACAGGAAGAAGAGTCTATTCGAGCATCAAAATCCTGTGAAGCTCGCATAAATAACGATAATAACAAATTTTGGAAATTTGTTAAGAATCAAACGGGTGTCAAAAATGTCCTCCCTCCGACAATCGATGGGGTGTCGGGGGAGGATGAAATTGCAAAGCTATGGAAAAACCACTACTCTAACATTCTTAACAGTGTGAGTAGGGATAATCTTAAGATAGATTGCAGCAAAACGATTGTGGGAGGGACAAGGGAAAATACTTTGATATCATTTTCTGAAATAAAGAGGTTAATTGAAGAGTTAAAGACTGGTTCTGCGTCAGGGGGAGATGACTTATCGAATGAGCACTTAAAATATGCAAATGACGTAGTATGTCTGCATATATCATTGCTCCTATCAGCCATGCTTGCTCATAGCTCTATCCCTGCAGAGTTCATGAGGGTATATATCTTGTCCCTGGTCAAAAATAAGTATGGAGACATTCTGTCCATCAATAATTACAGGGCTATTGCTGTCGCTTCCTGCTTCTCGAAACTACTAGAAAAACTCTTGTTACTCCGATTAAATGATTTCGTATGGACATCTAGTCAGTTTGGCTTTAAAAGGTACCACTCAACTGACCTGTGTATCTATGTAATTAAAGAAGCAATATCTAAATATATTGACAGTAATTCAACTATGATATTCATAGCGGTTTCCAAGATATAAGTAAGGCATATGATAGGTTGAACCACAATATTTTATTTGCAAAGCTAGAAGACAGGAAGGTTCCCATGTACATATCAAATTTATTGAAATTTTGGTATTCCCACCAATCTTTCACTGTTAGGTGGGGCAATGTACTATCCGAGTGTTTTGGCTCCTCTTGCTGGGTGAGACAAGGCTCCTTGCTCTCCCCTATGCTGTTTAATGTGTATATTGACGGATTAATTGCTTCACTTAATGACGCAACAGTGGGATGTTGTATAGATAACACAAGGATAAATAACTTATTTTATGCCGATGATATGGTGTTACTAAGTCCCTCTGTTAAAGGTCTGGATCGGCTACTAAAAGTCTGCGAAGTGTATTCGCAGAAACATATTCTTCTTTTTAATGTTACAAAAACTAAGGTTATGCAATTTCATCCTAAAAGCTGTAATCAGCCAGCTGATATAAGGTTTAAAATGAATGGTGAAGTAATTGAGGAAGTGCAAGAGTTTAAGTATTTGGGTCAAACTATTACCAGCTTCTTGAGTGATGACTCGGATATAAGAAAACAATCTCGAAGCCTGTGTGCTAAAGCGAATATGACCATAAGGAACTTTCGATTCTGTACAAGTGAAGCTAAAGACACTCTCTTTCGTACTTTCTGCAGTAATATATACGGACAGCAACTCTGGGTGAATTATAAAAAAGGTTCTGGCAGAACCCTAACCTTCCTGTACAACAGGTCTTTTAGACTCTTACATAAATTACCCCCCGAGATGCTCAGCTTCGCAAATGTTTGCTACCCGCAATATCCCGAGCTTCCCGGAGGTAACAAGACGTGCCCAATACAGTCTAATACAAAGAATTAAAAAAGTCAACTAACCCGATCATCCAAGCTATCCATGAGTCCTGCCATTTATCCTCTAAGCTATGGACTTCTTGCTACCAAAACGTCTGTCTGTAGCTCCACTTAACTTCGACATTACAGTATTATTTCTAATCAATTGTATATATTTCTATCCTTAGTATATGAACTGTCATTGCATTAATAATATTTGTCATATGGATTATAGTCTGCCAATAAAGTTTTTCATTTTCATTTTCATTTTCTTATATATATATATATATATATATATATATATATATATATATAGTTACGATAGAAGTGTTCTTCGGGAACCTTATCCTCAATATGAATATGAAAACAAGAGATACGACTCTCAACATTTATTGGCCAAACGTTTCGGTCCACTCAGGGGCCATCTTCAGTGACTAAATAGAAGCATCTACAAATAATCATAAAACTAAAGTAAATACAAATGTCAAACTGTACAATAATAAAATCTAATACAAAAAAGTTAAAAAGTTGTTACAAAAAAAAATATATCTGGATTATAAAACAAAAAAGTAAAAAAACTAAAATTTCAAAAATTAAAAGTTTAAAAATGTTAAGTTTAAAATTTAAAAAATTTGAAATTTTTGTAAAAAGGACTGACCTGGATGGTAAAAGTTACAAATGACAAGTGGAGAGAAAGGAAAAAACAACTTAAGTTAGTGCGGTAGTTGCGTTAGAAAGGTGTTGGTTGGTTAGGAAGTATGTAATTTTATCGATGAAAGGCTATCGTTTAGTTCTGGGTTTAATTTCTTGATAAACAGGGATTCTAAAATTTTAAGATCAAGTGAATTAGAAGCAGACGACAAAATAGCAAAGGAGTCCTGGGGGCACGGGTGGTCATGGGTCTCTGAATGATGCCGAATAGCAGAGGATTCAGGAGTGGAAAGAGGGCGAGAAGTTCGATAAGAAAAACCCAAATGCTTCGAAATCCTAAGTTTTAACTGTAGGGCAGTCTGCCCCACATAACGACTTTGGCAGGTCGCACATGTATATAAATAAATAACAAAGGATCTCAAAAGCACGGGGAGGTGATCTTTATGGCGAAAAAAAGGATTGCAGAGAATTAGAATTAGAATTAATGATTATAAAGTCGCATTGAGGGAAATGTCTGTCCAAAATAAAGTGGACATCTTTATTAAGTTGAAAAGTTAGTTGGTCTAAAAATGGAAGCTTAAGATAAACCTTCTGTTTCGGAACCGTGGGCTGAATTATTTTAGGTGAATATAGGTTATTTAAAAATTTAGAAATTAAAGTATCAAAAGTCAAAGTACAATAAAAATTATAGTTGAAAAATCTCTTAAGATACTGAATTTCTAAGTCAAATAAAGACCAACTTGAACAAAGGTGATAGGCTCTAAAAATACGACTTTTAATACTAGCCAGCTTAAAACTAAGTGGAATATTGCTGAAAAAATGAGTACCGAGTTGGGTAGTAGTTGGTTTTCTGTATACTTGTGTTGAGAAGCCTGTACTATGTTTATTTATGGTAACATCAAGACACGAAATTTTATTGTATTGTTCTACTTCCATAGAGAATTTAATATTAGGATGCTTAGTATTAATGTAATTTAAAAATAAAGGGGCATGATCTTTATGCTTAAAAATGACAAAACAATCATCTACATAACGTTTAAATAAAATAGGTTTAAAATCAAGCGGGCAATCCCTCAGCCACTTTTCCTCGTGAAAACAAAGAAAACTGTTAGCAAAGGACGGACCAAGGAGCGAACCCATTGCCATTCCCTCGTGCTGGTGGAAAAGTTCCTTATTAAAAAAGAATATGGTATCCTGGACTGATAACTTTAAAAGTTTTGAAAACAATTGTCTGCTTAATCCCAGAATGTCATTAGTAGAACCAAACAAAGAATTTATAATAATATCACAAGTTTCTAAAACAGGTACATTGGTAAACAAAGACTGAACATCAAAGGAAGCCATGAAACAATCCTTAAACTTCAACTTGGTGACACAATCAACAAATTCAAATGAATCTTGCAAAGTGAAATGACTACGTGTGAGAGGAGAGGGTCTATGATTGGGACCAAAAATTTTGCAAGGTTATAACTTGGTGTGTTTATGGCTGCTAAAATGGGACGAAGCGGAACTCCAGGTTTATGGTCTTAGGTAGGCCATAAACAACCCCTGGGCTAGTACCTGAAGCAAAAAGCTTATCGTAATAGTTGATCAAAAGCCCACGACTTTTAAGAGAACGTAAAAAGTTGTTGATTCTGTCCTCCAGTTTTACAATATATTTAAATGGATCAGTCTGCAGTTTCAAAAACTTAGTAGAATCAGAAAGTAAATTATACATTTTATTTAAATAGTCTTGTCTAAGATAACAACACCTTTACCTTATCAGGCTTACAAATAATTACATTCTTATCCCTCCGCAAGTTCGTGAGAACTTTAAAATCACTAAAACTAAAAACAGGACAAAAAACCTTAAACCCATCAAACTTATAATAGAACTTGTTTGCCAAAAGTTTAATATCCTCCACTGGACTAGAGTGCTGAAGGAAAGAGGGAAAAAGACTAATTTGATGGCAAAGTTTTTCAAAAATAAAAAATAACGACAAAAGTCAAGCTTAAAAATGGGAAGTTTAAAATTCAATCCCAAGGATAAAATTCTTTTTTCTTCAGTTGATAAAACCTTATTGGAAAAGTTAGAAATAATTTCATCTCTATTAAGATTAAGATCAAAATTTAAACCCAACTGTTGAAGCTTAGAATTTTGACGAGTTAATGAGGAGACATAAAATTTTGATACATACCTCGAAATATAACTATTTAAAATAATAAAATCAAGGCGAGACACATTAGACTTAAAATGTTGTGACAATATGAGCAATTGATTGCCCAATTTTAAAACAAGTTTACGTTTTGAGGCTAACTCGAGGGAAAGAAGTTTACTAGTCCAAGAATGATAGAGTTCACTATGCATCAAAGATTTCTTATATAGTTTAAAGCGAATAAATTGGGGCACATAACCGTAACCTTTGCAAATTGTTAAGAAACGAGCGTCCAATTTTGCTTTCTCCAGCTTCTTTGAAACCCCTTCAAGGGCACGGAGTCGTCGTACAGTGTCTTCATTATATCTTTTACGAAGAGTAGTTACGATAGAAGTGTTCTTCGGGAACCTTATCCTCAATATGAATATGAAAACAAGAGATACGACTCTCAACATTTATTGGCCAAACGTTTCGGTCCACTCAGGGGCCATCTTCAGTGACTAAATAGAAGCATCTACAAATAATCATAAAACTAAAGTAAATACAAATGTCAAACTGTACAATAATAAAATCTAATACAAAAAAGTTAAAAAGTTGTTAAAGCTTCCATTTTTAGACCAACTAACTTTTCAACTTAATAAAGATGTCCACTTTATTTTGGACAGACATTTCCCTCAATGCGACTTTATAATAATTAATTCTAATTCTAATTCTCTGCAATCCTTTTTTCGCCATAAAGATCACCTCCCCGTGCTTTTGAGATCCTTTGTTATTTATTTATATACATGTGTGACCTGCCAAAGTCGTTATGTGGGGCAGACTGCCCTACAGTTAAAACTTAGGATTTCGAAGCATTTGGGTTTTTCTTATCGAACTTCTCGCCCTCTTTCCACTCCTGAATCCTCTGCTATTCGGCATCATTCAGAGACCCATGACCACCCGTGCCCCCAGGACTCCTTTGCTATTTTGTCGTCTGCTTCTAATTCACTTGATCTTAAAATTTTAGAATCCCTTTTTATCAAGAAATTAAACCCAGAACTAAACGATAGCCTTTCCTCGATAAAATTACATACTTCCTAACCAACCAACACCTTTTTAACGCAACTACCGCACTAACTTAAGTTGTTTTTTTCTTACTCTCTATTTGTCATTTGTAACTTTTACCATCCAGGTCAGTCCTTTTTAAAAAATTTAAAATTTTTTTAAATTTTAAACTTAACATTTTTAAACTTAACATTTTTAAACTTTTAGTTAGTTTTATTTTTACTTTTTTGTTTTATAATCCAGATAGTTTTTTTTTTTTTAACAACTTTTTAACTTTTTTGTATCAGATTTTATTATTGTACAGTTTGACATTTGTATTTACTTTAGTTTTATGATTATTTTTAGATGCTTCTATTTAGTCACTGAAGATGGCCCCTGAGTGGATCGAAACGTTTGGCCAATAAATGTTGAGAGTCGTATCTCTTGTTTTCATATTCATATTGAGGATAAGGTTCCCGAAGAACACTTCTGTCGTAACTACTCTTCGTAAAAGATATAATGAAGACACTGTACGACGTTTCCGTGCCCTTGAAGGGGTTTCAAAGAAGCTGGAGAAAGCAAAATTGGACGCTCGTTTCTTTACAATTTGCAAAGGTTACGGTTATGTGCCCCAATTTATTCGCTTTAAACTATATAAGAAATCTTTGATGCATAGTGAACTCTATCATTCTTGGACTAGTAAACTTCTTTCCCTCGAGTTAGCCTCAAAACGTAAACTTGTTTTAAAATTGGGCAATCAATTGCTCATATTGTCACAACATTTTAAGTCTAATGTGTCTCGCCTTGATTTTATTATTTTAAATAGTTATATTTCGAGGTATGTATCAAAATTTTATGTCTCCTCATTAACTCGTCAAAATTCTAAGCTTCAACAGTTGGGTTTAAATTTTGATCTTAATCTTAATAGAGATGAAATTATTTCTAACTTTTCCAATAAGGTTTTATCAACTGAAGAAAAAAGAATTTTATCCTTGGGATTGAATTTTAAACTTCCCATTTTTAAGCTTGACTTTTGTCGTTATTTTTTATCTTTTGAAAAACTTTGCCATCAAATTAGTCTTTTTCCCTCTTTCCTTCAGCACTCTGGTCCAGTGGAGGATATTAAACTTTTGGCAAACAAGTTCTATTATAAGTTTGATGGGTTTAAGGTTTTTTGTCCTGTTTTTAGTTTTAGTGATTTTAAAGTTCTCACGAACTTGCGGAGGGATAAGAATGTAATTATTTGTAAGCCTGATAAGGGTAAAGGTATTGTTATCTTAGACAAGACTATTTAAATAAAATGTATAATTTACTTTCTGATTCTACTAAGTTTTTGAAACTGCAGACTGATCCATTTAAATATATTGTAAAACTGGAGGACAGAATCAACAACTTTTTACGTTCTCTTAAAAGTCGTGGGCTTTTGATCAACTATTACGATAAGCTTTTTGCTTCAGGTACTAGCCCAGGGGTTGTTTATGGCCTACCTAAGACGCATAAACCTGGAGTTCCGCTTCGTCCCATTTTAGCAGCCATAAACACACCAAGTTATAACCTTGCAAAATTTTTGGTCCCAATCATAGACCCTCTCACACGTAGTCATTTCACCTTGCAAGATTCATTTGAATTTGTTGATTGTGTCACCAAGTTGAAGTTTAAGGATTGTTTCATGGCTTCCTTTGATGTTCAGTCTTTGTTTACCAATGTACCTGTTTTAGAAACTTGTGATATTATAAATTCTTTGTTTGGTTCTACTAATGACATTCTGGGATTAAGCAGACAATTCTTTTCAAAACTTTTAAAGTTATCAGTCCAGGATACCATATTCTTTTTTAATAAGGAACTTTTCCACCAGCACGAGGGAATGGCAATGGGTTCGCTCCTTGGTCCGTCCTTTGCTAACAGTTTTCTTTGTTTTCACGAGGAAAAGTGGCTGAGGGATTGCCCGCTTGATTTTAAACCTATTTTACTTAAACGTTATGTAGATGATTGTTTTGTCATTTTTAAGCATAAAGATCATGCCCCTTTATTTTTAAATTACATTAATACTAAGCATCCTAATATTAAATTCTCTATGGAAGTAGAACAATACAATAAAATTTCGTTTCTTGATGTTACCATAAATAAACATAGTACAGGCTTCTCAACACAAGTATACTGAAAACCAACTACTTCCCAACTCGGTACTCATTTTTTCAGCAATATTCCACTTAGTTTTAAGCTGGCTAGTATTAAAAGTCGTATTTTTAGAGCCTATCACCTTTGTTCAAGTTGGTCTTTATTTGACTTAGAAATTCAGTATCTTAAGAGATTTTTCAACTATAATTTTTATTGTACTTTGACTTTTGATACTTTAATTTCTAAATTTTTAAATAACCTATATTCACCTAAAATAATTAAGCCCACGGTTCCGAAACAGAAGGTTGTCGTGCGCACCTTTCTTTTCCTTAGGTACTGCACGACTTTATTTCTTTTACAGTTTCTGACACCGTTTAAGTAGTGCCCAACCCGTTTATTTATTTATGGTGCTGGAAACCCTTTTAATTATGTTAATTTACTTCACTGGCACCTTTTAATTCTATTTCCAATTATTTCTTACGCGCGTGTGCTTTTCGTTCAGGATGACTCGACCTATCCAGACGGATGGCTCTTTAAATTGTTAGACGTAAGTTCCTTCGGCTTTCCAGAAGCCTACTTTGAATGTTAATTCACCTCAGCTAACAAGAGAGGCCTATTGCAAGGTATCGAAAACAACATACGCCCTCTTATAAAGTTTATTAAATATTACTCGAAACAGTACATGAATTTAGAAATTTGTGCTGAAGTAAATTTATCAATTTCTGTACAATGCAATAAATTTTTAAATTCAAAGACAAAAGTTCACAGTTATCTGAATTTAATTAATTTATATAGAGGGGCTTTATATTTTAGTAACAATAAAACTTATAACGAGAAATGAAGTGGTCGACATCGACCATGAAATTTGAAGAATTATTCTACTTGCCTGTAGATGACAAATTGCTCTCAATTGTGCTGCGTGCGGACCGCACATTTACGGCCCGCCCGAAAGCCAAACGACAATCTACCAAATAACGGGACTTACTGCCGAACCCAAATCAACGGGTTCCTTAAACTAGGGCCCAGACGTACCCCGTTTAGCATTTAAATGGAGCCAAATTAAATTAATGGAAAGTTCACAAAACTCTTGGTCCGTTGGTTAACATTAATTAAGATCCAATCAAGTTCTCGGTTACGGTCACTAACAATAAAATTCTTATACAAAAGTTCGCGTAAACGAATGAAATGCAAGCTAAGTTCTTAATTTCAATTTGTTTGACAATTTATACTTTCAGTTCTAAATTTTCTTTCACCACAAGTCTGACGAATTATTTGAGCCACTGCTAACTTTCGGAGGAGCGTCTACAACTGATTTGACTCTCAAAGTTCCACCTCAGAATTACCAAAAACTCCTCCCTTTGGTGTCTAAAGGGCCTATCAAAACCAGTTTCATTACATTACATCATTCGTACAAAAATTACTGATCTTCTATTGGCTCTAATCTCAACTTTGTTAAATTCTACGCTCCGCCTTTCTTAACGAAATTTTTAAATTAAAATTTGAAAATTTAAATTGTAATTTTAAAATTTTAAAACAAAACTTTTAAATTTCGCTCGAGGGTTTACCTCAAGCGAAACCACTATAAACAAAAGCGACAGCTTACAAGGTTCCCAATGGAAACAGACTCTTAAGCTATAACTGCCCTTTGACTTCTACCATAAATCTACCCAAGACTGTCAAACGATAAGTTCTCTTCTCCGATTACACAGTCAGCCTTCGTTTCTTCTCAGGCGTCGGCATCCTTTACTTTGGTCGGTGTTCATTTTAAAAGAGTTAAATTTTCACGCGAAATTAAATTGATTTCAAAATCCCTCCCATGAGAAACTGAATTAAAATAGAACAAACGCTAAGCAATTTGAAACACACTAATTCATTCGTTCATGAATATTTATAAATCAAAACACCTTGTTTTTAAAGATGTACTCAACGAAATCTTAAACTAAAATTTCTGCATCTATTTTACAAAAGATTTCGGCCTGCCAATTTGAGGGTTACAACAAGGTTTATCTTAAGCTTCCATTTTTAGACCAACTAACTTTTCAACTTAATAAAGATGTCCACTTTATTTTGGACAGACATTTCCCTCAATGCGACTTTATAATCATTAATTCTAATTCTAATTCTCTGCAATCCTTTTTTTCGCCATAAAGATCACCTCCCCGTGCTTTTGAGATCCTTTGTTATTTATTTATATACATGTGCGACCTGCCAAAGTCGTTATGTGGGGCAGACTGCCCTACAGTTAAAACTTAGGATTTCGAAGCATTTGGGTTTTTCTTATCGAACTTCTCGCCCTCTTTCCACTCCTGAATCCTCTGCTATTCGGCATCATTCAGAGACCCATGACCACCCGTGCCCCCAGGACTCCTTTGCTATTTTGTCGTCTGCTTCTAATTCACTTGATCTTAAAATTTTAGAATCCCTTTTTATCAAGAAATTAAACCCAGAACTAAACGATAGCCTTTCCTCGATAAAATTACATACTTCCCAACCAACCATCACCTTTTTAACGCAACTACCGCACTAACTTAAGTTGTTTTTTCCTTTCTCTCCACTTGTCATTTGTAACTTTTACCATCCAGGTCAATCCTTTTTACAAAAATTAAAAAAAATTTTAAATTTTAAACTTAACATTTTTAAACTTAATTTTTTGAAATTTTAGTTTTTTTACTTTTTTTTATAATCCAGATTTTTTTTTTAACAACTTTTTAACTTTTTTGTATTAGATTTTATTATTACATATATATATATATATATATATATATATATATATATATATATATATATATATACATATATATATATATATATAGACAGATAGATAGATAGATATATCGGGTGGCCACAAAAAAACTTTACTTAATTGAAAGTTTAATAACTGCAACAATTCAAAACTTATGCGATTGAGATTTTGCACACGTTAACAAATGCATATAATCTATAATTGCTGGAATTTTCAAATATGTAGGTTCTATAGTTTTGTTACAGTGAACAATTTAATAGCATATGTCTAAAAATAGCATGCCTGGTGTGCATCTGACACGTACGTGCGCTAGCGTAGGCTAAACCTAATGTAGCGTAGTATGACACGCGCGCTGGCGTAGGCTAAACCTAATGTGAATTAGCTTTCTTTTATTTTTCCGCTAAAACCCCGCCAGCATGACGTTAACTAAAAGTGATAAAGCCATCATAGAAGCATGTGTCAAGGAAAAAGGTTGGAATGGAAATAGGATTGTCCGAGAATTCCCCGCAAAGAACTGGACTCGTCAAAGTGTTTATAACTTAATAAGAAAGATAAAAGATACTGGATCAACAGCTAGAAAACCCGGCAGCGGCAGGCCCAAAAGTGTTTCAACAGAAGAAAATAAGGCTGCCGTGGAGGAACTGATTCAATCCCAGGAGAATACACCAAGAACTCATCGCTCCCAGAGACAGATTGCGTACGACCTTCGGATTTCTCGCTCCTCTGTACAAGGGATTGTAAAACGTTTGAAATTGAAGGCCTACAAGAGAATTCGAGTTTCTCGGCGTGATCAGAATGTAAGACAGCGTAGAAAGACCCGCTGTAAATCCCTATATGAACGCTACTCAGCTGAAGACGTGCAAAAAGTTTGTTTACAGACGAAAAGGATTTCACGTTGGAGGTGGCCAAAAACAGGCAAAATGACAGGGTTTATGTTTCAAGGAAAAAGGACATTCCTCCCTCCAGGCTTTATCATGAAACCTCACGATTCAGTAGAAAAGTAATGGTATCGGCGGGAATTTCATGGAAGGGGAAAACACGAATTCATTTTATTGCCACAAACGAAACTAAAGTTAACTCTGAGCGCTACATCAACCTGTTAGATAATGGGTTACTTCCTGATTGTCGTCAGCTGTATCCTGATGAGGCCTACATTTTCCAGCAAGATGGGGCACCCGCCCATACAAGCCGAGCGACCCAAAATCATCTAGAGCAAGAGACCCCTAATTTCATCAAAAAGGATGAATGGCCGCCTCAGTCTCCCGACTGCAATCCGATGGACTATTCAGTTTGGGATTCCCTCATGGTGAAGGTTTACGGCAGCCAGAAAGACAAATTCACCGAAGATGAACTTAAGGAGAAAATCAGTAGAGCATGGGAGGATATCACCTTAGATGAGGTTCGAAAGTGCATCTCCTCGTGGAAGAAGCGATTGAGGGCAGTTTACCAACAGGGAGGTGGTCACATTGACCATTTGTTTAAGTAAATTTTGTTAAGTTCAAATTCATTTTCTTCGGCATGCTATTTTTAGACATATGCTTTTAAATTGTTCACTGTAACAAAACTATAGAACCTACATATTTGAAAATTCCAGCAATTATAGATTATAACCATCTGTTAATGTGTGCCAAAGCTCAATCGCATAAGTTTTGAATTGTTGCGGTTATTAAACTTTGAATTAAGTAAAGTTTTTTTGTGGCCACCCGATATATTACTAATATATCGGGTGACAACATGAATCTGAAGGAAATCCACCATCAGGGGTGTCTAGATTGTGTTTTTACATGGGGAATTCAAATATGAGCTTCTTTTTTGGATAGGATAACTCTAACCTACATCATTTTGTATTTCTAAATTGCCAATTTTACCCTTTTGAACCCCTTTATAATATATTAAAAGATATAAGGTAATTCATTTATATTGACAAGGCCAAATCAACTTTACATATATTTATTAATAGGTGAACTGCATGTATATCACTGGATATAATTACAAAGATCATTCTCCTGACATCTTGAACTTTGCCAGGTTGCACAAATCCTGCTTTGACTCAGACTTGGACATCAGCTTCCTGCTGGTCTCCTGAGCCCTGATCCCTCCATCCCTCTTTTCCTGTGAGAAGTACTTAGCAGAAGCCTCAGTCACCATTTTAACAACCCTCTCAATGCTTTGTGTGTGGCAAGGCCAGTTGCGCACCTCCATGGGGGTGTTGATGAAGTTTTTCACCTCTGAGGTGCTTAGAGAGCAGGTGAGAGGTGGCTCTGACACACCTTCTGACCAGCTGATCAAGTCACCGATGCTGGAAGCATCACAATTGATGTCAGGTGTCCTTCTGCTCCTAACAGAGGAATCCCCCAGCTGAGTGTCCGGGTCGCCCTCTCCCCTGATGGCCAGGATTCTCTCCACCCCTTCAATCCTCTCCTTCTGATCCTCAGAGCAGAGTAGTGTTTGGAGGATGACTTCACTGTGGGCATACCAAGCAGATCTTCTCACAGTTGGCATCACAATATCCAGCACCTCCTTTCTCTGGGACTTGAGACAGTCCAGCTGAAAGAGGATGTGCCTAGGCCCTTCGATCCAGGAGTGCTTGACCTTCACGTTGAACCAACATGGGTAATACACTCCAATGATGAATTCCACAATGAATTGCAGAATCTTCAGGTTCTTTCCTTTAAGTCCGTGCTTTGACACCCAGAGCCTGAGAAGTCTGTTCGCTGTGGTGAGCCAGCGGCTGTGGTTTACTGGTCCTATCTCTAACAGAGCCAGCCCTGCAGGAAGTACTCCATCCCTGACTGCACAGACAATTTTATAGCCATAGTATTGATCAGTTGAGAGATCTTGAATGACCTTGTCAGGAAGCTTACTGCTAATACTGCTCAGTTGTACTAAAAATGAACCACCTAATTTTAGCTCAAATCAAAGTTGTTAATTAAATTTTGCTCAATGTATCACTATAATATGCGTAGAAATAGCTTTTTCTAAAATATAACAGAATAATACTCACATGTGAACAGTAACAAAAAAAATATCAGTAGATAATCACTAAATCTATCCCCTCACTGCAAGCCGAGGTCGTAAAATAGCTTCATAAATCATGAGTCACTTCAAATATTTCACAAAACGTTTTAGAATGTTCTGAAACGTTACATTCTAGCCTCTGAGAAAGGTGGCTCAGAAAATGGCCTTATGCGCGCCAGAAAACCGTCAAAATATTTCATATACCAAACTGTATGATAATTACAATTAAGTGGAATGGCACACCTTTTTATTTGAGTATTTAAATATTATTATTATTATATGAATTAAATTATGTGTTTATATGAATTAGTTAGAACAATGCTCTATGAGAGATAACGTGAGCAGCCATGATAGAAAACGTGAGAAGACATATTCTGGGGTAACTACAATAGTAAAATAATCAACAATTTAATAATAATCAACTGCAAAATGATGTAGGTTAGGTTTGAAAATAAAAACCCACTCTAATAGACAGAGTTTATTTCCAAGACAGTTTCGACGCCCACTGGCATCCTCCTCAGGTGGATACAGAAACACGAATGAACCAAAACAAGAGGGAAAAACAGTCCAGGGACCGACCGTTATGAAATTCGCACCTAGGTTAGATCCCATTCTTGATACCGGAAGGGCATTTTCATTAAGTACATTCGCGCAAATTTAAAACTATCTTCCTGTTCTAAACATACAGATTCTATTATGTGTAGGCAGTGTAGCCCACATTTGCTGGACCCGGAAAATTCAAAGATTTGGAACATTTTTAAGGATTTAAAATATCCCGAGTGGTTTATCAGAAAGGCGTATTTTAAAGCCAGAAAATCTTTTTATGCCCCTCGGGAACCTTCAGTTAACCAAAAACAATATGTGAGTTTGCCTTACATTGCCGGCTTAGAAAGAGTAAAACCGTTGACGAAAGATTTTAAGTTTGCTTGGCGTTCAAATATTCGTCTACCGTGAAAAGTAAATTGGTTAGGAATAAACGTGGCAAAAGAGGAACAGCCGTGTCTACAGCATTCCCTTTAAAAGTTGTGATTTAGTATACGTGGGAGAAACTGGAAGAAATATTGAAACCCGTAAAGAACACAAATATGCCTTCAGAAGTTGTAATACTAATAATGCCATTTTATCACGCCAGCCAAAATAATCATGCTATAGATTGGGAATCAAGTAAGGTACTTTATAAATGTAATAATTATGTCAAAAGAAAAATAATAGAATCTGTGTGTATAGAAAAAGTAGATAATTTTAATTTGTGCGAAGGTACTTATAAGTTAGACCCTTTATGAGATTCTTGGTCAAAAAATCCCTTACGGAGTCGTGGGAACGTGTTCGAACCTAAGTGTGAATTTCTTAAATGTCTCTGGATTGGAATGTTTCCTTACTCGCCTTTAGTAAATGTAATAATGGAAGTAATAAATGTGGAAATAAATATAAATGCAACAGATGTAATAATAAAGGTAATATTATAAATTTAATAATTAGGGTAAAGGTAATAACAATAAATGTTAAAAAATGTAAATGTAATATAAATGCAGTAATTATGTCAAAATATTGGAATCTGTATGTATAGAACAAGAAGATAGTTTTAATTTGTGGGAATGTACTTATAAGCGGACCCTGTAATAAAATGCCCTTCCAGTGTCGGGAGAACGGTATCTAACCTAGGTGCGAATTTTCTCTGGATTGTTCCTAATCGCCTTTTTCATTCGTTTTTCGGTTTATAAGTTCTGTATAATAAACAATAATGTAATAATCAATGTAATAATAAATTTATAATTTCTGTAATAAATAATTATGCAATATTAAATGTAATAAAATTAATAATATATTCAATAATTATGTAAGAAAAATATAATAGAATCTGTATGTTTATAACAGGAAGATAGTTTTAAATTTGCGCGAATGTACTTAATGAAAATGCCCTTCCGGTGTCCGGAGAATGGGATCTAACCTAGGTGCGAATTTCTTAACGGTCGGTCCCTGGACTGTTTTTCCTTCTTGTTTTGGTTCATTCGTGTTTCTGTATCCACCCGAGGAGGATGCCAGTGGGCGTCGAAACTGTCGTGGAAATAAACTCTGTCTATTGGAGTGGGTTTTTATTTTCATATTTTGACCTTCACGTAGAAAAAAGTGAAGTTTTTTGCATTTTGATTTAGGTTAGGGTTATCAGAATTAAATATTTTCTTCAGAATTGTGTTCTATACACCAAAATATGTCATTTGAACACCCCTCTCCATTGATTTAAAAAAAATGCATAGTATGACCCGCCCTAATATATTAGGGTGGTTTCTTCCCAAAAATTTCGAAAGTTTCATGTCAGAACTCAGCAGTTTGTTTCCCTTGGTGAGGAATTTCTCCTTCTACATTGGAAATTCAGGGGTTTCGCTGTGTTTTTATTTCTCTTTTTATCCCATAGTCCTATATTCACATGGTAATGCTACGCATTAGCATTATCCCCTTAATGCGGGGTTCTTATGGTTGCTCTTTCAAACACTCATTGTAGCTTGGCGTGCAAGTGTATTATGATCGATTTCTCGCAGTCTGGGAGTCGGGTCCTGCAGTTGGCGACAACTTTAAGCAGATACTGCATTTGCTCTTCAGAAAGTGTAATGTGGGGCCGAAATCTTAAATTGGGGTCAATCCCTGTTTCGTGAGGTCGTTCAAAACCCTCAGATCCGTGATTGTGGCATGCCCTATTTGGGAATCCGGATGACCTTCCCATTTTTTCGGGTCTTCGTTCAAAAATTTGGTATCCACACCGAGAACGTCGCAGAAATCCTTTGGAACGCGACGTTACAAAATCGCTGTTCCTTCTCTTTCGGATTCTCAATCCTGATCATCTTGGGCGGATATCAGTGCCCCATCTCCCCTCCGCTTCGACCATGGCCCTCTTGATGGTCAGAACAGAGAGGACAACGAAGGTCTCGAAGAGATGTCAGAGGTGTTGCTGGAATGCTTCTGAGTTTGCCTTTCGGATGTCTGCAAGACTGTAGGAAAGGAGGTCATTCAGGAAGCGCAGGTTGCTTGCAGGGGCTTATGGGGCCAGATGGAGTTGAAACCAAGCATTCAGGTAGACTCTGGAAACGTAGAAATTAAAGTCCCGGAGAGCAATGACCTCTTGTTCTGGGATGAACCGGCTTTTCAGCGAATAAATAATCTTGGCCATCCACCGGGCTCGATAGTATGCGCCTGGATCTTGAAAATGGATGCTGCGAGGAGGTTCTTCACCAAGAAAGACCATGACTAGTTCCAGGAACTCCTGACAGTCATCTCATGGTTGGTGTGGCATCAGAGTGGCAGCGGCGAACTTAGATATCTCTTCTTTGAAGTAACTGTTGACATTCGCTGTGAAGTCGTCATTTGCAGCCGTTTTGAACTGACTGAAGTCAAGGAAGGGCCACTCCTGTTGGAACTATTTGAAGAGGTCGATGTTTGGTCCGCTGGATGACCCGAAGGGGGAAGTGAAAAACTTCTTAATGACAATCTCGAAGATATAGTGTCGGCAAGCCAAGCAGAGAAGATCCTTGCCCAGATTTAACTCGATTAAGGTGCAAGCTCCTTGAGGATGTCCGGTGTTAGAGGCTTTGCTGCCCTTCAAGCTGTTGTTTGCTTTACTACTGGCTCAATCGATCGTCACCAACGTCTCCCTTTCTTCTCTTGTGCCCTGTTCTTGCTGCAAGTGTTTCAGATTTCTACTTTTCCGCTAGGTGTTTTTAACTTCGAGAGCAGACAGAGCCTTCATCTTCCCTGTGCCTCGTTGTTCCTGCTCCTTTTGAGCCAAAAGAAATGCCATGTCCTCCAGAATCTTGATCGCTCAGGGAAAAACTTCAATCAGCCGGCACAATTTTTAAATATTAATCACTCCTATTCAAATTTCACACAAAATATCATAGTTTTTAATCAAGTGAAATGAATGAATGCCGTGTTCCGATTTCGAGAAATCGGAAAAAAATTTACCCCCCCGATTTTGGGGACCACCATAATATATATATATATATATATATATATATATATATATATTATATATTAGGTGGTCCAAAAAATAAATTGAAGTATATTTAGAGGTCGCTCAATGGACATGCCCTGTTTCTTATTGCTGTCATCAATCATAAAAATTTTATTTTTACACGCACATGTAGTTATGTATATATCACTGAACACAAACAAGCTATATAATTTATCATATATTTTATCATATTTTATATGTTTGAAGATGGTCCAGCACCCTGATTAACAAGTAGGCTTATGTTGGGCCTCAGATAGTGAGACCGATGATCAGAGACAATCTGAAGAAGAAACTGTTTTTGATCTTCATCTTTTGTGAGACGATCATTGAAGTCAGTTATAAGCTTAATTCCCCACTCTGCTGTGTCATTTACAACCTTGAGACTTTCATTGCAACTCTTGGCTATTAGAAATTGGTTCATATTTTCCCAAGCCTGTGGATCCGCCTCTGTGACAAATCCGCGCTCTAGTCCTAGAATGTCGAAGAAGGTCATTGTTTTGCGAGACACAAAATTTGATAAGGTTCTGGTTGGAATCGTAGAAATTTCCGATTTTATCTGTTTTAAATAATTTTCATTTTCTGGATTTTTCAAAGCTTTGACCATGTTTCTCTTGGTTATTGTATCCATGTTAGGATCGAAAAAGGACAAAGCAATCATTTCTTCAGATAAATACCAAAGATGCCTCAAAAAAGCCTTCAGTCATGCACTGGCAATAGCCTCATTAACATTTCTGTAATTGTATAAAGATTTGAGAAACATCCTGGTCATTTGCTGGTGCAGCTGTTGGGTGAGGACAGGAAATCCAAGCCTTGGTATACAATAAGCAAACAAAAAGGCTAATGTCTCTTAAACATTTCTCCTCTCTTGCGGTCAAGTAGAACTGCACCAGATTTTGCCCCAGTCTTGGATGCCGTTGTATCTGCGCACATAGCTTTAACTTGATTCAGCACTTCTCAGTCTTGAAGAGCGTTGTATACAGCTTGACTCATTGCTTCCCCTGTACCAATATCTGTACCAATATCACATCCTATTTCGTCATATTATAGAGTGCGTTCGAAAAGTCTCTCCGCAGTCAACGTGCTATAGCCAGTATATGCGCGCTAAGCCGGTTTCAGCCGGTTTAAACTCGATCGTGTCAGTACTGTGACAGAGTTAGGATCGTGGCAATAGTGTGTGTCGATAGCTTGGTAAAACATTCATGAAACACTATTCATGAAACACCATTGCACGACCAGAAACTCGGCGTTTGGGTTGCAATATCAAAAAAGCGAATTGTCGGTCCCATTTTCTTTGAGAACACGATAAATGCTGAACGATACTGTTCAGAAATTCTGTATCCATTTATTGGACAGCTAAACGAAATGGAAATACTGAATGCATACTTCCAGCAAGATGGTGCCACGGCACACATTGCTCACCTTTCGATGGAGCTACTACATGATGTGTTTGGGGATCGCATAATTTCAAAGGGGCTTTGGCCTCCACGATCCCCAGACCTTACGCCGCCCGACTATTTCTTGTGGGGAGCAGCAAAAGGTGTTGTTTATAAAGACCGCCCGAAAACAATTCAGAACTTAAAAACCGCAATATCCACTTACATTGCTTCAATATCAACCAACACTTTAAAAAAAGTTTTTGACAACAAGTGTAGACGAGTTGCTCTGTGCCTGCATAATGGTGGAAAACACTTTCAACGCATGCTGTAAAGTCAAAAGGTTATGTAATAAAATCACTAAATCATGGTTGAATGAAAACATTGTAGTTTTTCAATTTCCATGCGTTTAACATAGCACTGCGGAGAGGCTTTTCGAACGCACTGTAGTATTGAATAGTAAAGGTAAATTGAATAGTAAATTGAATTGTAAATGCATACATTCCTTCTTTATACAATGAGAAATATCTACTACTTGACTTTCAAAACCTGCAATAAAAGTAGATATTTGCGACGGATTAGCAAAATAGCAAAAAATTAAAGGGCGTTGAGCAACCTCTAAATATAATCGTATCAAAACCAAACTTTACAGGATTAATTAGCGTGGTAAATGTAACAAATTGCAAAGGTACCACGTGAAATATTTAAATGTTTTTATTTTTCTATATAATTATGGACCACCCTAATATATATATATATATAATCATGCGGGTTGCTTCTACAGAGCTTCAATTTAATATTTAGGAGAAATCCAATGACAAGGAGAAATGTAAATGCCATGAAAAGTCTTCTTTAATGCGCAACGTTTCGAGCAATACGCTCATCTTTAACCCTCTTTTTTCAGTCTTTTAAAATTTGCCTTTATGAATAGGTTATAGAAATTTTCTTTGTCTTGTTTTTCATTCAATTATTGATTTTAATTTCACATTGTTATTATACAGCCTGAAGATGAGCGTATTGCTCGAAACGTTGCGCATTAAAGAAGACTTTTCATGGCATTTACATTTCTCCTTGTCATTGGATTTCTCCTAAATATATATATATATATATATATATATATATATATATATATATATGAAAATAGCCACGAAGGAAAAAGGAAACACAGAATGGTGCTCAAGCGCTTTCGTCTAATGACATCCTCAAGAACACTGAAATAAATAACAAGTTCGAGACTATATATGTTACAAAAAAAACAAAATGCAAAAATAAAAATTGTAGGAGGAGTAGGGTGTCCCGTTTTGGACGAATCTCAAAGTTATTAATGTCCAGCCCTCTCATATCGTGACAAATGATGATTTAAGTATGCTAACCAATTTTTAGACCGAAATAAAAAATTTGACCCCTGAGCACTCGATTAAAAAATTTAAGGGTCAAATTTTTTTTAAATTTCAGTTTTTTCGATTTTATGCCTATAATTTCAATTTTAGACACTTATAAGTGGTTCCATCTGATGCGTATTACAAAAATGAATCATTTGATACCAAATTTATATAGGTTTGGCTTAAAAATTTTGTGTTTATATGATTTTTTTTATATTTTTATGGCATTTTATTAAAATTTTTAGTATTTCTCTTGTTGCTTTCAAGTTTATTAAATAAATAAGCAAATAAAAGAAAATTAATCGTTTTCCGTTTAATTATCAAACAAAAATGGTAAAAATAATAAAAATATCCCTCTTTTATGGACTAGAAAAACAAAAGCTTCCTCTACATGAGAAAAAAAAATAATAAAACTTTCTTTTCATAAAAAATGACTAAAACTAGGACAACATTTTTGATTCCTTTCAGAAAGTAAAGATCAAATTTCGATGCAAAGACATTACACAATTATAAACTTAAAACAAGATGAGAAAAAATATAAAACAAGTGCAATGAAAAAAAAAGTACTAAACTCCATGAACCTAAAATCTTCCTTTTAAAATAAAGAACTAAGAATTTATTTTCAATTTTTCGAATGCGCGGCCTAATCTATGACATACTTGGTTAATGTTTTTTTCTTGAAATCAAGCACTTTTTGTCTATTGTCTTCAACCACCTGTAGCAGATTTTGTTTTTGTTTTTCATTCTCTAGTGATCGAATTAGCATAATCTTCTATTAATTTAAACCTCGTTCGGCCGTGTCATTTACTACTTTCATATAGTGTATAAAATTACTCATTCTTTTGAAATCTTCATCATCTTTCCATTCGTTTGCAGATTTTCTAAGCCAGTTACCAGAATAATTGAATAAATTCAAGAAGAGCCATGAGTTTGGCCGAGCTAGATCCGGAAGTCTCGTGGAAGGGTTAAGTGTAGGAAATGTTGGTGGTCCTCGTCGGTTAGAAAATCCTCGCTTCTCAAATTTCGATATTGATTTAGCAATTTTGGTCTTCAATTCACCACTTAAATTTTCTGAAAATAAAGAAAGCGGTACCATTTCTTCAGTAACATACCAGAGGTGGCGATCAAGGGCCTTAATAGCCTGGTTTGCTACTTCTTCATCGATTTTCTTGTATGCTTGCAAGTCATGATATAGCTGCAGGTCATTTTCAGGTGCTTCAACTCCTTTTGTAGATGACACCCAAACTTTGATATATATCATTACTATAAATTAGCATACTCTTTCCAGCTTATTTACCATATTTTCAGTGTAACCTGCTTGATCACTAAAAGCAAACATTTTTATACAATACATGATTGTAGCCATCCATCTAGCACGATGCGAGGCTCCAGGATGAAGCGAACGAATTCCTTTTGTGGAGTTTGATTCAAAATCTGTAGGCATAACTCAGCACTTTCTTTATAATCCCCGCGAAGTAATACATTGCCATCTTCATTTTGCAGGATTTCATAAAGATATTTTGTTACATCTTCAATTTTATTCTTTAGGTATCTGTTTGTTGTTTCTAATGTTTTATGTTTCTTGCTCGTATCTAAATTCTTCCATACAGTTTGTCTAAATTTTTAAAAAATTTCATGATCAGGTGATATTGATTTGCCAAATATTACTTTAAAAACATCATTCAAAATTCTTTCAAATATATGAGGCCTGCATGCGCACCAGAGTATCCTCTGTCCTAATAAGTCTTCTAGTCTTTTGCAGGCACCATTGATCCAACCGGAGTTCGATGCGGTTGTATCGAAAACCAACGAAATCACTCTTCCTTCAAGGTTCCAATCCATAGCAGCTTCAAAAGTGGCTTGGGCTTGAGAAAATCCAGTAGCATCAGGGATATCTGGAACCGCTAAAATTTTGCCTTCCTTCGCACTTGGCATTCCCGAAACTAAAATAGCCAACCGTTCTTTCTTTTCACCTCTCAATTCTGTAACTATTTTAGAATCCCAATGGAGCGAAGAGAAATTTGGAAGTTCAAAATCGATTTTCACTTTCTTAGATGTATTCTCCCTAGTTTTCTTTCCTGCATTCCAAGAAGTTGTTCTGGACAGGCTGACTGTTTCTAAATCTATATCACAGTCAGAAAGCACAGTAGCAGCAAAAGCTGTTCTTTGATTTAATGACAAGTTTAATCTGTCAGCTATATTGCTAACTTTAGAAGACTTCATAATATTTTGACGCTTAGGACCTTTTTTCGCACTCGAAAATTTAAATTCTGGATCATCTTGCTCCGATTCTGAAGACGAATTTTCTTGATAGACCATATTCATTTTAGATGTTCCAGGCATTGCTTTCCTTTGTGATTCTTTTAGTTCACGGTTTTTTATTTCTTGGATTCTTTCAGCTTTAGCTTTAGTCTTCTTTTCATATATTTTATCTAGACCTCCTAAGCACATTTCCCTTTCTCCTCTCTGATCTTCCAGAAATTTAACATCCCAAATTTTCGTTTCATTACTTCTTAGTGGATCTTTCATTATAATTTCTTCAGCGTTCTGAGAGCTGATGTCAAAAAGTTTTTTTAAAACCTGGTTAAATTCCTGAAGTTTACTGTTATAATTAGGACGTTCTGCAATTCGTGCAATAGTATCTTTCTTTTTAATTAAGTCCTTTAATAACTGTTTAGGTCTCGGATGACGCCCAACATCTTTAGAAGGTATACTGGCCAGGATCCAAAAACGTTTAACTTTTTCCAAAACTACTTTTATTGTTTCCTCTACCGAGTTATTCCTCATGGAGTTTCTTTTTAGACTTAAAAAGTGACGAAGAATATCTCCATTTGAGGGAAAAAGTGCCCCTCTGTGTGGTTCCAAATGAGGAAGGAGATCTCCAAGAACAGAATCATCACGTTCCTTATCTTTTCTTAACTTTCGTTCATTCGAAGCCATAGTTAATCATTAGGTAACTAGTTGACTAACTAAAATCCTGAAAAAAATAAGAAAAAAGTAAATAAAAACAAAATTTTCAAGCGAAACCTATATAAATTTGGTATCAAATGATTGGTTTTTTTAATATGCATCAGATGAAACCATTTATAAGTGTCTAAAATTGAATTTACAGGCATAAAATCGAAAAAACTCAAATTTTTAAAAAAATTTGACCCTAAAATTTTCGAATCTAGTGCTCGGGGGTCAAATGTTTTGACTTCGGTCTAAACATTGGTTAGCATACTTAAATCATCATTTGTCACGATATGAGAGGGCTGGACATTAATAACTTTGAGATTCGTCCAAAACGGGACACCCTAAGGAGGAGCATACAAATTTATAAGGAAAACCACCAGAGTTTTAGCACTTTTCCCCTATTGTCTAAATCCATTCTGAACGAATTCAAAACAACAGGATCAAGCGAAAAAAGGTCCTGGTTAGATTGAAATTATTTGTAAGTTGAATAATGGCAGACTCAAGAATATTTCTATTAACAATGTTGTTTGAGTGAAACAAAATTGAAGCATTATTCCAGTCAATACAGTGGGATAACTCTGATAAATGGACGAAAAGGGCACTGGACAACTGTCCCTTTCTGACGGAATATTGATGCTGCTTTACACGCATGTGCAAATCCTTTCCCGTCTGTCCAATGTAAAAGGAATCACATTGTTTGCAACCAATTTTATAGATAATGCTTGAATTATTGGTAGGGCTATTTTTTACTATGATATTTTTCACAATATTGTCATATGAAAATACTACATTAATATTCAAAAGTTTAAGTACATTAGCAATGCCTAAAAAGCCTGGGAAAAATGGAAGCACCAAAATATTCTTCGACAAAGTGCGAGGGTTATTATTCACACGATAGAAAGTTCGTTTTGCCTTGTTAAGACAAGATTCCAAAAAAGCAGGTGGGTAACACAAATCAATTCCAATACTGTTGATTTTTTCTAATTCGGCATCCATGTATTCCGGACTGGCGATCCTAAGAGCGCGGAGAAACACTGAAGAAAATATGGCTTTTTTGATGGGGGTGTCATGTCCGGAGACCAGACAAAATGAGTGGTCCGCCTTCAAAAATTTACGCATTGCCAAACATAATTTTGTGACTGTTATCCCCAGAGATGGGCACGATCTTGATCTTCAAGATCAGATCGTGATCTTGAAGATCAAGATCGTGATCTGATCTTGATCTTGAAGATCACTTTTATTATGGTGATCTTGATCTTGATCTAAGATCACTTTATTTCTTGTGATCTTGATCTTGAAGATCACTTTAGACTTCAAGATCACTTTTAATTTCAGATTCTTAAATATGCCGCTATGCGAATGTCATTTGTTTTTTGTCCAAGCGACATCTGGTGGCAACTTTGTTCAACACCGACTGTTTATGTTTTCTGTTAGTTGGGTGACTTGCGTCATGCGTGGGCTCATGGAAGGTGTAGTTGCTGTGGAATTTAGGCTCGTAAAAAGTGTAATTTACTGTGCAATTATGTTAAAAGTGTTCTATTAATATATTATTATATATAGGCATAAAATATAGCCTATAGGTCGTATTCATAATAAATTAATTCTAAACATATTTTATTTACAGATTGAATTTTTAATAATGAGTGCAATTTTACAACTTCAACAGGCTCCCAAGGGAACCAAATATTCTAGGTTGTCACCAGAACAGTATTCAATATATTTAGATAACAATGTTGGTAATAAGGATCAATCTGTGCTATTGAACGGAAAATATTTTCAAATTGTCGAAAAAACTGGAAACAGTATCAAAGTTATTTGTAGGCAGTGTACAAAGAAAACTACAATTCTGTCTGCTGGCCTCGACTCAACAAGCAATCTTCTGAGGCACCTCAGGGTTAGTACTACTTAGTAACTAAGTAGTAAGTAGCAACATTAACATAATGGTTCAAGTCATATTTTAAGTGACTGGTGCCATACAAGACTAATGCTACATTTACATAGACGTCCATTTGAATATATTGTGCACTTCAGATATTAATAGATTATGGACTAGTAACTACATTAAAAACTGCCGATATCCAACTATAATAAAACGCCAGGTGTATCTGTCTTTCTCTCTGTCTGATCCATGTCTGTAATTTCTCCTATTTAGTTACTGAAGGACGAAATTCGGCTTTCAATTTAACATAGGATAAAAATGCACTGATCATGGTGAAAATAATTTTAGTTAAAGATAACAAAATTTTAGAATCTTGTTAAGTATTAATTTCAACTAGAAGTTTGATACTTTGATAAATATTATACAGGGTGTTCAAGAAGTCTCTCCGCATGATAATAATTTATTTTCTTGTGCAGAAACTACATTCGGATCTTTTGGGTGAATATGAATCTGAGAAGAAATCTCGCAAGCGTCCAGCTAAAGAAGAAGATGCCAGCGGCAGCAATGCTGGCCCTGCCAAAATTGCCAAGCAGTCAACACTAAGCATGTTCCACATTTCCAAGCAAAAACCAGGACCACCAATATGCAAGGATATCCTTGAAAAGAAGATTCTCTCGCTTGTGGCTAATGGGCTCCTACCATTGAGCCTAGTTGAACTACATGAATTTAAGGATCTTCTTTCATGTTAGTATAACTCAAATATTTTGCTATTTTTTCCATAGCTAATATCTGATTAAAAAAATTAATCATATTATTTGTATGAACATTAGACTATCGCTAGCCTAGCTAAATATTTTGATATTTTTTCCATAGCTAATCTATTGTATTTGTTTTAATTTTTAAATATTTTTTTCAGACGTCAACCCGGCTGTTCAGGTGCCATCTAGACGCACCCTGGCTAGATCTCTTGCAACAACAACCAGTACAATGAAGGAAGACATACAAGCAAAACTGGCAGCAGTTGACCATGTGTGTGTTACATGCGACATATGGTCAACTAATCACCGCAGTTTCATGGGAGTCACTGCGCATTGGGTATGCTATTGATTTAGTGTATTATTTTTATATAATTGATAAATTGACCATTGGTGATAGACTGATAGTCTGATAGACTTATAGTATAATCTTTTCAATTATTCGACATGTGTTCCTCATTCATTAATTTGGTGAGTCTTCATTTTGCTGTGATTCACAGTAATTTCACACTAATTCACTGATTCTGTCATCTGTCATTGTGTCTGATTCACAGCAAAATGTGGAAGAGTCCATATTCACAGGCTGTGAATATGGACTCTTCCACATTTTGCTCTTATGGGATGGGTCACTGATGTGGTGGTATGGTAGGCGACTCATCGCTGAATTGCCTCCTTTATATCACATAGTTCTTCTCTTCAATGTTTGGTGGCGCAGTTTAGCTGGTGCGTGTCTAACCAATATTATTAAATTAAGCTTAAAAAAATGTTCATACAAACATTGATTTTATATTCTTACATTACAGATCAATGATGACTTGTCGCGAGGATCAGCTGCACTGGCATGCCGAAGATTTCGTGGAACACATAGCTTTGATAAAATTGCTGGAATATTGGACAGGATCAACTCGGAGCATGGTTTATCTTATAGAAAAGTTGTATCTACAGTCACCGACAATGCATCGAACATGGTGAAATGCTTTAAAGAGTTCGGTGTTCGTGTTCAGAATCGTACTGACGACATTGATGAAGATGATGCAGATGAAGATGATGATGAAAAAGATTCAGATGAAGAGGTTATCATCAGCAACTTTCCTGAACATTCAGGAGAGCATGGAGAGGAGTCAGTGAAACTATCATCCCATATTCGATGTGCCTCCCACACATTGAACTTGGTAGCAACAACTGGTGCAGATAAAGGACTGAATTCACCTGGACTAAAGAAGATAAAGCATTCTGCAATGGGAAAATGTTCGGCGCTGTGGAATGCTGCTGGTAAACCCAATTCGGCAGAAAAAATACAGGAAATAACTGGCGTCCAATTTAGGTACCCATGCCTCACCCGATGGAACTCAATGTACGACTCATTAAGCCAAATATATAAACATAAGAACGACGTGAATGTAGCTCTTGAAGAACTGAATCTACCCATCCTCAAAGACAATGAATTGGAATTTATTTCAGAATATTTGTCTGTTCTAAAACCAATTGCAGCAGCCCTCAACAAATTACAGGCAGAGAAAGAATGCTACTACGGTTGTCTTCTTCCAACAGTCCTAGTGACTCAAGATGCCCTCGCAAGATTGGAGCCTATCCAACCAAACGACCTGCGCTTGAGACACTGCATGCCATTACTGGCAGCAGTCGTCTCTGGCTTCAATGCCAGATTTGGTCATTTTTTGTCGTTGAGCCCCGAGGTAACTGATGCCGTTTTGGCCTCAGTATCTCATCCGTATTTCAAACTTAGATGGATATCATTGTTGCAAGGGCCTAATTTCGGCGATCATGAAGCAATCAAGTCTCAAGTAAAAGACAAGCTGCAAATGGCTGTAAGAAATTGTAATTCTGACAGCAGTGGTAATAGTTCGGTGAACTCAGACTCATCATCTGAAGACGATTTCTTCAGAACTATGGACGGCTCATTCTCTGCTCCTAACAACAAGGAAGACTTGGAAGTCCTCAATTATTTGCAGGACACCAGTAAGGCACTCGACTCTTTAGATAGGTATCCTGCTATAAAGAAGATCTTCAAGGGGTATAACACCACGCTACCTTCCTCTGCACCAGTGGAACGGTTGTTTTCGTTTGCTGGCATGGTTCATAGCCCCAAACGAAGTCGTCTCTCGGATGGTAACTTTGAACAATTGGTTTTGCTGAAAGCAAATGTTTACAGCGGTTGAACATTAAATTAACACCCTTAACTTGCGGTTTTTACCCTTATATTGTCAGTAATTGCGTACTGCAGTAAAACTGTAAAATTAAATTCTATGTAAAAAATTTACTTATATATGCTGACCATTCATTGATATGGGTTATGGACCTGGTGAAATGAGAATTGAGAAAAATAGAACTAAAAACTATATGTAGGTCATTTAATAGTTTTTCTTTGCTGATAAGTTATGATAATACTAAGTTTTAAGTTTACCACCTGAAAAACTGAAAGGGGAATCGTCAATCCCCGTGGTTTAGATCAGGTGACATGGGTAGGATGCGATGCTTGTATTGCCTCAGCCCTCAGGGGGAGTATTAGGAGTGATACTTTTCAGGAGTGATTAACAAAATAATTTGTTTTTGTTTACTCTACAAGAGTACAACTTTTTTCAATTCATATAAAAGTGATCTTAAAAAGTGATCTTGAAAAGTGATCTTCAAGATCACGATCTTGATCTGGATCTTCAAGATCACATTTTTCTGGTGATCTGATCTTGATCTTCAAGATCACATTTTTCTGGTGATCTGATCTTGATCTTCAAGATCACATTTTTCTGGTGATCTGATCTTGATCTTCAAGATCACCAAAGTCGGTGATCTTGCCCATCTCTGGTTATCCCCCAACCGTGGATCCAACCTTTGTTTGATGAAATTTACAACGAGTTGCGTAGAACTACTTCACTTCGTAACACTTTGGATCGCAAAATTAAGTCTCATTTGAAACAGTCAGTAGAGTAAAAAAGCAAGCTCAAAATGTGTTTTGAACTAAAAAAGCAAGTTCAAAATGTGTTTTGAACCTTTCTTCGAAAAACATTAGCGACAATGCAAAAAACGCCCTTGGATTTGGTATGTCCTTTTTTATTGTTAAAAAAACCTTCTGCTTTACAAATATGTTATAGTCTTGCTTGTTTTGAAAAACAGTTTAATCTTCCTCAGTGTTTGGTTAACATAGATAAAGGCCTTGCCTATAGTGCTGCGAATAGTACTTACGAAGAAAACTTTCCTAAACGTTTTCGCAATAGCCTCTTACAATTAAAAAAAGATGGTGAGCTCCATATTACTAAAGCAGACAAGGCTAACACCATAGTTATTATGGACAAAGTGGAATACATTAGAAAGATAACGACCTTCTCCAGAACCCCGCCACATACAGAAAGCTTAAGAACAACCCGCAGAATGACGTCATCAAATCATTCAATAGTGGCTTGAAACGCATTCTCAAAAATCATAAGGACTTAATTCTGCTTTTCACGTTCACTTCACCGTCTCTTCCCTACCTTTACGGTCTTATTAAAACCCACAAACCTGGCAACCCTATGCGCCCTATTATTAGTTCGGTGGCCTGAAGTCCAAAGTTTACATCCCTGGTACCAATATAAGAGATATAGATGAACTACGCGAAAAAATTCTGTTCGGCTGGGAGAAGGTGTCTCAACGATATGTAAACAGGTGCATTGATCAGTGGCGTCCACGTTCGGAGGCTTGCGTTGAGAAGGAAGGGGGACACCGAGCAACTTCTCAATTAAGACAAACAACATGTTAAGGTAAGCATCTATGAAGTTTGGGAGCTCTAGTCGCCTTACTTTTTTTAATATGACAGTTTACGTATAAGGGGTCACTTTTTTTACCCACCCTGTATATATATATATATATATATATATATATATATATATATATATATGATGAATAAAACCACGAAGGAAAGGAAACACAAAAAGGTGCCCAAGCGCTTTCGTCTAATGACATCCTCAGGAACACTGAAGTACAAAAAAGGTTACGGCCTATATATAGGTTACAGAAAGAAAAAAAATAAAAAAAAAAATAAATAAATAAATAACATACATACACACAAACATATATATATATATATATATATACAGTATATATATATATATATTATATATATACATACATATCTACACACACACACATATATATATATATATACATATATATATATATATATATATATATATATATATATATATATATTATATATATATATGCAATAAACAGAGAAGTAAAAATAAAAATAAAAATTAAAGGATTAACAAAGAGGCATAGAGATTTGTAAGGAAAAATATCGATTTTTAGCACAAGATCAAATGAATTATAAAAATACAAATTTATACTGGAAATCTGCCCGGGTTTTAACACTGCCTTTCATAGTCAAGCCTCGATATATATAAAAATAAAATGAAGATTAAAAGTTAATAAAGTAGCATACAAGTTTACCAAAGATTTAGCGTTTTTATTTTTCCACACAGTCTCCATCCTTTTCTACGGTTTTCCTCCACCTCGAAACAGGGGCCTTTATTCCTTGCTGGTAAAATTCCGCTGGGTTCCGCTCGAGCCACTTCTTAACCTCCTCAACAACCTCATCGTCACTCTGAAACTTTCTTCCACGAATAGCATCCTTCATTGGCCAAAACAAATGGAAGTTTGAAGGTGCCAGATCCGTGCTGTATGGAAGGTGGGGTAATACAGTGAAGCGCATTTTTTTTATGGCCTCTCTTGTTTGCAAACTGTTGTGTGGTCTTGCGTTAACATGCAAAAGAAGGACGTGTTCCACTTTTCTCTCCGGTCGAACTCGCTTTATACGTCTATGGAGTCTCTGTAGGGGTAGCAATATATACCTCTGACTTGATTGTTTGTCCTTTCTTCATGATATCCACCAGAATCACCCCTTTCATGTCCCAGAAGATGCTGGCCATAACCTTTCCCGCAGAGGGAGCCATTTTGAACTTTTTCTTGCGTGGGAAGTCTGCGTGATGCCACTCCATGGATTGGCGTTTTGTTTCAGGTTCAAAGTGGTGTACCCAAGTCTCATCCCCAATCACAATTCATGAAAGGAAGTCATCCCCTTCTGTTTCGTATCGAACCAACAACTCGGAAGCAATTTCTTTTCTTTGGGCTTTGTGATCTTCAGTCAGTTCGCGAGGAACAAACCATGAACACACTTTTGAGTATCCCAGTTGCTGAATTTTCGTATTCACACTTCCTTCACTAATTCCTAGCTCCAGTGATAGCTCCTTGTATGTGACACGCCTATTTGATCGAATGATGCTGTTAGCACGTTGCACAGTATGAGATGTGAAAGCCGATGCCGGGCGACCGCTGCGTGACTCATCATCGAGGCTGGCTCTCCCTCTCTCCGATGATCTCACACGTTTAGACAGCGTCCAACTGTGCTTCCATCAACAACAGCATCTCCGTAAACGTTTTGTAGAAGTTTGTGAATATTTTCAACTGCTTCCTTCTCTGCGGTTAAGAGCTCGATAACAGCTCTTTGTTTACGACACACATCACTGTAAGACGCCATTTTCGAAACTGCGTTAACCATCGGTTTTATACAAACGCGTTTAAAAGCGGTTTTATACAATGAAAGGAGGTTCAAACTGGAAAAATCCGATCATCTGAAGCGCAGAAAGTTCAAAGTTACAGCCCAAAAGACATTTCAGCCCCATGGCCTATTATTTAGCCAAGAAAAAAGGGTGGGGCAAAATATATTGAGTGCCCCTAGTACAATACAAGGAAATAACTGTATATATGTATGTGTACATGTTTGATTGTGTTTAAACCATATACGACTGGCTGTGCTGTCATATGTATGTGTAAATGCCATGATGTGTGTGTGTGTGTGTGTGTGTGTGTGTGTTTATCGAAGCCATATACGACTGGCTGGGTTCTGAAGCCACACAGGGAGTTCAGGGAAGGGTACATTTTACTTGAACTTGTTATGAAAGGAGGTGTCGCTCCAGTTAGCCTATATATGTATATATGTCTCTAAACTAAGGCACTGGCTGTGCTTTAAAGTCTGTCAGCTGTTCACGCCATACGGCTAGCTGTGCGACTGGTTGTGTCCCCAGGGCATAGCTGGATTCTAATCCACTGGCTGTGAGGCAAAGCTGTCCAGGATGACTAGGGAAGGATTCAATATGCTCCAAGACATGCCAGCGTTCGGTTTTCTCTCCTTCTTTTCTCTCTCCTCTCTCTCCTCCTTGTGTTTTATTACCCTTTAAATACATACACAGAAACATACATGTTAGGTTTTCTCTTCTTCCTCTCTCTTCCTTTGAGGGGGATATTTCTTCCTTCTTCTTCTACTACCTCCCTTTCCCTTTCCCGGATACTACCCATGCCCCTCTTTGGGCCTTGGCTTTGTGGAACTATCCCTCTTTAGGGACCTTGGGGAACCACCCCCACCCCCTTTACTCCCATCGGCGTTTTTTAATAAGAAGTTAGCGGCTACCACCCCTACCCCCCTTAATTCCACTCGGCATTTTTTAATATGAAATTTAGATACTGTTTAAAGCGTTGTTAGTAGAACTTACCCATTGAAGGGTACAGTACGTTATACAGGGTGTTTCACAACCGTTCTGCCCTACTTTGGGGGAATAATATCGAGTAAAAAAGTTAATACAACATAGGTGCTATTTCCAACAGTTGCGGAACTACGGACGTTTTAAGATGTGCAAACAAATCCCTACTTGTGTGTAATTCGATAGATGGCAGCACTGGTGGTAGTTTCGGTTAACGAAGTTACCACTACTAATCCTCAGTTTTTTCTTTCAGTTGGTTCTGATCTGTGGTACGAGACACTGTGTTGCGCTAAGAGGGACAATTAAAATGAATCAACAGTTCACACCCGCTGAATACGCTGATACCCATTTCATTTATGGATTCTGTGATGGTAACAGCAGAGCGGCAGTTAAGGAATATCGAGGACGTTTTCCGAACCGCCGAATGCCGAACAGGCAAGTGTTTAGTGACACACACCAGAGATTAAGGGAAACAGGGACAATTGTTTCACGTAACCAAGAATATGTATCACGACGGCCCGTTGCTGTGGAGGAGCGCATATTAGACTTAGTACAACGTAGCCCAACTACCAGTGTTCGAAAGATTTCTAGACGAATTGGTAAATCCGCATCGCGTGTATGGTGAACCATACATGATGAGGGTTTGTATCCCTATCATTTGCAACGTGTGCAAGCTCTTCAACTGGATGATGCGATAAATGTGTTCAATTTTGCCAGTGGATTGTTATGCATCGCCAAATTCTTAATCGCATACTGTTTAGTGATGAAGCACAATTCATTCGGGATGGAATTAATAATAGACGGAATTCCCACTTGTGGTCCGCCGATAATCTCCATGGTATCGTTGAAGGAATCTTTCAACATCGATTCTCGGTGAATGTTTGGTGCGGTGTAATTGGAGATCAGCTGATTTGACCATTCGTTTTGGAACAACGATTAACTGCTGATATTCATCTGAAGTTCCTGACGAACGAATTGCCACTTTTGATGGAGGACGTGCCCTTGGAGACAAGGCAAGGATGTTCTTTCAGCACGATGGGGCGCTACCGCATTTTGGTGGTCATGTTACATATTACTTGAATCAGCGGTACGGGAATCGTTGGATTGGTCGTGCTAGTTCAATATCGTGGTCCCCGAAATCTCCGTACCTAACCCCATTAGAGTTCTTTCTATGGGGCCTTATGAAAGAGATGGTCTACAAGACCAAAGTACAAACGAGAGAGGAACTCTTGCGTCGGATTATGGATGCCACTGCTTACATATGAGAACAACCCGAAATGAAGCCGTGCATTGAAAACCGAGGCGGACATTTTGAACATTTATAAGGTGTATCTCATAAAATGCAGCAATAAATACATCAGATTAATACTCTCGTTTATTTTTCCCGTGCACCTTAAAACGTCCGTAGTTCCGCAAAGGTTGGAAATAGCACCGATGTTGTATTAACGTTTTTGCTCGATATCATCCCCCAAACCAACCCCCAAAGTATGGCAGACCGGTTGTGAAACACCCTGTATAAAGAAGAACAAGAATATGATACAGAATTAATAGAGTCTGTCTAGGACATTTCAGTGCAAATTCTTGTCTAGCATTACACCAAGAAATTTTGTTACAGTACATTCTTTTCCAACGATTTCATCGATATTTAGTTCCTCAAAATACACATTTCGATTACAGTATTAGTAAAAATCATGGAATTTGATTTACTCGTATTCAGGAAGAGTGTATTGGAGGTCAGCCATTTCATTACATTGATAAATTTTTATTTAAATATGTCCTCAGCTGAATTAGCTTCTTTGCAAGAAAAATAAACAATTGTATCATCTGCAAACATTATGAATTTAAGTATATCAGATGAGCGTGAAGGTCATTTTTTATATTATAAAAATAACTGGACCCTAGAATGAGCCCTGGGATACACCATGTTTAACAATCGTTTGAGTTGAGCAGAATTTACACTGATACAAATTGATATCTGTTGGTCAAATAACTTAAACCATTTACTGATAGTTCTCGAAGCCATAACAATATAATTTGTTAAGTAGAATATTATGGTCTATTACATCAAAAACCTTATTCAAATCCATAAATATAGAAATCATTATTTCTTTGTTCTCTTTAGCTAAATTTGTTTTTTCTATAAGATTAAAAATATCCATTTCCGTTGTTTTATTATTATGGAAGCCGTATGATCTGGATATAATAAACTGTTTCCAAATATTGCTGCGTTCTACATTTTCAATTTTCTCAAAAATTTTACCGAACGCAGAATTAGCAACTATCATAATTACACCGGCCTCTAATTAGTTGCTGGGGCAGGCAGGATCACCCCTCTTATTTGTATTTAATAAAAATATTATTTTATTTCTCTGGCTTTTCAACATCGAGGTCATTGACGCCGAATATAATTAATTAAAGAATGAAATCATGAAGTTAATTTTTCTGGTGTTGCAACAGTGATGTTATTGACGCCGAATGTAATATATAATTAATTAAAACTAAAAACTCAAAAAGAATTATTAGATGGATGACAAGTGACGAAATGAGGAGAAAATGATTCTTATGAAATCAATGACTTAAAAGTCCCACTACCTGGGTAGCACGCTCCTTCCCGGAGCACCAAAAAGAGAGAGACATAAGTGCCATGCTCTCCGCAGCCCTTTATGAGGAGTGGGACACTCGAACAGTATTATCAACAAGTAAAAGGGACGATATAGCCATCATAGTAGGGCCGAGAGCCTCTCTCCATTAAAAACCTGTAGATATAGTGGGTGTCACCAGTTCGAAGGCGGAGAAGGGCAGTTTACTGCAGTCAGAACATACGAGAATGCCTCCAGCGACAATCTTCAGCCGCGAGCTGAGTATCTTCTTGGGTCCAATAATGGCATTTCAACGACGTTGCCAAACGATGAGGATTCCTGATGAAATCTGAAAGGACGTCGCCGTAAGGAAGCACGCGGCAACCGCAGGGGGACGGGAAGAAAAAGACCTTGCGGACTGGTCTGCATCCTCAGTTCTCCAAGAGACAACATGGTCACATGGTCATGAACCCACGGCACTCAATTAAATGGAGCCAATTTAAAATGTATAGGACTACAGGATGGATGGACACGAGTAAAAGTCTCAAAAGCCCAGAATGCGCTGTTGGAGTCGCTAAAACTACAAAAAGATGGGGAAGAAGAACGAAAAGAGTGAAAAGTATTAAGAAAGAACAATTACACTGTACCATGCTTGTTATAGAGACTATATACCCAGTTTTAAATCAAAGCATGCTAAATTTATGTATTTTTGTTAAAGGATCTTATATAAACAATATGCCTAAATAATACATATTATTTACTAAATTATTTGCAGATGCTTAATTTTGTGTTTTACCTATCAACTGGCGAGCCACTTTCGGCCCTCTCCAACTTAAAAAATTACTATAATGTCTTCTTCAAGTTTTACTTGCTCTTTCAAATGCTTTTAAGCCTTTTGCTGTATATATGATTAGTCAGTGGAGTCTGAAATATAATATATGCGTAGAATTATATATATATATATATATATATATATATACAGGGTGTCCCAAAATGAATATACCAAAAACGAATCTTAATTATATACCTATTTATTTGTTCAGATAGCAGCAAAATTCAAATAACATTATATTGTAAAAGGTTATAAGTTTTATTTAATTCTAATAAACTTCTACAGGTACATTTACTTGTACATGTCTTCCATCATATAATGGGTTAATCACTTTTTTTTTTAATTTTTTTACACCTGTAAAAATAAAACAGAAAATAATATTTGTTTTCGGTATATTGATTTTGGGACACCATATATATATATATATATATATATATATATATGTGTGTGATGAATATGCTCCTCCCACAATCCTTTAATGTTTAATTTTTAATTTTTATTTTTATTTCTCCGTTTATTGTATATATATATATATATATATATTATATATATATATATATATATTTTCTGTAACCTATATATATAGGCTGTAACTCTTTATGTGCTTCAGTGTTCCTGAGGGTGTCATTAGACGAAAGCGCTTGAGCACCATTCTGTGTTTCCTTTCCTTCGTGGTTTTATTCATCATAAATATTTTTCACGTGTTACTTTCGTGAAATAATTTTCATATATATATATATATATATATATATATATGAGCGGTACACAATAATATACATATGGAAAATACTGAAGGGCTTTGTTTCTAACCTTAGAAATGAAATAGTAACAAGCTGGAATGAGAGAAGAGGCAGATTTTGTATTGTACCAGCTGCGGTGAGACAAGGGGTCATGAAAACGAAGATGGAAAATACCCTCAGAATACGAGGCCCAATGCTTTTCAATGCCCTACCAAAAGAAGTGGGGAATCTCCAGCACACCGACCTGAATAACTTCAAGAACCAGCTGGACAGATTCCTGTTCAAAGTCTTTGACTAGCCATGCGTTGCTGGCTACGAGCGCAGGAGATCAGACAGCAATTCCCTCCTTCACCAAATCCCGCAGCTGAGGTGGGATGCTGCAGAGGGGCAGGTCGATTCTGAACCGTTGTTTGAACTCACATAAAGTAACATAAAGTAATTATATGTCGGCGGACGATGATGTTTGTTAAAATCCTGGTATAGATAGCCAGTTTCGGAATAAAATGTTATTCTTCGTTACACCATCTTTGACTGTTTAAGGTATTCTCAGTATGTCGCTTCCTTGCACCGACAATGAAGTTTATACTGCTGACGTCCACGGTTCTTCTTTTCTTACTTAATCTAACTGCGAGTTACGGAAAACAATTTATACCTTCGCTCAATGGCGTCCTCCTCCCCCTCAGTCCGTTGTGGGGGTGGAATACTTCTCTCGTGGAAGGATATAAATGGCGAATTACCTTTTCAGTATTTATTTCACATAGTGTAGAGGCTAATGACAGTAAAAACTAAGAATCATTCAAATGGTGATAGAAGCATGAAATTTGGCATGCTTTCACATTAGGACCTCCATTAATAGATAAGACCAATTGACATTTGAAAAATTCCAAATCGTGCTCAAAATCCAAGATGGTTGACAAATATATCGTTAATGTATAAAAATTCACGGTAATAATGTACAACTATTCATAGAGTGCTCAAATTATTAAATAAATAATTAGAATATAATGAATATAGTAAATATAATAAAGATAATAAAAATGATGGAAAGCTATTGAAATTGGCGGTAATTTTTGGCGCGCTCTGACAGGCTTTCATCTCTCCCGCGCTCTCCCGGCCACCCTCCCTTCATGCGTGCCGGCAGTCATTGATGAGAGAGCTGGAGGGTAGATGTCTGATGCTCCACCCAGCACTATTTTCTCATTTTCATTATTATTCAATGTAACTTATCTGTATCTGACATATTGGTATCTCTGTATTCTGGTTCGTCTATAAAGGCTTTAAATTGATGTGTCTATTTTAATCTCAGCCCAACGCAATAGTATCAATTTACACGTGTGCTGAGTTGTAGCCTAAATATTTATTGCAGGACACTTATGTAAATGCAATCAAAATGGATACCTTCAGGCAACAACAGATTGGAGGAAGTTTGCCTTTGTCAAGAAAATACATCTGAAGCACTGAAACAGCCAAACTTCTCAAGAGGACATGGTCAGTCTGGATACAAAGTGCTTGATATGACATCACTGAGTTGCAGAGATTGAATGAGCTGCCATTACCATTGAACCCAGTACGATTAAATAATGGCTCTGGAATCGAACAGACACTTTCAGCAAATGATGCAAATATCACTCAAGTTCTACCTTTGTTCAGTAATACACAAGTTCAGAGAGCTAGAAAGAGGAAGGAAAGAGGTACAAGTGACATGAACCTTCAACAAGTAGAGCAAAATGCATCACATAGACACAAAGCAAAATATATGCTTCATATGCGATGAATCTGATGAAAGAAAAAACTTACATGAAGTGGAATTTGAAAATACAAGTGTGAAACTCAAGGAAATGGCAAACAGCTTAAATGACTCTAGACTCATGGCCCAACTTAGTGGTCCAGATGCCATTGCTCTAGAAATGAAGTATCATGCAAAATGTTACACCAAATTAAAACAGACTCAGATAGCTTGAAAATGTACAGAAACACGAAGAAGAATAAGCAACAGGGCTAGCTATGCTGAAGCACTCTCAGAACTGATTTCTACATTCATGAAAGTAAACAGGTTGCTGGAGATGAGCTAGTAACTTTTCGTTTAGCGATTTTGGTAAAGCTTTACAGAGACAGACTTTTACAATTTGGAGTCACAGACCCTTCCATCAATTCTACTAGATTTAAAGAGCAACTTATACACCATGCTCCAAAGCTAGGGTTAGAGCTAGAATGTTTCAAACAAGGAAGGGATTCTCTTAGCCTTCAAGGAAGATGTTAGATCTGCGTTAGCAAAAGTTAATGAGTATGAAGATGCTTCGATTGTTTCAAAAGCAGCTCAAATCCTGAGGAAACAGATATTATAATGCAAAGCTATTTTCCAAGGATCTTTTGATGATAACTACATGAACTCTGTACCCCTCCAATGCTTCGAAATTTTGTATCGAGTGTTTCACATGGCAGTAGCAAAATCACACATGGATATCGGGGCTTCCAAAGGTGATGTGCATTGGCACAACTACTGCAGTTCAATTGTTTTGCCAAACATAATGGCAATGCAATGCATCAAAGACATTCTAAAGACAGAGAACCTCCTTTCCAGTCTTTCTGGGATTGTCTGTGCATTCCAAAACAAGAAAAAGAAATTGTTAACACATTGTTTGCATGGCCTTCGCATTAGCTATGATAGGGTGCTAGAAATATCAAGTCAATTAGGTGAAGCTGTCGTGAAGAGATACATTGATATTGGATTAGTTTGCCCACCACAACTGAAATGTGTGTTTTCACGGTTAGTCAGTGGATAATTGTGACCACAATCCCTCAGCATCAACAGCTAAAACCTCGTTCCATGGAACTAGTATTTCCTTTTTCCAAAGTGAATCAACAGGCGAACCTCAAGATGATCTTGTCCTGAACAAGAATGCAAAGAAGATACCAGACTTGCCAGAGACTACACCAACGCGAAGCCAGCCTTCTTTACAAAGCAACTCCCACCTAAAGATAACTGCCTGAAATACCTGAGCCATCTCCATTTTATTTAGATAAGGAGTATGAGTGGCTTGAAATGTTCATCTTACTCAGGGGTTTACTGACTGTGCAAGTAACATGGTCTGCACACAATGCCAATCAAATAAGGGAACACAGCTTTGACATCAGCATGTCGGCTCTCATGCCCTTCTAAGAGATCAAGCTCATGAAATGCCAACCATAAAGCATGTAATGGACAAAGTCAAAGAAACGACATCATATCTTAACCCTTCACAAACTCCTGTTATTACTGCTGATCAGCCGTTATTTGCTTTAGCTAAGTAAATACAGTGGTACTAGCCAAATGAATATGGCAACTTTGCTGCTATGATGGGCGCATTTCACACTGAAATGGCAGCTCTTAGAATGGTAGGACGCATGTTAAAGGGCAGTGATGGACTGCATCCATTGAGGAGTCAGGTGTAGCATCTGCAGGCACAGCAGAATCCTTTGTCAGGCTAGTGTTACTAAGACGAGAAGAGCACATCAAGTGACAGCAGTCTTTACAATCAGATGAAAGCTGCATATGAGGAATATGTTGAAGCAGGTGAAACAGACAGGACTTTGCAGGAATGGTGTAATTCTAAAAGGAGATTCCACAATTTCAGTACTGGGAAATGGTCCTTACAACAAGCTAAAAATTCTAGCTTTTATTCGTTCTCTGAGAGAGGGAAATTTTGAAGCCTACAAGGAAGCAATTGTAGCTCTTTGCATACTTCTTCAGTAATGACAATACACACTACTCAGATGGCTAACTGTTCATCTCATTGACATGTTGCTACTTGAAAAGAAATTCCCAGATGTCCACGAGCAGTTCAAAAAGGTAACTTTGTAATTCGTAAGACAGATCGAATGTTTTCTGGCATTGCAATAGACCAGACCCATGAACAAAATAACGCACTGATCAAAGGAGACGGGGGCCATTGGTTTGACTCAGCGTGAATCTGCTCTACTAAGATGGATGGTAGTAGTCCAGAGGTGTGTAGGTTAGCAGACCAGTATGAAAAGTTCTCAAAGAAAAGAGAGAAAATACAAACCAAACACCATGAAGAACACCTCAACACAAAATATATTCCTCAAAGATGTACACAACCTAACACGTGTTTTTGAAGAGATGGGGAATCCTTTCTTAGAAGAATCTACAACAGATTTATGACCATTGATTCCAAAGATGCTATGGACAACAGTGTGCTGGAAATGCTTTTTGCCTTTATTCCAAAAGGCAAGGAGCAGCTCAACAACTTTCTAAATAATGTCAGTGAAAACTTTTATGCGCCACTAACAAGAAACAAGTTTCATTATTTGAAACAAACAGGACAAAGCAGAAAAAAATAGTTGGCAGCTAAAAGATGACTACAATTTGTTTTCAAATCTATTCATATCTCAAACACGACAGGTAGATCTGGACATGTTTTCGAACATGAAAATCACATAAATCCTGCAGCACTCAGTTCTAACGGAGAGTTGTACAAAACTAACAAAGCAGATTTGTTGACATGTCTAAAACTTTTACACCAGTACAGTTAGTACAACCTGAGGCTGAGTTCATGCTATTGATGGGTCATGTCTGGCACATATTGTGAAGCCGAAGGAATTTACCTTCAAGAACTATGCAGAGAAAGACTTTGTAGGGAGAGTCAGCAGCTATGTCAGTAAGCACAAGCGATCAGATGTTGTATTTGATATTTACAGATCGAATAGTCTAAAGTCATACACTATACTTATAAGAGGTAGGGGAAACAGAAGGAGAGTGACTAGTGAGGAAAAGTGCACAAGAACTGGCCGAGCTTCCTACAAAATGATGACAATAAAAATGAATTGTATCCATTCCTGGCAGAGTTTAAAGAAAGTAGCAAATGAATACTTAGTGTTTGCTTCCAACGGTGAATTGGCTGTCTCTAATTCAGAGGACGCCTCAACTTCTGACCTTTACTGTAACCATGAGGAGGCAGACACCCGATTATTTGTTCATGTAGCCCATGCTGTCATGAACAATGATGTGAAGCGTGCTGCCATTTTGTCAAATGATACAGATATTTGAAAATAAAAACCCACTCTAATAGACAGAGTTTATTTCCACGACAGTTTCGACGCCCACTGGCATCCTCCTCGGGTGGATACAGAAACACAAATGAACCAAAACAAGAGGGAAAAACAGTTCAGGGATCGACCGTTAAGAAATTCGCACCTAGGTTGGATTCCATTCTCTCGAGACAGGAGGGGCATTTTCATTAAGTAAATTCGCACAAATTTTTAAAACTATCTTCCTGTTCTAAACATACAGATTCTATTATTTTTACATAATTATTATATTTATAATTAAATTTATTACATTTAATATTGCATAATTATTAATTACAGAAATTATAAATTTATTATTATTGTTTTTCCCTCTTGTTTTGGTTCATTTGTGTTTCTGTATCCACCCGAGGAGGATGCCAGTGGGCGTCGAAACTGTCGTGGAAATAAACTCTGTCTATTAGAGTGGGTTTTTATTTTCATATTTTGACCTTCACGTAGAAAAAAAGTGAAGTTTTTTGCATTTGATACAGATATTGTAGTGATTGCAGCAGCTGTGTTGGATAAATTGTATAAGGGGGGTTTGAAAGAACTCTGGGTAGCTTTTGGACAACCTGGAAAATGCAGATGGTCCATGATTTAGTTGAGAAGTTAGGATCAGAACGATGCAAAGGTCTTCCCTTCTTCCATGCTTTTAGTGGCTGTGGCACAGTGTCAGGATTCAAAGGCAAAGGCAAGATGACATTTTTCCAAACATGGAATAATTTTCCTAGTGCCACTGCTGCATTTTTACTCCTCAACAACTGCCCAACTAAACAAGTAATTGAAAACACATTTCCATTTCTGCAAATATTTACACTTTTGGCATATGAATAAGCTAGCAGTGAAACTGAAGTAGACAAAGCTAGAAAGACACAGTTTACTCAGATGAACAAACAATATGATGCAATCCCTCCAACAAAGGATCCCCTTAAATTCCCTTAAGCAGCACAGTCTTCGAGCGGATTACCAAGCAGGCTATGTATGTGGTCAAGCTCTCAAACCCATTATGCAATTGCCATCTCCTAGTGAATGGGGCTGGGAGGAACTAAAAAATGTGGCTGCAAAAGTGCGTGTGGTGGATGCTGTACATGCAATCGGTCATCTTTGCCATGTACGTCTCTTTGCAGTTGCCTTTGTCATAAATACATAAATACCATGTATGTGATGCAGTCAAGCTGTCTTTATCATAATTAACACATTTACGCATTCGCTTACTTTTCCGGTAGCTGTATATAATGTATATTTTTATCAAATATGGAGTGTACAGTTTGGGACAAGTGATTCTTGGACACCTAGTTCACCTTCGCAGTGATGGGATGCTCATGGCAATAGGAAACATTTATGTGTAGTCTTGGATCTATACAACAAGGGGTTCATTCGACTGTTGAGTCGAAGCAAATAAGTATCGGTGTCCCAGAATCACTTGTCCCCGACTGTACAGTTGTCCACAGGAGTTCAGTTATGCCCTCCGTGTATATCATGAGCCTAGAGTTCTGGTGACACTGTATGGTAAAGATTCATCGATTCATCAAATATTTTAAATGCTTAATAATTTGAGTTGCTAAAAAAATCTGGTATGCCTTAACCATACAGCGCTATCAGATCTCTACAACCATATATAGACGTAGAGTGTAAACGAACTTCTGTGGGCAACTGTACAATAATGGCCTTGTAAAAATTATGCACTAAATTGTTCTGTAAGAAAATGCATGAATAAAAGTTGACATAATTTAGTTTCATAAGTATGTACATGGGAATTACTAATATTCAAGCGTTCTTTGGCGGCCATCTTGAAGTTTATTCGCCATTTTGATTTTTGCTGATGTCAATTGGTTTCATCCTTTAAGCCTGTCTTAAGGTATATGCATGCCACATTTTATGCTTCAATCACAATCTGAAAGATTGTTTTGGCTATCCTCTACACTAACAAGGATAGATCACTTTTAAAATATTAGATTTCTTTTACAATGCACAGTAATTAGAAATCAAATCCTTAACACGATACTTGCTTAGAAAGTTATTAACGAACCAAGGACCTGAGCCGAACTGGCTGCCCAAAGGGCGAGGCACGCACTCACCAGAGGGGTGAGGCTTCGACTGCCCTCTCATGGTGCCACGTTTACCAAAGATTCTTACGGTTGCAAAGGTTGTCTAACAATGATATTAGCAAAGGAATTTATATAATTTTGGTTCTACACTTAACTCCTTTATGTGATTTATATTAGCTGAAAAGAACATTTAGAATTTAGGAATCTCTGTTTAAGATTATAGCACACTGGAGTCGTTAGGGATAAGAAAGCGGGCAGATGATCCACTGGGGCATCGAGGCGAGTTACAAAATATTAAAAATTCAAAGATTAATACGTTAACTTATGCAAACAGAATAATATCCTTAAATTTTAACAAAAATTTATTTCCTGTGGAAAACCTTTTCCACATGGCTCCCTTCCCAGAGTTGCAGCTAGGGGGTTAGTTTGAAAATCCTCTCAAACAAAAGCAGTTGGATGTAGTGGTACATAGAGACAAAGAATAGTTAAAGAAGTAGTTGAATGTAATGTTCCATAAAGACAAAAGAAATAGTTAAATAAAATATATCTACTTAGCACTTAATCCACTATATTTATCAGTTAAATTTTGCACTAAAATCGATACTTATGCACTAATGAACACTTATAATTAATGGTCACTTGTGTGTCCTTGAGCGCTCGATTTTTATCAAACTTTATGAGGACAAAAATTTAGAGAAATGAATTTCAGTAAACTATGGGAAAAATACCTAAGTGAAATTTATACGATTTCTGCAAGGTTCAGAACGGAGATGGGTCGTTTGAGAACTTTTTAGAACTTTGGAATTGACTCAACTCTTTAGCTTGGAAGGTATAAAATTTCAAGGGTTGGTGCGGTGAAAGGTTTCCGTGTAGACATTGCTCAAATTTTTGGGCGTACGCGTTGGTAGCTAATTGCCTCCGACATCAATCATTCCACGTCTCGAACGTATTTTAGTAAGTTACTGTGTGTAGGGCATGAATGTACTGGTATAACCTAACTCTATATAGAGTACGTGTAGTAGTAGCTCTGGAACTGGAAGTTCGGTTAAAGAAACAACTTGTAAATGGGGTAAACCGACGTTATGATTACTGTTCTTCGTTTCGAGAATTCGGTCCTTTTGGAGCTACGTGAGTGACCTTAGTGATGGAAATTCCGCTTCTGAAATCAAAGTGGTAGATGGCTCCAGAAAATTGTGACCAATCGAATATTCAGGAACAGGCAGGAGTCCGAACGAGTGGGGCCAATCTTAGAGATAGCCTCGAAGGGCGGTGGCCTATCAGGCTGCGAGATAATATGGATAGGGAAGGGTAAGAAAAGATTTGAAACACAGATTAAGATGACAAGAACGAAGAAAGGCGATGAATTCTGAGCATAAGTATTCCCAAAAGCTGTTTTATGGTGGTAGAAAGGAACATTTAGAGGATGAGAAGGAAGGTTATGGTCAATACCGAGGTTCTCGACCCGTGGTTTGACCTGAGGAAGGGCCAACAAGGAGACAGGAGAAAAATTATTATTCTCTTTCATCGGACGGGAAACAGGAGGAAGATAAGTCTTCTGTTTAGTAGGAGAAAGAGAAAACTTTCTGCAGGTGTCTGAGATGGCACTGCAAAATTTCTATTTCAAATCTGATTAGAAAGAACAGAATCAAATGAACGTTGTCCTGTACAGCGATGCAGAGATGCATCACTCCCTTTGGTGGGAAGAGAAGAGTGGCAATTTTCTTCTGAATTCGTCAAAGACGCGTTGTTGGCGCGTGGCAAGATTTGAGACTCGAGGTCATAAGCCGAGCTTGCATCATGTCCGAGGGACATAGGCGAGTTTTCAGTGACCTCACGTGAATTTACATAAGAAGGGGGATCCCTCGGTAAATCTGCGCAATGCTCACTACTCTTCCAAGTATGAGCAGAAGTTGCGTGATTAGGGACTTCATCTGGGACGATCTCATCACAGACCACTTCCCCAGGAAAATTCCCCTGATCGAGAACTTCCCTCGTGATGTTTGGGACAGTCTCTTCATAGATTGCTTCCGTCGCGAGGTTTGGGACAGCCTCTTCATAGAGAGCTTCCCTCGTGGGGTTTGGGATAGACTCTTCATAGCGCACTTCCCTCGTGGGGTTTGGGACAGCCTCTTCATAGAGCACTTCCTTCATCGTACTGAGGACATCCAATGTGTCGTGCATACTACACAAACTAACTGGATGAACAAGTGTATTCCGTGCTTGCCTTTCCGTACGAACAACTTCCGATGGCGGAGTAGGTTCGGGTTCGCTCCCGGCACCTGTAGGCTTAGTCTCGGGATTGGGTGGAAAATCCTCTACCTTTAAAGACGGAATAAGTCATCTTCCTTAAATAGGCATTCAAGCGAAATGACCAAACCGGAACTCAAAGGAGATGAGTCTTCATATTCATTTGGAATAACCTAAACTCTGGGAACTTCAAGTTCCTGCCTAAATGTAACCGAAGGGGGTGAATCGCTCTCGATGGAGTCACAGGGGTCTACTGAGAAGACATTCGAGTCTTCGTGCTCAAAATTACCGAAAGTATGTTGGCTTTCTAGTTCCTCGTCCGCCAGAACTGGAACGGAACAATTGACGATTGGTGAAGAATCTTCCCCATCTAATAGCAGTTCCTTTTTATTTTGAGCTGGTTCCAGGGAATCATTCGGGCTCTCTGAAACAATTCTTTCACTCTCCTCGTCCGCCAGAACTGGAACGGAACAATTGACGATTGGTGAAGAATCTTCCCCATCTAATAGCAGTTCCTTTTTATTTTGAGCTGGTTCCAGGGAATCATTCGGGCTCTCTGAAACAATTCTTTCACTCTCCATCGAAAAGAGCGAAGAGTTGGGGTGACAAACATACTCGAAAGGTGGGTTCTCTCCTCGAATTAGGCCTGCTTCTCGATCGGCCACATAGAAATCGTGCGTAATAAAGAAATTCTTCCCCAGGATTAAATCTCCATCCCAGTCTCCTTCAGATATGACCAAAAATGGGGTCAGATGAGGGACTGAATCAAACTCAATAGGAAAAATAATTTCTCAGGTAGTGTATTCTTCCCAACCATCATCAATGCAGGTGAAAGAAGGACGCAAATCGAAATTTCCCGTAGCCACCTTAAGTAATTTCTTGTATACGTCTTGTTTAATGTAATTCGCCTGACAGTAGTCAACAAGAGCCAAAACCGCTTGGTTGTTGACAGAAGTTTTCATGAAAATTTGTGAGCTCTCATCAAAAAGCACTTTTTCGTGAGCCCAAGAAGGCGTTTCTGAAATATACGAACATACTTCATCGTCTGCGTCATCGATGGTTTCGCGCGGGGTCCAGAAAGCTTCCGACCATCCCGTCTTCCTTAATGCAGTCGCATTCAGTTCGTCGCTATAGCCTACCGGTTGGAACAATTGAGTAGCATAATTCCGAAAAGCGTTCTACGCAGTAAAACTTTCCAACAAAAATGGGTACAAAACGTTCCTTGCTCAACCCTCTTCATCGTCTAAGAAGCGAGTAGGTAATCATCCGAATCTTTGCGATATCATCGCGAACGTTAAAATGAACATAATATCCCTTTAATGCGTGAAACCATTCGTTCACGTAAGGGGGTACCAATTTATCGTATTCTCTCCCTTTAAAAATTGGAACCTTAGGGATATTACTCGTCCGATAATTATATCTATCCATTTTTCTTCGAAAAACGACAAAGAACAGAAGAATGGATTTACAAACGAGGAAGGTGAAGCGAAACAAATAAAAAAGAGAAAGAAAACTTATCCCTAATACCGTATATACAACAGAATTGAAACGGAAAAAATTAAGCGTGACACTAGCTATTTCGGTTTAAATAAACACTTAATAAATTCATCCCAAACGAAGATGCAAAACTTGCCTGTCGATTTTGACGTATTATTCGAAATGTACGAACTCATTTTAATTTAAACTGAAAAAGTAGAAGCGATTTTCCGAAAAGCACCAAAAAAAAAAAAGACAAAACTATTTGCGTCCCAACGCAATAACCGCAGAAAAAGAAAAGACGAAACTTTGCGCATCAACGGTTTACCAAATAAAAACAAGAATGAAAAAAAAAAAGTTTGCGTACCGACTCCTTTGCCGCTTGTTTCAAGGCTGATGATACTATTTTGGAAGATGAAAAGCTCCTGTTTTTGGTGTGTTCTACTAAGAGTAAAGGCTGTAAGTTTTGACAAAAAAGAAAAAAAAGACAGAATCTTTTTATCTTCCAAAATACTATCACCAGCCTTGAAACAAGCAGCAAAGGAGTTAAGAAACGAGAAAGAAATTCTCATTAGGAAGGAAGACAAGTCCAATATCTTCGTCATTCTTGATAGAAGTGACTACAAAAGCAAGATTGACACAATATTAAGTGTCGTCTCAAAATACAAAAAATAAGCAGAAACCCAACGGAGCAAGTGAAAACCAAAATTAATACACTTATTTTAGCGTCTAACGCCACACAAGGGAACCAACTAACCCTGCTCCGAGGAAACTTTACACCTGGATATATTTATGGTAACGTTAAAACACCCAAAACTGGTATTCGATATGTCCCATCATCTCCCAGGTCCCAACCCCAACTTCCGGAATTGCAAAACAATTTAATGAAATCATCACCAAATATATACCAGCAAAACACATGCTCAAATCTACAGATGAATGTCTACAAGTGCTCAGAGGAACCGGACCACAAGGCATTATGGCATCGTTGGATGTAGAAAGTTTATTTACAAAAGTCCCAGTAGAGGTAACAACCAAGATTATAATCGAGAACGTTTACAACCACCCGACCATGCGACCACCGACCATTCCCAAAGAAATAATGAAAAAACTGCTGAAGATCTGCACAACGGAAGCGGCTTTCCGATGCAAAGTCGGGACGCTATACCAACAAGTAGATGAAATCTCGATGGGAAACCCCTTGGGCCCCACCTACACTAATTACTATATGTGCCATGTGGAAAACAAAGTGCTCCGAGAAAAAAGACACACACTATACCGCCGATACGTGAATGACATATTCGTTACCACCGATAATGAAACAGAATTTCTAGAACTAAAAGTAGCACTGGAAGAAGAATCAGGCTTAACATTCACTTATGAGTTAAGCATCAACAGGAAAATCCTATTTCTCGAAGTGAAAATACAAGACGACGGCGATTGCTACACGACCAGCATATACAAAAACCTACGGACAGAAGAAAATGCTTAAATGCAAATGGCGAGTGCCCAACCAAATATAAACTTGGTGTAATAAAAGCACTTCTACACAGAGCTTATAAAATCTCATCTAATTGGACGATCTTCCACCATGAGATTGAACGCTTAAAGCAGCTACTAATTAACAACGGTTTCACAAACATCGAAACAGAACGAGAAATTTAAAAAAAAATTAAAATGAAAAAGGAGGCAAATACAGCGGTAAGCAATCAGGCAAGAAAAGAGGAGACGCCTATCAGTGCTGTTCATAAATTTTTTTATCAAAACCAAATGTCGCCTGCATATAAAACTGACGAAAGAGTAATAAGGGAAATAGTAAAGGAAAGCGTCAGATGTAGAAATCAAAAGAAAATATCGCTTGCTATTTACTACCGAAACATGAAGACCAAAAGCTTATTTATGAAACATAACATCACTCAAAAAACCGAAAATCTACAAAAATCCCACGTAGTTTACGAATTTCAATGCCCGAACGAAGATTGCAAACTTCGAGGAAACGTGAGATACGTGGACTCAACCATAACAACACTGTCAAGAAGGCTAACAATGCACTTACAAGAAGGAAGTCCGAAAGATCACATGTGGAACATACACAAAATAAACCTGACCAGACAACAGATAGTGGAAGCGACAAAGGTGGTAACACAAATAAGGGATGAGAAAAGACTTCATGTCACCGAAGTATTAGTAATAAAAGAGACTTCCCCGAAAATAAACATTCAGCGAACTGTGCACAATATAGAATACAATATGCAATTGATTTACATATTGTGCTGCTTCAGTTGTCATCCTTACACACCTCTCTAGTGACTGTGTGTGTGAGGGCCATGCAGGAACTTCCACTGGTATATCCAGAAACTCCTCGATTGCAGCAGTGGTGAGGGAGCAGGTCAGAGGAGGCTCAGTTACGCCAGAGTTCCAGTCAATAAGCTCCGAGAGTTTGTGGCATCTGGGTTGATGTCAGGAGTCTTCCTGGGTCTGACACTGCAGTCTCCTACCTGTGTGTCCTCATCTCCTTCACCTCTGATTTCCATTATCCTCTTCACTGCTTCCCTCCTCTCCTTCTCCACCTCACTGCACAGCATGGCCTGGAGCACAGCCTCAGAGTGTGCATACCAGGCTGGTCTCTTCACTGTAGGCATCACTATTCCTATCACCTCCTTCTTCTGACTTCTGAGCAGCTCCAGCTGGTACAGTACATGCCTGGGACCCTCCACCCAGCTGTGATTTAACTTGATGTTGAACCAGTTTGGCATGTAGACTCCCACTATGAATTCCACAATTATCCTCAGATTCTTCAGGTTCCTACCCTTCAACCCATGTTTGGAAATCCACAATCTGCAGAACCTTAGAGCCGTGGTGACCCACCTACTGTGACAGACTGGCCCAATCTCCAGGAGAGCTAGACTCTAAGGTACCTCTTCCGATCTGATGGCAGTGATGATTCTGTAGCCATATGACTGCTCCGTGCTGAGGTCCTTGACTACCTCCTGACTGAGATGGGGTAGAGGAGGACCAGCAGTGATCCTCGTGAAGTTTGGGTTGATCTCCAGCTCAGTGGCAGTGTCTAACATCTTCCCTAGGGGCCCAGACCACTTGTTGTTGCTCAATATCCTGCCATCCAGTGCAGTCACCAGGTGTCTGAGAGTCAGCTCCCCAGTGTGCAAGTCACAGACAATCCACACCAACTTCTTGCTAAGCTTGGCCTCCACATAATGCATTACTCCTCCCTCCCAGTCAGTATTCACATTAGTACTGTCACCTCCTCTTGCCAAAAGGGTTTGGTCTGCTCCTCTCTCTCTTAGCCAGTTCACCAGCTGATCAGCATTGACCTCAGCATGACTTCTATCCTCTGCAGCTTCCTCTGGTACAAAATGCCACAAATATTTCCCACTTGGTTCATTGCACACTGTGTAGTGTTCTTCCTTAATGAGGACAGGAAACTGCCTGTCACTGCCCTCATCTTCCATCATCACTTTGGCGTCATCTCTTTTCCCATCAAAGAAGATACAGGTGATGCCATTTTTCCCAATCTCTTCATCAAACTTCTTGACCAGCTCCTTAGTCAGTATCTCCTGAGCCCTCCTCACCTTGTTGTGGTCAATCACCAGTGATGTGTCAAACTATGTGATAAGACCAGCATCAATCCAGGCAGCAGTGGCAATCTCTGCAGTTTCTCTCAGCCCAGTGTGATGTCTCAAGCTAGCTAGAGCTATGTTGGTGATATCTTCAGTGTTGTATTTCTTCTTCTTAGCCACGGGCAAGGAAGAAGTTGTCGCAGCTTCTGGTATGCAGTCTTCGTCCACCTCTCTCTCCTCCTAGCCTCCTCCAGTATATCTCCATTCTCCTCCAACTCCATCTCCAGCAGTGACTTCTCCCTCAACTCCTCTTCTTTCTTGGCTGACTCCTCTGCCTTCCTCCTCCTCTTCTCCTCGGCCTTCCTTCTCTGCTCCTGTCTCTGCATCACTTCTTCCTGCCTCCTGGTCTCAGGGTGATCAGCTAGACCCATCTGGTGTGCCCCCACACTTCCCACCTTTTCTCTCTGACCTTTAATGAAGGCAAGCTCCTGCACTGGTATATTCTGCTCGCTCCTGCAGCTGCAGTCAATGTGAACCTCACTGTTGCAGACAGGGTTGCACCGAAGCTCACTGCAGCTCCTGATCATACAGTGACAGGTCAGGATGTCTACCAATTTGTCCAGTTTCATCATGAACCTATCTTTGACCTCTAGCTTCACATTGCCAATGGACACCTTCACTGCCTCATCCCACAGTGCCTTCACTTTAGCCCTGATCCCGACCTCAGTGTTGATTACAGGTCCTGTGAATAGGGCGTTGGCCTTTCTCCACTGAGCCAGTAGCCCTGGAACAATGCCGTTATTAATCAGGTCATTAACTGGGTAATTCCTCCTGTCTTCCTCACTCTTCTCTCTCCTCAACAAACCATACCTCAGCAGATATCTGGCTGTGGGCAGCTTAGCAGGGGGAAGTTCCCTTCCAGTCCCCACCAAAGTTAATTGAAATTCTTAATATCTTCCTATAAGCTCAGATAAAAGTTTGTGTTGTTATAGGTACAAGACTTAATTATTCAAAGTAATGACAATTTCATATATCTATCATATCAAAATATACAGAAAGTTTGGGTCACACATAACATTTCTAATAATTTGAATGACACAATATTTACATTACGAAGTAATCAAAATTGTCAAAAAGGAGGGAAAACATGCATTCACAATCAAAACTCCAGCATTTGTGATTATGCGAAACTTAGAAACCATACTGCACACCAAAAGTAACCAAAGTTGACCACACATATCAATGGATAGCTGGGATAATCGGGTTGGTTGATTTTTTAATTCTTTGCATTAGACTGTATTGAGCACGTCTTGTTACCTCCGGGAAGCTCGGGACATTGCGGGTAGCAAACTTTTGCGAAGCTGAGCATCTCAGGGGATATTTATGCGAGTCTAAAAGACCTGTTGTACAGCAAATTTAGAGTTCTGGCAGAACCATTTTTATAATTCACGCAGAGTTGCTCTCCTTATATATTACTGCAGAAAGTACGAAAGAGAGTGTCCTTAGCTTCACTTGTACAGAACAGAAAGTTCCTTAAAAAAAAAAAAATATATATATATAATATATATATATACCTACGCAAAATACTGCATGTAAAAAAAAAAATCGTTTTACACTCACAAACGAACAATAAGCTGTTTACGAACAATAAATATATACTGCAATTCACCTATATATTTATATATACGCAAAACAATGCATGCAAAAAACAAATCTTCTTACAACAAAAACAATAATATAATTTTTTTCCCAAACCCATGCGTTAAACTGGGATACACTTTTAATTCACGCCTTTATTTATTTATCGATACTAATGTTAACCTTACTTGCCAAAAGCAACTTTATTCCAGTTACCGAGTTTTTCGTTATTTCTTTTCCCTTATTCCGTCTTGAAAGAACGTTTGTTTTCGTTTTCTTTTAGTCTTCTCAAATTCCGTAAGGCAGAGTCGAATGCGTTCGACTCTCCCGATACGCCAATGTGAAACCGTTTCCGAATGAGATGCGTTTACAGAATCGAGTACGTTTGACTTTTGTAATTTCTTATTCCTTTTTTGAAGAACATTTCGAAGTTTCTTTCAGTGATCTAACCAGTTCCACTGCGGTCTGTCCGTTTTTCGTTGACGATCCAAGTCTCTCAGAGTCTTCTCTAAATTCCGATAATTTCTTAGTGAAGAATCGAATGCGTTCGACTCTCCGTAACTTCTCCAACGAGCCGTTGTGGAGACTTACATCAATGCTGTGCGTCGCATGTGACGTTTCCAAGAGAAATTAAATTCATAAAATTCCTCTCCGCGCGCCCAATATAATTGTCGTTGCAGTCGGTCGAAACAGACGACAATATAACGGTCCTCTCTTCTAAAGAAGCGAGTGATTCACAGCTAAAATCCTACCTTTGTTTCGGATGCGTTGACTTCCTTGTAGCGAGGTTTCTGACTGAACAGTTTTTCAAATCCTGGCATCGGGCGCCAGTGTCGGAAAATGATGCCTGTTAAAAATCCTGGTTTAAGTCGCCAGTGTCGGAGGACGATGATGTTTGTTAAAATCCTGGTATAGGTAGCCAGTCTCGGAATAAAATGTTATTCTTCGTTACACTATATTCGACTCTTTAAGGTATTCTCAGTATGTTGCTTCCTTGCACCGCCAATGAAGTCTATACTGCTGACGTCCACGGTTCTTCTTTTCGTACTAACTTAATCTGAGTGCGAGTTACGGAAAACAATTTATACCTCCGCTCAATGGCGTCACCCCCACCCACCTCAGTCCGTTGTGGGAGTGGAATGCTTCTCTCGTGGAAGGATATACTGTAAATGACGAATTACGTTTTCAGTCTTTATTTCACAAGGATAGATCACTTTTAAAATATTAGATTTCTTTTATAATGCACAGTAATTAAAAAATCAAATCCTTAACACGGTACTGGCTGAGAGAGTTATTAACGAACCAAGGAACTGAGCCGAACTGGTTGCCCAAAGGGCGAGGCACGCACTCGCCAGAGGGGTGAGGCTTCGACTGCCCTCTCAAAGTGTTTGCACTTTGTCCTGGAGAAACTCCCATGGTGCCACGTTTACAAAAGATTCTTAAAGATGCAAAGGTTGTCTAACAATGATGTTAGCAAAGGAATTTATATAATTTTGGTTCTACACTTAACTCCTTTATGTGATTTATATTAGCCGAAAAGAACATTTAGAATTTAAGAATCTCTGTTTAAGATTATAGATTTGGCACACTGGCGTCGTTAGAGTTAAGAAAGAGGCCAGATGATCCACTGGGGCATCGAGGCGAGTTATAAAATATTAGAAATCCAAAGATTAATACGTTAATTTATGCAAACAAAATAATATCCTTAAATTTTAAAATTTTTTATTTCCTGTGGAAAACCATTTCCATACATACACACACACACACACACACATATATATATATATATATATATATATATATATATATATATATATGGGATCCTAATTCAGTATGAAATTAAGTAGTGAGTTTCTAAACTTTCACAAAAGCAATTTAATCAGATTTGTGATTTCGACTTCGGAAAACGTCGTAATTACGACTCCGAACCAAATCTTTGATTCCTAAATCGGAATCACTGACCCATATATATATATATATATATATATATATATATATATATATATATATATATATATAATCTTATATATATATATATATATGATACACACAGATCGTGTATGGAACAAAGAACTCTTTTGGGAAAATTAAATCCACTATAGTCCCAAAGGTGGACCTATCTGTTTAGCAGATAGCTGGTGAGCGAAGCTATATTTTTGGGGCCTCTTTGCGAGTGACCCGTTGCCCACGTCGGGCTAACATCATGATAAAGAAAAAACTATAGTGTTTGTCATTACTTATTCACACTATAATGGATTTAATTTTCCTAGTTCAATCCCATATATATATATATATATATATATATATATATATATATATATATATATATATATATATATATATATATGAATAGAAACCGGATATCCGCATGCGCATCATTTTTAACATCTGCATCCACACTTCTGACTGCGGATGTTATGCGGATATTACCTCTAATAAATTATGCAATTTACAATTAAATTAGCTTATAAAGTAGCTTATAAGGCCTAGTCATGCACATTTCATGTAAAGTATTAATTATTAATGAACAAACAAATATATAAACCTGAAAATATAAATATCTGGTAACAGAAAATTGAATGAAACTTGTTTCATTGAATTTTCTGTGGCTGAAACTCTTGAGAAAGTTATTATTTTTGTCATAATGAAAACATTAATATTAATTTTAATTCTTATGCATTGCCTGTCATAATACCGGGTGTCCGAGAATTATCTGTACAATTTTTGGCTGTTATTAAAAGTCAACCATGAAGTGTAGAAATTCCAGTTTGTTCCATTTTACAGAGAAACTCATTAAGTTTTTTCTGATAACAAGTTTTGACAAGTTTTTTCTTTTTTGTACGCGGGTGACAGACATTGATGATTTAAAAGCAAGAATCATAGCTGCTATTGAGCGAATTGATGTGGATATGCTGCAGCGTACATGGCAACATTTGGATTATCGATTGGATGTTTTGTGAATCACTGATGGTGCACATATCGAATGTTTGTAACAACGTTACTTTAATAAAATAAACTTTTGAAAATACTGATTCTAAATAATCTTGTTTAAGAATTTTACGTGTGTTATCAAGAATTTTATTAAAAGATGAAATTGTACAGATAATTTTCGGACACACTGGAATTTCTAAAAAACTTGTCACAACTTGGTATCAGAAAAAACAAAATGAGATTCTCTGTAAAATGGGACAACACTGGAATTTCTACACTTCATGGTTGACTTTTAATAACAGCCAAAACTTGTACAGATAATTCTCGGACACCCTGTAGTAATATCACGAAATTTGAAAAATTATATCATATATTCATAATTCTATATTATATTGATAGATTAACTAAATATCCGCATCCGCATCCGCGGATATTGAAATTAAAGATCCGCATTCGCATCCGCATCCGCAGATGTTGAAAAACTGACATCCGGTCCACCACTAAATATATATATATTATTTACACCTTTCAACCTTTCAAATGTTTCGCGCGATGATTCCTCATTTCACGAAGGTCAAGCTTGTCGCCCCTCTTCTCAAGTTGGCCTGGTGAAGTAGTGAGTTGGTTTCTTGTACTCTCCACCTTACATAGCCATGTATGCCCGGCTCATCGGGGATTGTTCTGAGCCAGGCGTCTAATCTCCTTTTGAAGATGTCTACTGCAACACCACTCGTGTTTCTCTGGTCTTTGGGCAGCTGATTAAACAGTTTTAGTTCTCTCACAACAAAACTAATTTCATTCAGGGTTAAGGATGTTCCTTGTCTAGCCTTTAATTTTGGAACACGATACAGTCTTCCTTTTCTACTTTCCACTGTTGTTTGGGAAGTTACAGGGTTCAGAGTAAGATTAGGGACTAGTTTCTCCATTATTTTCCAAGTGTAAATAATGGGGTATCTCTCTCTCCTCCTTTCCAGTGAATATAGGTTTAATTCGTGTAACCTTTCCCAGTAGTTTAGTTCTTTGCACCCCTTGATCTTGGCTGTGAAGTTTCTCTGAATCCCTTCTAGTTGCATAATGTCTTCGTTTTCATATGGGCATGTTAGGACCAAGCAATATTCCAATTTGGAATGATCAGTGTTTTCAGTAGAGGAATCATTATATTCCTATCCCTTCGTTTAAAGGTTCTCAGTATCTGCCCAGTTACTCTCTTTGTTCTGTTTACTGATATCTTATTTTGAGTTTCAAATTTCGCATCATCAGTCATTACAATCCCTGTCCATCTGGGGTATAATATTCCATGGATTTTAGGTCTTCTCTTTTTCCGTACCGTAATAATTGAAATTTCTCAGTGTTAAACTTCATATTGTTGTCTTCCGTCCACTTGTAGATTCTGTTCATGCCCGTTTGTAGAGATCCTATATCTTCTGGGTTTCTTATTTTTCTACTGATCTTTGTGTCATCGGCAAAGGATGTTACTGTGCTGTCTCTGGTAACGTCCTCATCTATGTCAGTTAGCATGATTATGAAGCGTAGTGGAGCTAATACTGTTCCTTGTGGTACTGAGCTGAGGACCTCTGATTCTGATGAAGATGCTCCTTGTACTGTAACGACTTGTCGCCGCTCACTAAGGAAATTATATATCCACTTCCCTACTTTCCCTGTTATTACCATATATTTCAGTTTATGTATTATGATTCACAGTTATCGAACGCTTTGGCAAAGTCTGTGTATATTACATCATAGTTTTCATTACTTTCAAGTGCATCAATAATGTTATTGTAGTGTTACATTAGTTGTGATAGGCATGATCTGCCTGACCGAAACCCATATATATATATATATATATACAGTATATATATATATATATATTAGGGTGATTCAAAAAAATCAAAGTTTTTTTTTTAATTGTTCAACCTGTATTTTTGTTCCCTATGACAAAAAGTAGTGTATGCCAAATTTGGTGAATTTTAAATAAAATTTACTATGTGCTACCAGGCGTCAAAGTTTCCCTCTTTTTCAATTTGTTTGTTTTTACAGAATTGTTTTTATTTCAGAATTTTTAATTAAATGTTTATATACTAGCTTGCTTTTAATTGTTGCTTGGAACTCGTAATTTTGATACCAATTAATCGATTATGGAAGCTAGGCCTAACTCACCATCACCCAGTTGCTCATTTGGGAGAAGTTCTACAAGAAAAGAAACTGAAGTATGGCTAATTGGGCAGCCCTCTGCAGTACTAAAAACATCCGTATTACCATCAGAGAAGGAAATGATGGCCCTCTTCATGCACTACAGAAATATTAAAAAGCAAGACATTAGAGAATCATGCTGCTCTACTGCAGATGATGTGCTAGCAGTTTGGAAAAAAGCAGGAATACCAGCAAAACAAAGAATACATGTAGTAGATAAAATTCAAGGAATACTGAAGGAATGACAGCTGCTTAAGAAAAACAAAGCAAACAAATTGAAAAGATCACAAAATTTAAATAATAAAGAAGAAAAATGGAAAGATAAACTGGAAAACTTATTTGACATTGCTCATGAGAATGCTATGCAGCTTATAAAAATAGAAGATGATAAGAAATTCTTGAAAATGCAACGTGAAAAAGGACGTCATGGAAAAATGGGTACCATTGATAAGGCTGTTGCTAAAAAAGAGCAAAGAGCAGCAGAAAAGCAACAACGTTATGAAAAGAGGAAAGCAGAAGAAGAGATCAAAAGAAAGAAGAGTGAAGAGGCTGTCATACTCACCAGTACATCATCAGAATCAGAATCAGAGGAGAGTAAAAGTGATGAATCTGGTTTCTGTGCTGCACAACCTTCAACATGGAAAAGTAAGGTTGGCAAAAGTAGAAAATTGTTTGATGATAAATTATTAGGAAGTCTTGATGTTGCAAAATTGAGTGACAGAAATGCGTCTCTTTTTAATGCAAACAATCAGACATCGCTTGAATGGGACATCTGCGAACAAATAAAATGCATGTGTTTCAATACAAGGCAGCCAATACTGGTCCTAGAAATGGTGCAGCTATTCTTCTAGAACAAAAATTCGACAACGATTTATTGTGGCTGGCATGTCGACACCATATATTTGAAATTATGCTGGAAGCTGTTGTTTCAAAGTCTTTATCACCATCTTCTGGCCAGATATAGTCCTTTTTAAGAAGTTCAGAGAAAAATGGTCAAGCATTAAAAAGGAGGACTACGAGACAGCATTATCAGATCCAGATATCTATGAAAATATTCATGACATCAAAGATGACATAATTATATTTGCAACAAATCAACTAGATACATTCCAACCAAGAGACGATTACCTAGAACTATTGCAGTTAACAATTATTTTTTGGGGAGGTGAACCAAAAGGTGGAATCAAATTTAAACACCCAGCGGGACTTCATCGGGCTAGGTGGATGGCCAAAATTACACATTCATTAAAAAATTTTATGTTCAAATCTCAGTTCAAAATTTCAGTAAAAGACAAAAAAGGACTAAAAGACATCTGTCTATTTGCTACTCGGTTATATGTAAAGGCATGGTTTACAGCTCCTGTGCCATCTTGCGCTCCTCGTCTTGCTCTGGAATTATTACAGAATCTTGTAGTCTACAAACAAATAAATGACACAATTGCATTTGTTGCTATTAAAAAACTGTTAGGTCACCTCTGGTACCTATCAGAAGAACTGGTAGCCTTGGCCTTTTATGATGATGAAGTGCCTACTGAAACGAAAAACAAAATTGTAAAGGCCTTGCAAAATACAACAGAAACTCTTCCTGCAAAACCGGCTTTTCCAGATCCTGCACTTATTCCAACGAAGAAATTAGAAGATTTTGTCATCAAATACTCAAAGATTCTTTACAATAACAGAATTTAGTTCAAAATTTTTACTCAAAGATGCTAAAGAATGGCATAATGATGAAGAGTATAACTCCGCTAAGAAATCTATCAAACAGTGGAAAGGCATGAATGATATAGCGGAAAGAGGAGTAAAATTAATGGATGAATATAATAAAATACTAACACATGACGAAGATCAAAAACAATTCTTGCTACAAGTAGTGAAAAACTACAGGGCTGTTTACCCTTGTACTGTACCCCCTGGGTGGTGTGGAAAAATTTGACAATTTGAGTCGTTCTGTCAATTTTTAATTGCTGGTAGCAACCCCTAAAAATTAAAAATTTGCTAAAGTATTTTAGGATAGTTGTTTTTATGCTGAAATTAACCATTTAAAGTGTTGACCACATTAAAATATAAAAAAATTTTTTTACCCCCATATTTGAATCACCCTAAATATATATATATATATATATATATATATATATGAGAGAGAGAGAGAGAGAGAGAGCGGTTTTTATACCTCGTTTATACTTTAAATTTAGAGGCGTTTCGTGAGGGAAAGCAAATAGTGTAGTAAACTAAATGAATACACTGGTCAACACTCATTTTATTGCCAATCACATTAGAGTGATTTTGGGGTAACTTTGTGGTGCTGATTCCGAATATGACATCGGTTTTGCTAGATTGGCTGTAATTTATGAGATAATTGGTACCCCATTGAAACACGTAAAAATGCAAAAAACAATGTTCAGGCGGAGCCTACTTACAAATCGCATTGAAATTGTCTCAAATCATACAAAAGTAAACACATGAAATACATAATGGCATTTTATTCGGTCTCACCATCTAGAATGTTCCGGTAGTTTCCCATATGCACGCGTTATGGTTACGTTTCCTATTAATTGAGGGTATTCATTATCTCAAGAACTAGAGCCAAATCGGAAAAACTACTTTCATTTTGGAATTCAGCAACCCCAAAATACCCTAAATTCGTACGAATTTCCTTGGCAACGAAAAAAAAATTTTTTTTTTGTTGACCTGTGATATCTTTCACTCCGCTCGGACAGCAAAAGGTCTATTTGTTACCTTAACTGGTCCTTTGACACTCTCCTGTACGCCTACATGAGCTTAGACACATTATCCTTTGGTGCTTTATTTTTGCCTCCTTTCCCCTGTCATGAAATTTAATGCCCTCTAAATTATACATTGTGGACCATCTACTGGAAAAGTATAGATAAGAAATACTTCCTCTTACCTTTACTCAATGCGATGATCTATTTACCACAAGAAACGGCATTAGTGCATCGCTTGTACTGGATTTTGTACACTGTAGTATATTCGGTTACTATTAAGTATTGAACGGTACAGAGAACCGAGAATTTCAATCATAGTAAGTGAAAGGGATACTTCATTCCGTTATAAGATTCAACCCTCCGCCCGCCACTCAAACGGTCAAAACCGTTTAAAAGTTATTTTACACACACACACACACACACACACACACACACACACACATACACACACACACACACACACACACACACATACACACACACACACACACACACACACACATGACCAAAAACCATACCTTCTTCGCTCGGGCGGAAGTAATGATATGTATTACCTTTTAATTAATTTGAAAGCCCATGTTTTAATTACAAGACCTTTAAGGAACATATATATCCCATGTTAAAATTAATGCAATTTTTATTCTGAAAATAGAGATTTTCTTTCTTTCTAAAATTGTGAATACGCTGTGCTACAACTTCATTTTTCTTGCGGTTTCCAATTAAAATACGACTAATAATAAGTAGGAAAAATTTAAAATTCTCATTTTTAAGTAAATTTATTGAAGTAATTTGAAAGAGAATCTCTGAATTTTTTAAACTGAAAGAAACTTTAAGAATACTTAAAAATTTATTGCATTTTTATTCATTATCCTATATATCGTATTTAAACCGCTTTTAAACGCCCTTGTATAAAACCGATGGTTAACGCAGTTTCGAAAATGGCGTCTGACAGTGATGTGCGTCGTAAACAGAGAGCTGTTATCGAGTTCTTAACCGCAGAGAAGGAAACAGTTGGAAATATTCACAAGCGTCTACAAAACATTTAAAGAGATGCTGTTCTTGATCAAAGCACAGTCTGACGATGGTTCTAAACGTGTGAGATCATCGGAGAGAGGGAGAGCCAGTCTCAATGATGAGCCACGCAGCGGTCTCCCGGCATCGGCTGACATCTCACACTGTGCAACGTGCTAACAGCATCATTCGATCAAATCGGTGTGTCACATACAAGGAGCTATCACCGGAGCTAGGAATTAGTGAAGTGTGAATACGATAATTCAGCAACTGGGATACTCAAAAGTGTGTTCACGGTTTGTTCCTCGCGAACTGACTGAAGATCACAAAGCCCAAAGAAGAGAAATTGCTTCTGAGTCGTTGGTTCAATACGAGACAGAAGGGGATGACTTCCTTTCACGAATTGTGATTGGGGATGAGACTTGGGTACACCACTTTGAACCTGAAACAAAACACCAATCCATGCCGTGGCATCACGCAGACTCCCCACGCAAGAAAAAGTTCAAAGTTGCTCCCTCTGCAGGAAAGGTTATGGCCAGCATCTTCTGGGACATGAAAGGGGTGATTCTGGTAGACATTATGAAGAAAGGACAAACAATCAACTCAAAGGCATATATTTCTACCCTACAGAGACTCCAGAGAAGTATAAAGCGAGTTCGACCGGAGAGAAAACTGGAAGACGTCCTTCTTTTGCACGATAACGCAAGACCACACACCAGTTTGCAAACAAGAGAGGCCATCACAAAAATGCGCTTGACTGTTTTACCCAACCCTCCATACAGCCCGGATCTGGCACCTACAGACTTCCATTTGTTTGGGTCAATGAAGGATGCTATTCGTGGAAGAAAGTTTCAGAGTGACGATGAGGTTGTTGAGGATGTTAAGAGGTGGCTCGAGCGGAACCCAGCGGACTTTTACCAGCAAGGAATAAAGGCCCTTGTTTTGAGGTGGAGGAAAGCCGTAGAAAAGGATAGAGACTATGTGAAAAAATAAAAACTTGTAAAAAAGGTATGTAACTACTTGTGTACAAAATTTCTGTAACTTACAGGGGAAACTTGGAACGAAAGAAAAAGGTTGGGCAAAATATATTGAGTGGCCCTCGTAGATAATTAATACATAGCAAGTGACCATCAGACTTTCGATGAAGCCGCGTTTGAATACAGATTTCAACTTTCATTTTTTAATTAGAATTGGGCTGCGTTGACACTTTGCAATACTATTTCCCATCAATATAGCGAGATTAAGCAACGATGATTCTCATTAGTAACTGAATAGGTGACCGTCCTCTGCGTTTAGATGATGTGGTGACTTTTAGATGCTACCGATCCTCTGTAAAACTATAGAACCCCTTAGTCATATAACCTTTGCTGCCTGCTACGAAGGAAGTTAAAGAACAGTGTCTGTATCCTCCAGCGCAGGACACGTCAACGCGAAGAAGCGGCGACGTCAAACTGAAACATCAACGTGATGGTGACCAAACTTCCTCAAATCTCCGTGCAGGGGCTGTCTACGGTTGGCCAGACTGGCATTCGACGGCCTGTTGCGTGGCACGGTCAGAGTACCGATCGGCGCCCGGGGACGGACCTATACCAGCGTGTTATTTTTTTCAGTTACGGGGAGCAATTGCGTGCTCCCCGGACTACTCTTACTCTCCGGCGACATTAAGACTAATCCAGGCCCCACTACAACTTACACATGTCACCATACACAAAGACATAGACACAATAGGACCATGAGACACATCCAGAAGCATAATATTAATATATTAGGGTACAACGTACATGGCCTCACAAACAAAATCATGCAGCTTAAGGAATTCGTACACAAACAAAACATTAACATAGCACTTATACAAGAAACAAAACTAAAACGCACACACAAAACACCCACCATCCCTGACTTCACGGCGATCCGTCAAGATCGTACTGGGGGGGGTCACGGGGGTGGACTCATCACTTACATACGTAAAAGCATTAGCTCCACTGATGCCACCCAAAACATTACAAACACAATCGAAGCAGATAACACGATAGAAATACAGGCAGCTAACATTAAAACACGCGCTAAACACAACACCACACACACGCACACACAAAACACCCACCATCCCTGACTTCACGGCGATCCGTCAAGATCGTACTGGGGGGGTCACGGGGGTGGAGTCATCACTTACATACGTAAAAGCATTAGCTACACTGATGCCACCCAAGCAGATAACACGATAGAAATAGAGGCAGTTAACATTAAAACACGCGCAAAACACAACACCACACTCATCAACATTTACATCCCACCAGATAGTTCACCTCAGGGCCCAGCCAATTACAATCCACAGTTCCACAATCTGGCCTCTCTCACTAATGTCATCTTAGGAGGAGACTTCAACGCTAAAGACTAGTTTTACCTGCACAACCAAAGCAACACCAGAGGCGCCAAATTAGCCACACAACTAAACAGCCTCTTCATTCTTAACAACACAGAAGAACATACACACATACCACATCAAGCAGGATACTCAAACTCCTCCCCAGACATAACGTTCTGTTCCCCCTCACTAGCAACACATACACACTGGAGAACAGAAAAACAACTGTCATCAGACCACCTTCCCATCATCATTACAACACGTTCTACACTCTGCCCAACAGCCTTAGGCACACTTACAGAAATTAATTACAAGAAAGCTGATTGGGAACATTTCAAAATACAGACTGAGGAACAGTTCACCACATTACAAAGCACACCCATCATAAACAACAATACAACACTCAAGATATTTAATGAAATCATCAATAATGCAAACAAATACATACCCAAGGGCAACATTAGGAAATACAACCCAAATTACACTACAGAAATAGCCCATCTCATAAGGCAACGTAACAACCTCAAACATAACACAAAAACACAATACACAAAAGCCATAAAACAGCAGATACAACAGCTCAACACAGAAATAAACAACAAACTTAAAGAAAAACAAACAGAAACATTTATGGAATTCATAACAACACTAAACCATTCCACAGATACATCCAGGCTATACAAGACTATAAACAGCATTACCTACTCTAACAGCGGCATTCACACCTGACACGCAGCTATCTGTCGCAGCCAAATTAATATCCCACCATATACACAACAAGCTAACATTCTAGTTAATCACTACGCAAAGATAAGTCGCTTAAACAGAGACAACAACCAGAAACACGCACACAGACAAACAGTCAGACACAAGAAAACCTACAGGCTTGACACGACCATTATACCCTTCAATACAGACCAGACGACCAAGATCATCAAAAACATTAAGAATTCGAAGGCTACTGGACCAGACAACATATCTAGCATACACCTTAAACACTTGGGCCCACAGGGAATACTAGCTCTCACAAATATCAGCACATATTCATACCAACACTGTATTATTCTTGACATATGGAAACAAGGTAAAATTATTACACTACTCAAACCAAACAAAAATCCAAAAAAACCAGCTTCCTATAGACCCATTACTTTACTATGCACACCTTCCAAAGTAACAGAAAGACTAATCTTACAAATCACCAACCGACACATACCACTATCGCCAACTCAACATGGATTCAGATCTCACCACTCAACCACGACATTACTCACTAACCTCACGCAGCACATCATGGATGGCATCAACTCCAGACGACCAGCTCAACGTACACTATTAACAACGATAGACATTAGTAAAGCATTTGATGCTATCTCACGTTTCCCTCTCATAAACAAAATACTCAACACAAACATGCATAATAACACCAAAAGGCGGCTGAGCAACTATATTTCTGGAAGATACTCACATGTTACATTTAATGGCAAGTCATCCAAAAACAAGCTTTTTCCGAACGAGGTTCCTCAAGGCTCTGTTCTCTCACCAACACTCTTCAACTTATACATGCATGACATTCCAACACCCATAGATAACAAGCTTACCTTATCATCATATGCAGATGACATCACTCTAACATCCACCCACAACAACATTGACACCGCTACAAATAACCTACAAACATACATAAACAGTATACAAGACTGGCTCACACACAATAGACTCAAAGTAGCGCCCACAAAATCAACCATCACCTTGCTAACAAGCAACACAAAAGAACACTAGATAACTCCAGAGATTACCAACATTCCACACACTCACAGGACCAAAATACTTGGGGTTACATACAACATATTATTATCTTTGGCAAACCACATTCAGGACATTAAAAACAAATATACGTGAAGACTTAACACGCTTAGGGTACTAACAGGCACAAACTTTGGATACCAGCAGGAAACAACATCACTCATATACAAACAATATATTCGCTCAGTTATGACTATGCTAGTCCATGCTAGGCACCCATTATCTCAAACACACACATAAACATCTTACAGACAAGCAGTGACCTTGAAGTAACGGGTATACAAACAACCGAACGAACTAGACCTTTAAACGTACGAACCAACGAACGAATGAACGAGTGAATCTTAACCCCATAAATTGCTCGAAATGGTTTCCAAAGGTCAGGTAAACCCCTGAAATTAGAAATGAAGGATCTAGCAAATAAGTATAATTCCCTCTTTGTCTTAGTGCACAAAAGTAATAGTGTAATCAAAGACCGTGAGGCAGTAATAAAAGTTGTACAAAATGACAAGCACAACTGGAATACAGAAATATGGAGCTCGAAAAGAGCATTCAGTATGCACACGACGAGATAAAGGATCTTAACTCTAGTCTAAACTCGCTTACTAAAAATAATTGTAGCATGGAGATGATAAAAAACGAGCACGATTCAATTAGGAATAAATTAAACAGCCTAGACGATAATTCACGTGCCAGTAACTTAATCATAATGGGGTATCTGAAATGAATAGAGAAACAAACGGCGAAAAGAAGAAAAAGGTGGAGGACATAATAAAAAGATAGACTGAATTTGGGGAATATTAAGATCAAAAGTGCTTTTAGATTAAAAAAACAAATTCCACCACAAAAAGCAAATTCTAGAGTTAATGACATGACTGAATCTAAGACGCCCACTTCAGCTATAAAAGTAATATATGAGGATGAAACTCACAGAGATTTAATACTAAAAAACAGAAGAAAGCTGAAAGGATCAAAAATCTTCGTCAATGACGACGTATGTGAGGAAACACGTAAAATTCTTAAAGAAAAGCTCCCTAAACTCATAGAAGCGAGGAGACTCGGAAAGTTGCCTACTTCCTTGGAGCGAAGTTAATTATTAAAGAAAGAGAGACTCCTTCAACGCGGAATACTTCGGTCAAAGGAGTTCACCTTGTTAGTGAAGAAGCATTCGAAGTTATGAGAACTATGAAAACGCCATCCGACATTCGGCATAGAGGAGGCCTGCGAATAACTCCGCATACAATCTCAACAGTCGACTTTCTCATTCTCGGCTCAACTGGGCGGTAACCCCTTATTCCCGTATTCTGTATTTAGTGAAATTGTTTGAGAACTACTGTTAAATGGCTTTCATCGATAAAGACTTTCATAGTACTGTATATGTGCCGATATTAATCATTTCAATTCATTACCAAAAAATTCTGTATCCAGTTTAGAGAATCTAGAACAGAATTTGGTGTAGGCAATTGCATGGTCTCATCGACAGACGAGTTTAATGCCTTTGTATTACAAAAAAAATATTTATAAAAATCTTTCAATGCTAAATCTAAACATTCGAAGCTTATCTTGGAACTATAACTACTTCTTGGCCCTTTTGAAAACTTCTACGGTCAAATTTAGTGTTATAATTCTCACGGAAACCTGGTTAAATAGTAGTATTAAAAACCTATATAATATACAGGGTGGGCCGTAAGTTTCCATACATAGGAAAAATAAACATTTTTTTATGGACAACCATTTTTATTTATATAATATGCTCTACATGGTTGCCATTGTTTTGAAAACACATTTCAATACGTGTTCCCCACTGTTGATGAACACGCATTAGCACAGTTGACGTTATGCTTGTAATGGCGTTGGTGATACGTTCCTTTAGATGATTTATGTCTCGTATCTTTTCCTGATACACCATGGCCTTCAAGTGCCCCCAAAGATAGAAATCAAGGGGGGTGAGATCTGGGGATCTGGGAGGCCACTCCACAGGACCACGCCGACCAATCCAAGCATCCGGAAACTGCTGATCCAAATACCGACGCACGTGAAGACCATAATGAGGTGGAGCTCCATCTTGCTGGAAGTAAACTGGGAAGTTACCTTCCTCGTTTAGCAGGGATGGGAAAATCTCTTCTTGCAACATGTTAAGATACCTTTCGGCATTAAGATTTCCACTGACAAAAATTGGTCCAATAATTCTGTCACCCCATATCCCGGCCCACACCATCACTTTACCGGCACCTTGCATCTTCGTCGGACTCAGCCAGTTAGGGTTAGCATTACTCCAATAACGTATGTTTTGCCGATTAACCTCTCCATTGACGTAAAAATTTGCTTCATCAGTAACATAAAAACAAACGTTTAATTTTTCCTATGTATGGAAACTTACGGCCCACCCTGTAGATAATTACGTTGCTTATCATACTGTAAGAGATGGTCAGATTGGTGGGGGTATCTCTATGTATGTGCATCAAACTTACAACTCTAACGAAGTATTTTCTCTCTGTAATAGTGACAATGAAAACCAGATTGTAAATATAAAAGACAAAAGTAATGTATATTCTGTTCTTGCAATATATAGACCACCTAATACTAATATCAATAGCTTTTTAATTCACTTAGATAACATGTTATGCAACTTTCATAAATCGAATGCCTTAGTTGCGGGAGACTTCAACATCAATTTGCAATCTGAAGCAATGTCTCATAAATTTTTAAACTTAATGAATTCTTTCTATCTTCGTCATTCTATTACCAAACCCACTCGAGTCTGCAGCTATAGCAATCGAATAACAGAATCTACGATTGATAATATATTTGTAAATAGCAATGCCCTCGAAAATTCTGGAATTATAACCACTAACATCAGTGATCATTTTCCTACTTACGCTACATATATTCAATAACATCGTTCAGGTTGCGGACAAAACAACTATTGATTACAGAATATTCTCAGAGGTTAAAAAGAAAATTTATTGGGGCTGTAGAAAATACTCGACTTGACTGTGACGAACCTTTAAATGACCCAGATCATATGTTTCAGTTCTTCTATGACACCTTATTCAATATTTTTAATATTTGCTTCCCTTTAAGGAGAAAAACAGTTTCGCAAAAAAGTGTCGCAAATCCATGGATCACTGCAGGAATTATCACTTCAATAAAGAACAGATAAATTATTCAAATTGCAATTACAGAGCAAAATTCCTAAAATACAATATACTCAATACAGAAACAAATTAACTAAAATAATCAAAATTGCAAAATATAACTATTGTAACAATCAATTTTCCAAACATAAAGGAGACATGAAAAACCCTTCGACAACCATAAACAATCTTCTCGGAAAACAAATTAAGAAAAATTCGATAGAGAAATTAAATGTTGATAATAAAGAAATTACTGATGATACTGCTATTGCAGACTCTTTAAATGCACATTTTACTTCAAAAGCGGATAAGCTTTGCTCACAATTAATAAATAATGATCACTCACCTCTAGAATATATGCCACCCAGCCCACTAAATTCATTTTCTTTTGTTCCTGCTACCTCTACTGAGGTCCAGAATATTATTGGTAAATTAAAAAATACAAAAAGTAACATTCATAACATTCCTGTACCTATATTGAAACTTGTTAAAGATAAGATATCTGTAACTTTGGCTAAAATTATCAATCAAAGTATTTCCAAAGGAAACAAATTACAGGCCGATGTGTTCATTATCTGTGTTCAGCAAAGTTTATGAAAAAAATTGTAAAAAGTAGAATGCAGCGATACTTAGAATCTTACAATTTATTATCTCCAAATCAATATGGCTTCCGTAATAATAAAACAACGGAAATGGCTATTTCAAATCTTATGGAAATTGCAAATATAGCTAAAGAGAACAAAGAAATAATGATATCAATATTTATGGATTTGAGTAAGGCGTTTGATGTAATAGACCATAATATTCTACTTAATAAATTATATTGTTACGGCTTTAGAGGAGCAATCAGTGATTGGTTTAAAAGTTATTTGTCCAATAGATGTCATTTTGTATCAGTAAATAAGGTTTGCTCAACTAAAGCGCTTGTCAAACATGGTGTGCCACAGTGCTCAGTTCTGGGTCCACTGTCATTTTTATTATATATAAATGACCTTCCACGTTCATCTGATATACTGAACTTCATAATGTTTGCAGATGATACAACTGTCTCTTTTTCTTGCAAAGATGTTAATACAGCTAGGAATATATTTCAGTCACAATTCATCAGTGTAATGAAATGGTTGACCACCAATAAACTCTTCCTAAACACCAGTAAAACAAATTTCATGATTTTTCCTAATAAAAGAAATGTACATCCTGATGAACTTAATGTTAATGAAATCGCCATAAAGGAGTGTACTGTAACAAAATTTCTTGGTGTAATGCTAGATAAGAATTTGCAATGGAGTCATCATGTAAATTATACCGCGAAAAAGATTTCAAGGAGCGTTGCTATAATGTTTAAACTTAGAAATGTAGTCCCTAAACAAGTTTTACTGACTCTTTATCATACTCTTGTTCTTCCTTATACTGGGTGATCCAGATGAATGGGACCCATAAAAAAAAGCCAAATATTCTTAATATTTAATTCCTTTCATAAAAACTATATATCATTCGAAAGAGTAGAGTTACAAGTTTATTATGAAATATTTATTTTTTAAAAATGGCTCCTTTCAAATGTGCTCCATTAGTTGCCAAGCATTCCAGTGTTCTCGGTGGTAAGTTCTGCATCACTTTTGCAAGAGTGTGCGGTGGTATGGCCTGTATCTCATTTGTGATGGCGGCCTTCAGTTCTTGCAAGGTCCTTGGGTTATTTCTGTAGACCCTACTCTTTAAATATCCCCAGAGATAATAATCTAAGGGAGAAAAATCCGGAGACCTTGCGGGCCATTCAACGTCTCCAAATCTTGAGATTAACTCGCCTGGAAACGTTTGACGCAAAACTGCCATGCAGTTCCTCGTGGTATGGCAGGTAGCTCGTTGGAACCAGTGGTTTTCTAGACAAAGATCTCTTAATTTAGGGATAAGGAAATCGGTCAACATTTTTTCGTAGCGATCACCATTTACAGTGACCGTGTTTCCGGTGGAATCCTCGAAAAAATACGGCCCTATGATCTGAGATGCAGTAAGACCACACCAAACAGTCACACGCTGACTATGCAACGGGACTTCGATAATATTCAATGGATTTTCTGTTGCCCAGAAACGACAATTTTGTTTGTTTACAGTTCCATTCAAGTGAAAATGGGCTTCGTCTGACATAATCAAAGTTGCTAGAAAATTGGTGGTGTCATTTACCTTCTGTTGGATCCATTGACAGAATTGTCTTCTTCGTGCGAAATCTCCATCGTTTAGTTGTTGCACTGTTTGAATTTTATATGGAAAGAGCATTAAATTTTGCTTGAATATACGGTGTGTTGTTCCATATCCAACTCCTAACAGCCGAGAAGCACGTCTGATGCTTATGTTAGGATTATCCTGTACAATTTCATGAGTTCCGTTAATGATCTCGTCTATCCTTGCTGTGCGCACTCTTCCAGTTGGTTTTCTTTTTCCAATGCTGCCAGTTAGGGAAAAATTTCTGACACACCGACGGATTACTTTCTTAGAAGGTGATTTTGACATCTGAAAATTTGTCTTGAAAGATCTTTGAGCTGAAACTACACTTCTTCCATGCTCATAATATTGCTCAGTTATGAAACGCAGCTGTTCCACAGTCCATGCAGTCATCTTGAAGGGTTAGTTTTAACTAACACTTTTATTTTGTTTTGAATCTTATCTTGTCTTGTATTGTCAAAACCTATACAATCCTGTACAAACTTGTAACTATCCTCTTTCGAATGATGCGTATGATTTTATAAAAGGACTTATATTTTAAGAGTTACAGGGGTTTCTTTTGGGTCCTATTTCTCTGGATCACCCTTTATAACATACTGTACCCTTGTTTGGGGAAACTCCGCTAACAACGCATTAAATGGTATCTTTGTCACCCAAAAACGAGCAATAAGGTTATTATCTGATGCTCATTGCTGTGATCACTCTAGTGCATCATTTAAAGAGCTAAACCTACTAAAGCTCAACGATATAACCAAACTGGCACATTTTATTTTTATTTACAAGTGTAAGAACAAAATCATTAATTTGCAATGGGTAAATAGGTATTTTGTAACTCATCAAAAAATCCACTCGTATCAGACCAGAAATAGATCAAAACTTGTTATACCTCAGTTTAGATTGTCTTCATCTTAAAAACTACCCATTTTCATTGGATTGAAACTATGGAATAACTTGCATGCCGATATAAAAAATATTGTGAATGTAAATTTGCTTAAAACCAAGTTGAAATCCCGATTAATAATGGCATACTAACAAAACTCTAGGATTAATGTACACTAATATTGTTTAATATTGTCCATTAATATTGTTTAATATTGTAATACATGTTTTAACTATTAATAATACTTATTTACTTGTTTATTTATTTACTATTATTAATTTATAATAACTAGCTGCTTATTTTTAATAAGAGCCCAGTAAAGCCTAAAGCTTAAGGGACAAATTAAATAAAATAAATAGTCGAGCTTCACAATTATTCATATCATTGTAAATTGAAAACACCTGCACACAGAAACAAAAATACTGAAAGTTAGGGAACATTTAGACATGAGGGGAACACAATTTGTGGCAGCAGCGACAACTAACCCACAACACTCTTGCCACTACATGTACAATCATGCACCAACACCTCGCACCATTAAGGTAACACCAGAGAGACATTATAACCAAATACTCCATTCCATACCACGCCCCACAGACATCACACAGTACAGAAAACACATACACACACACCTAACCCACAAAGCACTGACACGACTCGGTCTGAATGCTGTCCTAGGTGCGAAGCCGCCAACCATTAACAGGTTAGAGACCAGCCTGAGCAGATCGGATCGAGTTAACTTAGCACGATTCCGATGTGGACATCACCCCAACTTACAGATATATAAACACAGACTAGACAACTCCACAGACGACACCTGCCACCTGTACCAGGACACACCACAAACAATTGAACACATTATGACAGACTGTACCGCTCTAACACAGTATAGAATACAACACAACATCACTAGTGCGCTGAACCTCTGGTCCACTCCGGAGAGGGCGATCGGTTACCTGCGTGCCGCCGGCTTGCTCGATCAGGGTGGGCTGATCTGCTAACCAACAACAACAACAACCGAGACATTCTTATTCGTAACAGGAATTGGATTTCATCTGGTCGGAATGCAAATTTAGGATAGTTTCAGGATAGAATCATCAGTAAAGTAGATTTCGACATGAATATTGTTAATGAAGTGTACAAAGAGAGACGAGGTTTCCATTAACACTGAAACATTCTAGTTAATCACTACGCAAAGATAAGTCACTTAAACAGAGACAACAACCAGAAACACGCAGACAGACAAACAGCCAGACACAAGAAAACCTACAGACTCGACACGACCATTACACCCTTCAATACAGACCAGACCACCAAGATCATCAAAAACATTAAGAATTCGAATGCTACTGGACCAGACAACATATCTAACATACACCTTAAACACTTGGGCCCACAAGGAATATAGCTCTCACAAATATCAGCACATATTCATACCAACACTGTATTATTCCTGACATATGGAAACAAGGTAAAATTATTACACTACTCAAACCAAACAAAAATCCAACGGAACCAGCTTCCTATAGACCCATTACTTTACTATGCACACCTTCCAAAGTAACAGAAAGACTAATCTTACAAATCACCAACCCACACATTCCACTATCGCCTACTCAACATGGATTCAGACCTCCCCACTCAACCACGACATTACTCACTAACCTCACGCAGCATATTATGTATGGCATCAACTCCAGACGACCAGCAATAGGTACACTATTAGCAACAATAGAAATTAGTAAAGTATTTGATGCTATCCCACGCTTCCTTCTCATAAACAAAATACTCAACACAAACATGCACAATAACACCAAAAGGTGGCTGAGCAACTATCTTTCAGGAAGATACTCACATGTCACATTTAATGGGAAGTCATGCAAAAACAAGCTTTTTCCGAACGGGATTCCTCAAGGCTCTGTTCTCTCACCACCACTGTTCAACTTATACATGCATGACATTCCAACACCCATAGATAACAAGCTTACCTTATCATCATATGTAGATGACATCACTCTAACATCCACCCACAACAACATCGACACCGCTACAAATAACCTACAAACATACATAAACAGTATACAAGACTGGCTCATACACAATAGACTCAAAGTAGCGCCCACAAAATCAACCATCACCTTGCTTACAAGCAACACAAAAGAACACCAGGTAATTCCGCAGCTTACACTGAACAACATCAACATTCCACACACTCACAGGACCAAAATACTTGAGGTTACATACAACACATCATTATCTTTTGCAAACCACATTCAGGACATTAAAAACAAATGTACCTCAAGACTTAACACGCTTAGGATACTAACAAGCACAAACTTTGGACACCAGCAGGAAACAACATCACTCATATACAAACAATATATTCGCTCAGTTATGGACTATGCTAGCCCATGCTGGGCACCCATTATCTCAAACACACACATAAACACCTTACAGACAATACAAAACAACGCACTTCGTATCATTACAGGATGCACTCAAACAACACCAATAGAACACCTGCACACAGAAACAAAAATACTGAAAATTAGGGAACATTTAGACATGAGGGGAACACAATTCATGGCAGCAGCGACAACTAACCCACAACACCCTTGCCACTACATGTACAATCATGCACCAACACCTCGCACCATTAAGGTAACACCAGAGAGACATTATAACCAAATACTTCATTCCATACCACGCCCCACAAACATCACACAGTACAGAAAACACATGCACACACACCTAACCCACAAAGCACTGGCACGACTCGGTCCGAATGCTGTCCTAGGTGCGGAGCCGTCAACCATTAACAGGTCAGAGATCAGCCTGAGCAGATCGGATCGAGTTAACTTAGCACGATTCCGATGTGGACATCACCCCAACTTACGGACATATAAACACAGACTAGACAACTCCATAGACGACACCTGCTACCTGTGCCAGGACACACCACAAACAATTGAACACATTATGACAGACTGTACCGCTCTAGCACAACAACGAACGCAACACAACATCACTAGTGCGCTGAACATCTGGTCCACTCCGGAGAGGGCGATCGGTTACCTGCGTGCCGCCGGCTTGCTCGATCAGGGTGGACTGATCGGCTGAACAACAACAACAACAACACTGAAAGTGATCATCGAACATACTGCACAACTAAACCCTAATTTAAACACAGGACCTCAAAGTTAAAACTTCTAGATCAGCAACCTCACATAACCTTCTCTTCCTTCTAGCTGATCGTCGTTTGTACCTAGCTCTAAACAGAACGTTATCTGAGCTTAATAAGAGAAAATGATATAAGTGGTCCATACAGGTGAAGGACAAGGCTGATCAGTTTTGGCACTCTTTTGTCTTCTCAGATGAATCAACATTCGAGCAGTCTGCTTCAGGAGGACGGATCTGGTTATGGAGAACTTGTTGCGATACGTTCAATCCCAAATTGGAGCAGCCAAATGTGAAATTCGGTGGTTGTGTTGTTATGGTGTGGGCAGGCATTTTGTACTAAGAAAAATTACTCTCTGTTCGCAGAGGGTCGTCTTAATTCATAAGATTACACATCCATCTTAAATAAGCATCTTCTGCTGTCGATATCATGTTTCAAGAGGACGATGCCACATGTCCATTCCGTTGCCATTTTATTCTGGCAGGACGATGAGTAAATTATTATAAATCCTGAAGGGGATTTACATTTTGATGTTTAAGTTATTTTTATTTCATTTTTATTTTTTTCTTACACCACACACTCTGGAGGGTTCCCCTCGGACAGATTAACACCAAATTTTCATGACATATTGAAATAGGGTTTTGCTCTTGGGGGAACCAATATCTCCATGATAAAACTCTCTTAAAATTATATGTAACTAAGGTAACTGTTATATGTTCTCCTAAAACTGACCAAATTTTTAGACTTTTTAAAACTTCCGAGATAAAACGTTTTCTAACGAAAGGGTAACTAATTCAAAGTTTTTACATGTGACTTAACATTATACGTTTTGTATTGAACGGATTTTAAAGAAATTTATAGGATCTTTAGATATTTTTGGACACTATTTAAACAGATAACTGGTTTTTCGCATTTCACTCTTTTCGGCATAGTGTTAACTACAACTTCACTAGTTTAACGAACCTGCAGAGTTCCTTTCCTAACCGATTTGCATCAAATTTTTAGAAACATTTTAAATTAGACACCGCAGTTATTCACCAACATTTTACGTGCATCAGTTTTCCCGTGAAACATTTAAATGCTAAAAGCGTATAAAAGCGGAGCCGCAAAAATTAAAAAAAAAATAAGTTTTTATGTAGAATATAAATATTCACAGAAAATGAGAGGTATAAGGTAAGGTGGGGTAAGATTGACACATCTTTGCAATTTCATCTTTATTTTTATCAAAATGCAATAATCTCAGCATATTTTGATTTTATTTTGATCTATAATAATTTAGTTAATTAATCATAGTCATCCCTGCATAAAAAATCTTTAAGAAGTAAGCCATTCATAATTTTTTTAAAAGTGACAAAATGTCAATGTTACCCCACGGGTGGGGTAACATTGACGGTACATTGTTTCCCTATTATATGCCACAATTCCCCTTTTCAGGGGTAACATTGACTCCCAACTATGTTTTTAAGAAATAGTAACGAACAGTAAGCATAGTCTATTGAATAATCTAGAGGTATAAGTTATGCTTATTCAAAGTCTGCGAGATCAAAGAGTCTTCTATTGCTGACTGGAATAGGATCACCGAGTTTCTTCAGGATATCAGATTCAGTGTAGTCCAGTCGGTCCACTTTTGTAGGCCATTTCCAGTGACATCCACTACGGATCATCACACTGACAGTTGCACAACTCTAAATGAGATGAATCTTCTCAATGACTCCAGAGAATCTCTGATCATCATAGTCAACCTTCACATAGTTACCAATTTTGAGATCTCTGACTTTCACAAATGTCTCTTCTTGATCATCACATGATAAATTCACATCTTCATCATTTTCTTGGTCATTTTCAGAGTCAGAACTTTGAGCCTTTTTGTTTCGTTGTTTTCCTTTTTGCTTCCCATCTTTTTTATTTTCCTGAATCCTGGCTCTTGCTTCATTCTCAGTTAAACATTCTGCAAATGTTCTTTTCAGTCTAACACGTTTTTCTGAGCTATATAAATGTCAAACCTTTGCCCAAACATAGTATTCATGCATATGGGGTAACTTTGACATTTTGTCAATGTTACCCCATAAATAAATATTGTGAATATTTTCTACATGAGCTTCATTTTATTAAATTTTTAATTTTACATTTTAACTAAAAGTCTTACCCAATATATATAACTGATTTATGCAGTTAAGAGTAATGTCCTTACCAAAGTTTTCTAAATTCAAAAAATTGCCACAATAGTTCCCAATAAAAACAAAGAACTAAAATAAATATAATATTTCACTACTATAGTTTTAAAGCAGGTTTAAAATATATAATAATGATATACATTTTTCCTTAATTTGTTTTTATGTCAATAATGTTCTTATAAAAGGTGTCAGTAAAGTGTAATAATCATATGTCAATGTTACCCCACTGTCAATGTTACCCCGTGTTACCTTACCTTATTCAGTACCTGCTCTTGAATTGCAACAATCGCCACTTGATCTTTACCAGTCCCACATACCATGTACAGTATTCTGTTTTCGTTCTACTGATACGCAACCGTCGTTCCTCAAGCACTCTTCTCCAATTTTCCAACTTTACCTCTAAACCCTCACTGGTTTCTGCACACAGAACAATGTCATCCGCAAATAACATGCTCCACGGCGCCTCCTCTCTCACTCCCTTTGTGATGACATCCATAACTACATCAAACAAAAACGGGCTCAGCGCGGACCCCTGATGCAAGCCGACGCTCACTTGGAACTCCTCCGTCATTCCAACACTAGTTCGCACTCTCGTTGCTGCTCCTGCATACATATCTTGCATTAACCTTATATACTTCTCGGTCCCCCCCTTTACCCTCATACACCTCCATACCTCCTGCCGACGTATCCTATGAGAGGCCTTCTCCAGATCTATAAATATCAAGTGAAGTTCTCTCTGCCCTTCTCTGTATCTCTCCATGATCTGTCGCAGAGCAAATACTGCATCTGTTATTGCTCTACCAGGCATGAAGCCAAATTGCTCCTCCGCAATCTCCACTTCTTCCCTAATTCTCGTCTCAATGACTCTCTCCCATATCTTCATGGTATAAGAGAGGAGCTTGATTCCTCTATAGTTGTTGCACTCCTGCACATCTCCCTTTTCCTTATATATCGGTACTAGTATACTCTCTCTCCAATCCTCAGACACCCTCTCCTCCCTATATATTTTCGATAAGTCTCCATAAAATATTCTCTCCTTCCGTTCCTAGTGCTTTTCACACTTCCGCCGGAATCTCATCCAACCCATAAGCTTTCCCTCTTTTGATTTTCCCCAACGCTGCCACAATCTTCTCCCTCTGGATGCTCACAGTCATCCCATAATTCGGCTTTCCTTCTTCTCTCCTATCCCTAGGATTTCCCGTATTCAGGAGCCTTTCAAAATAACTCTTCCACCGCTCCTTTACTTGATCTTGCTCCGTTAACACTATTCAATCGCCATCCTTCATCATCTTGACCCGAGTAATGTCCTTTTCCGCTTTATCCCTTTATCTTGCAATTCTAAACATATTTTTCACTCCTTCTTTAGTATCCAGTTCTTCATACATCTCCTCCACCGCGCGATATTTCGATTGCGCCATCATCCATTTTGCTTTCCGCTTTGCTTCTCTATACAGCTCTCGATCCTCCTCCTCTCCCGTTTCGCCCCATCGTTTCTTCTTTTCCGTCTTTTCCTGTATGGCGTCCTGCACTTCTCCATTCCACCACCATGTTTCCTTACCCTCCTTACTTTTCCCCGATAACATATCAAACAGTTCGCATCCACTATTCCGTATCACCTCCGCCTTGCCTCACCACCATTCATTTGGCTCGTGCACCTCCTCCATGCCTTCCTCCCGATTTATTCTGGCTTGAAAAGTTTCCCTGGCATCCTCGCCCTTCAATCTCCACCACCTGATCTTTGGTATCCTTTCTGCCTTCTCTTTCATCGCTCCTTTAATGCATACATCCGCTACCAAAGTCCTGTGTTGTGGAGCCATTGAATCTTCCGGTATCACCTTGCAGGCTTGCAGTCATGCACCTCTTTCAACTTTGACCTACTGTACATAATAAAATCAATCTGGGACACTCTCCCACCACTTTTATACGTAATAAGATGTTCATCCCGCTTTTTGAAATATGTGTTTGATATTGCCTTATCATAAGCCGCTGCAAACTCAACAATTCTATCTCCTTCCGGTTTATGGGTCCCACACCCCATCTTCCGTGTATTCTTTCAATATCTTCGTTTTCATTTCCAACATGTCCATTAGGGTGGAGCGAAAAATACTTTTTTCTAGTATGAAGTTCTAATAGTGATTAAAAGTTGCATTTAGTGGACGAAATATGCCTGCCAAAATATGAGTTCATTTGTTTAAAAGTTTCAGCTGCCACCAGGGGGCTAAAGTTAACACAATTTTGTGTAAAAAGGAAAAAAATGCTTCTATTTTAGGTTTGTCAAACTATTATAAAATTTTATCTTAGAATTATCTAATAGTTTGATTAAGATTCTTAAATGATAGGAATTCGTTTTGTAAAAATGCCTTTTCATATGCTTAATATCTTCAGCTGCCACAAGAGAGCTGAATTTAACACAATTTAGAGTAACTGAGTCAAGTTGAGACTACACTGAATGTTGTGGGGGAGGGTTTGGGGAGGGTTGTGGGGGAGGTTTTGGTGTGAAGAAATTTCTTTCTGTGAGTCATTAGAACAGTGTGTTAACACTTGTCTTCTTAGGTAGTAGGCCTAGTCGCTCAGTTGATCGGAGAGTTTTTTAATATGATCGGAATATTATAAAACTTTATTTTAAAGTGATTTATATAGAGATAATATTGATTTTATTATAAAATGCTTGTTATAATGTATTATATAATTTTAGTTTATTTATATATATATTATATATATAATATATTATATACTTATAAAATATTATATATACTTATAAAATATATTATATATATTAATTATATAATGTTTTGATGTTACAGGATATTTTGTGATTGTGAATTTTTCTTAAAAATATTATGGCATCAAATACTAAATATAAACATTTCACTAGAGAACATATGAAGTGTGCCATATTTGAAGTACCTTGTGAGATGAGTGATATGCAACTACCAACTTATAACTGCATTATGAAAGATTACCTGTTCACAAACATTTAGTGAAGGAGCAGATGAATAACAAGGAGCCTTCATTTTCTGAAATAGCAGAGGCAGTTTCCAAAAAGGTAGAAAATATTTGGAAGAAGGCCTCTTTGCCAATAGTTTCACATACACGCGTTTTACAGATGATGCGAGTGTACCATGATAAATACAGGTCCTTATTAAAGCCATACAAGTCACGCAAGGATCAGCCTAAGTACAAAAATCAGCTTGAAGAATTTGAAAACTCTTCAAAATGCACTTTGTTTGACATCTGCACCTGCAAATGTAAGGAGTTTAGGAGATGCTCATGTGAAAAGAGTAAGAAAGTCCCTCCAAAAGAGCAGGATTTTTTAAATGACCAACGAACACACAGAATAATGGTGATAGGAAGCATTGACATAGCACACACAAGACGATTACAAGCAAGAGAACATCGAAAGGAAATGGAAAAAGCACGTCTGGAATCCTCACAAACAACTAGTGCTGCTATAACCAATACGTCCAACTTACAAATCGAAACAGAGACAAGTGAACTTCAACAACTAGAAGAGATATCTGAAGATAATGAGGAAGATACAACCTCGACTCAATATGTAATATCAGAACAACAGATGCGTGAGCCACTGCCTTCATTAGCAATTACTTGTGATAGATTTAAAATGTCGGACAGAGCTGGGGCTGCTATTGCTTCTGCAGTATTGGCAGATCTTAAAATTGTTACTCCCGAAGACAAAGGGAATATTATAGAAAGAAGTAAGCTAAGACGTGAAAGACAAAAACAGAGAAAGGAACTACAACAGATAGGAGAGCCAAAAACCATGCGGGGATTATACTTTGATGGCAGAAAGGATAAAACAATGATTCAAGTCCAGGAGAGTGATGGCTCTAACCACCAAAGAAGCAAACGCGAAGAGCATATCAGCATAATATCTGAACCTCGACTCAATATGTAATATCAGAACAACAGATGCGTGAGCCACTGCCTTCATTAGCAATTACTTGTGATAGATTTAAAATGTCGGACAGAGCTGGGGCTGCTATTGCTTCTGCAGTATTGGCAGATCTTAAAATTGTTACTCCCGAAGACAAAGGGAATATTATAGAAAGAAGTAAGCTAAGACGTGAAAGACAAAAACAGAGAAAGGAACTACAACAGATAGGAGAGCCAAAAACCATGCGGGGATTATACTTTGATGGCAGAAAGGACAAAACAATGATTCAAGTCCAGGAGAGTGATGGCTCTAACCACTAAAGAAGCAAACGCGAAGAGCATATCAGCATAATATCTGAACCACACTCTCTGTACTTTGCACATGTGACACCTTCCAGTGGCAAAGCTAAATACATTTGCACAGCGCTAGTGAATTGCTTGAAAGAAAGGAATGTTGATATAGGGAACATCGTTGCAGTTGGCTGTGATTCGACAGTGGTTAACACTGGTAGTATTGGAGGCACAATAAGATTACTGGAAGAAGCCTTTAATAAGCCATTGCAGTGGCTGATATGCCTTTTACACCTTAATGAACTTCCATTGCGCCATCTGTTTCATCACTTGGATGGTACCACTACTGGACCAAGAGCATTTTCAGGAGAAATTGGCCGAGCACTTTCAGACTGTGAAAAGCTTCCCATAGTTAACTTCAAACCCATTGAAATTCAAGAGGACATGTGTGAAGTTGATGTAGATGACATAAGTACTGACCAGAAATACCTTCTTGAAATTCACAAGGCTATATCAAGTGGAACATTCTCAAAGAGTCTTAGTCATAAGAGTCCAGGCAATATATCACATTCAAGGTGGCTCACCACAGCAAACAGGACTCTGCGGTTATATGCAAGCACAGAGAATCCTTCAGGCAATTTACAAGAATTAGCTACTTTCATTGTTAGGGTATACGCACCAATGTGGTTTCAGATAAAGCGTAAACCATTATGCCAATATGGTGCTAAACATATGTGGCATATGATTGCAAGAAGCCGGTATCTCCGTGAAGAGCTTAGGAAAGTACATGACTCAGTCATTCAGCGAAATGCATATTACGCAAATCAAGAAAACATTATCATTGCAATGATAGCTGATGAAATGGAGCATGTGCGTCAGTTGGGATTTAGGCGTATCATAAAAGCAAGGGCATGCATTCAAGAAACAGATGTTATCAGGTATTTTAAGGTGCCAGAAATAAATTTTTATGCCAAAGACTATACAGATCTCATTATGTGGCAAGATTTTCAGATAGCAGAACCACCGATAACCAAAGGAGTTTCTCTTGATGATATTGAATCATGCATCAAACATGGTACTACTCTTCATTCAGAATTATTTCAGTTTCCATGTCATACACAAGCCGTAGAGAGATGCGTCAAGCTCGTTACAGACGCTGCTGGATCAGTCTGCGGACCTACAAACAGAGACGGTTGGATTCGTGCTACATTAGAATCAAGGAAAAAACAGCCAAAATTTGACACAAAAGCAAATTACTAAATAGTCTTCAGCAAGAACCCTTTCTAGAGGGAGGTTGGTTGGGGAAAGGGTGGTAACTCCGCTAAGGCACGAAATAACGTTTCTTAACTGTCTCAAGCCAGTATAAAGGAGGAGAGACATCCTAATTTATTACTGTTCCCTTTTTCAAGTAAATACAGAATCATACTTAATTGTCATTTTTAAGTTAACTTCAGTCCTCTTGTGGCAGCTGAAGATATTACGCATATGAAAAGGCATTTTTACAAAACGAATTCTTATCATTAAAGAATCTTAATCAAACTATTAGATAATTCTAAGATAAAATTTTATAATAGTTTGATAAACCTAAAATAGAAGCATTTTTTTCCTTTTTACCCAAAATTGTGTTAACTTTAGCCCCCTGGTGGCAGCTGAAAATATTAAACAAATGAACTCATATTTTGGCAGGTATATATCGTCCACTAAATGCAACTTTTAATCACTATTAGAACTTCATACTAGAAAAAAAGTATTTTTCGCTCCACCCTAATGTCCATTCAGGTCCCCACCCAGAACCAGCGTCTGGGAGTTTGACATACTCTGCATTACATCGTCCATCTCTTCCCAAAATTCATTTATCTCCTCTTCCTTACACCCCACCTGCGGGCATATTCACTCACCACAGCAACCATTTGCTCTCCAATATGCATGATTCGATCTGATATTCGACGTACATCGATCACTTCATCCTTCCACCTTGCAGCCAGTACGATTCCCACGCCATTTCTCCCCTCCTGTGTCCCATTATAAAAGATTTTATATCCTCCTCCTATCTCCCTTGTTTTATCACCTCTTTTTCTCGTCTCCCGCACACACATCACATCTACCCTTCTCCTCTCCATCAAATCAGCCAACTCTCTACCGCTTCGCTCCTCCCGCGAGCTTGCTTCTTTAGGCACATGTGCTCACCATCCGGTAACCCTTGCTCACTTCTCGCCAGGTTAGGGTGATGTACGTGCGCGTCGATTATGGGGTACGCCCTATCTCTAGTCGCTCTTGATATTGTGCGCATGTCATTCTCTGGTTTTGGCAATAATTTTACGGCCGATGCCCTTCCTAACGCCAACCCTTCTCTTTTATTAGTGTTTTGTCTGTTCTCAACTCTCAATTTATGATGTATCGAGAAAAAATATTTCATGAGAAGAGATTTCACTTTTAAAAATTAGAAATATTTTAACACTTTATAAGTATCTTATAGACAAATAACATTTGAAATTAAAATTAATGTTCTTAATTGAGAGAGTCTGGAATCCATTTAGGATTTTAAAAGAACTAAGTTTTGTAACATGAAACTGCAAGTTTCGACCATACTACGAAATCTGTTAGACGTAGTTCCCATCTGGAGGTTTTCAGGTTGGGTTCCGTGCAATGCGTCTCCCCCGTCGGTAATCTCGCCACTGCGCCCCGTCTCTGGCCGGATCTGTTCTCTGTTCTCTGTACTATAAAAGGGGATGCTTCTTTTCGCCGCGGTTGTTTCGCCGTGGTAGTTTCGCCGCAGTTGTTTCGCCGCAGATTGAATTCGCCGTGAATTCATTCGACGCAGTGCTATTCGCCGCAGCCTAATTTTTCTATTTTTTCTAGATTTTAATTTAAAAGGCAAACATTAAAAATTCGTTAATCCCCTTTCTATTCATTGTGATTTTGAGCAAGCCGGATCACCTGAAGATCAGGGCTCCCACCCTTCTTTAGTTAGCTTTATAAGACTAACTAACGAAAATATCACGACCTAACCTAACCATTCGTCAAGGGTGTACAGTAGACCTAACGATTGGTTAGGTTAAGTCGTGATATTTTCGTTAGTTAGCCTTATAAGGCTAACTAAAGAAGGCTGGGGACCCTGATCTTCAGGTGATCCCGAATTTCTAATAGCACAAACATGGATATCGCTCAACCATAGAAATGGCAGGTCGCATGGTTGTGATATATATATATATATATATATATATATATATATATAATATATATATATATTTTTTAATCAATGCCCAATACATTCTAAGGTCTCGGGTAAAGCTTAGTGGAAGTGAGAAAAAGATTTAACTTTTTCTCACAGAGCATTATTCCATACACCCATATCAGGGTACAAGCAGCTCGCAGCAGCATTACCAAGCAATATCGAAACTCGTATTCCTTTCGAACAATACAGTATATAATGTATACAGTCCATATGAGAAATTATGTTTAGAATAAAGTTAAATGGACATCTTTAAGTTATTCTTATTTTTATTTAATTTAAAACTGAACTTGCATCGGAGCAAGGACATTAGAGTAGGAAAATCAAACCATTAACTTAATTAAAATTTTATGAATTTTAATTAGGAGTACTCTTTTAATAATCAAATTTTATATAAATTTTTAATTGGAGTACATTTTTAACAAATAAATTTTGAGAATTTTTAATGTTTGCCTTTTAAATTAAAATCTAGAAAAAATAGAAAATTAGGCTGCGGCGAATAGCACTGCGTCGAATGAATTCATGGCGAATTCAATCTGCGGCGAAACACTGCGGCGAAACTACCACGGCGAAACAACCGCGGCGAAAAGAAGGTAACCCCTATAAAAAGGCAGTCGAGTCCGTCCGTCTGGCTGTAGTTCCAAGTAAATCACTAAAATATTTTTAGTATAACTTTTCATGTATAACTTTCCATAGTATAACTTTCCATATGACATATATTATTTAATTAATGTCTATTTTATATGTTCTGTGGAAATATGAATTGATTCAGATAGTGATCAATCATTTATAAGGTTGCGAACGCATCCTATATGGTATATACTATTGAGCTAAAATGTGTCTGTGTGTCCGCTTTCTTCGGAACCGTGCACAGCCTAAACGGCACATCGAAAAATTCTGCAACCACTACCAACTGATAGCCCATGAGCTGCCGATGTGCTCTGTCAAGTTTCCCGGTCCTAGGTCACAATTACTGGGTCCGAAGGCCCCAGTACCGCGATAAAACTACAGAAAAGAATGCAGCCGTGAAAATCTTGAGCCTCACACATAATGTGACATATACTGCTACGTATATGTCACAGTGCTACCCGCCAGGGGGTAGTGGGGGAGGGGGTGGGGTAATTGGGGGAGTTGGGGTGGGGGTAATTGGGGGAGTTGGGGTGGGGGTAATGGGGGAGAGGGGTGGGGTAATGGGGGTAATGGTGTTTTTTACTTTTGTGTGTGGGGGAGGGGGTTGGGTAATTGGGGGAGTTGGGGTGAGGGTAATGGGGAGATGGGTGGGGTTAATGGGGAGAGGGGTGGGGGTAATGTTTTTTTTTTACTTTTGTGTGTGGGGGTAATGGTTTTTTTTTACTTTTGTGTGTGGGGGTAATGGGGGTAATGGCGTATATAGCAGTATATGTCACAGTGCTACCCGCCCGGAGGGCCAAGTTGTACAACGGTCGCGAGCGATAGCGAGCTACCACTTGTCTATACTATAAAAAGGCAGTCCTGTCTGTCTGTAGACACCATGTATTTACTCTTAAGCGATTCTGAACATAGAAATAAATGCGCTTTGCTTTCTTTCAACTTTTTACTCTAGCGCCTTAAAATTTTCATTGCTGCGTTCTTTTCTACACTTTTATTGACCGAATAATTGACCTCCCAGTTACTGAGGGTTCAATTCTTCGGCCAGTATAGAAAAGACCGCAGCAATGAAAATCTTAAGCTTCACATCCGAACCCATTGTTTCCAGATTTGTGAAGCTTAAGATTTTCATGGCTGCGTTCTTTTCTGTATTTTTATTGACCGAATAATTGACTCCCCAGTAATTGGCGGCAAAAATGCTTGAAGAGTGCAAATGAGAGGTTGAAACTAAGTAGTAAGTGACAATAAGAGATTATTTTAATAAGTCATTGAACTTTGATCTCAGATAGTACTATAGGCCCCTATGTAGGCCTTTTTAACACTTCATAGCTGAACGTTCCTCCCGTTTTCTGTATGATAAACGTTATAGATTTTATGCTATACGAAAGGAAATGGAATGGGGCCTAACCATTACAAAACATCGATGTTCAATGATGGTGGCTCGTGTTTTTCCAGAATAGGTACTTTAAATTTGAATCTTCAAATAAAAATATCATCCTCCGTTTCTTTGAAATAAGGCTGCTTCTATTTTAACTAGAAATTCTTGAAGAATGAGAATGAAAGGTTGAAACAAGGTGGTAAGTGTTATTTTCCTTTAAACATACGGTAAGTAGTGTAACAATTGTTGCTGTGAAGCAGTGGTCCTCAATAATCCGCAATGGTTCGTAATAATTTATCAATTATTACGAAAGAAATCTTTTATAACTTGAGGAGCCTAATCATTTTCATTAATCAATAAAGTAACATAAATATCATCAACTGTTGCCGCAAAATAGAAGTCAATATCTTCCTTCCTTGAATAATCAATTTTAAAATTAGAAAGAGCCGTTTTGAGCAAAAAACTGAGATTTGTTTATAAAAAACCTCTGAACAGGTAGCTAAAACAACGTGAAAAAAGTGTTAGCAGCTGACGAGGAAGCTTCTAACAGTGGCTGCATCCTCCAGCGCCGGACACGTGAACACGAAGAAGAGGCGACGTCAAACCAAAACATCAACGCGTTGGTGGACAAACTTCCTCAAATCTCCGTGCAACAGGCTGCCTACGGTTGGCCAGACTGGCAGTCGACGGCTTGTTGCGTGGCACGGTCAGAGTGCCGATCGGCTCCCGGGGACGGACCTATTCTCAGCGTACTATTTTTTCATTTACGAGGAACAATTGCGTGCTCCCCGGACTACTCTTACTCTCCGGCGACATTAAGACTAATCCAGGCCCCACTACAACTTACACAAGTCACCATACACAAAGACGTAGACACAATAGCACCATGAGACACATACAGAAGTATAATATTAATATAATACAGTACAACGTAGATGGCCTAACAAACAAAATCATGCAGCTTAAGGAATTCGTACACAAACAAAACATTCACATAGCACTTATAGAAGAAAAAAACTAAAACGCACACACAGAACACCCACCATACCTGACTTCAAGGCGATCCGTCAAGATCGTACTCGGGGTAACGGGGGTGGACTCATCACTTACATACGTAAAAGCATTAGCTCCACTGATGCCACCCAAAACATTACAAACACAATCCAAGCAGATAACACGATAGAATACAGGCAGTTAACATTAAAACACGCGCAAAACACAACACCACGCTAGGGCGGATCGAAAATGAGGTTTTTAAACCTTTTTTCGAAATTCAAATATGGCTAGTGCGGAAAATATGTGGGTGCTATAGATAATGACTGTGCATAAATATTAGTCCTGCGAAATTATATCTTCAGGTGCCACAAAGCCGTCGAAAAAAGTGAAATATAATGATTTTCTTATATTCTGCATTAGTACAATAACTGAAACTTACTTGTTATTATTATATATTAAGTGTTCCAATTACCAAAATAGTTACTGAATTACGCAGCTCTTAGTTTATTTAGATCAATGTTCTTTTGATTAATGATCTAAATAATCCAGAACTCACCACGAGGAGGTGGCTGCGTGTCGAGCTCCACCCATGCCCTCCCAACCACCCATCCATCCTTGCGCATGTTTTTTTCTATTAACGTTTTATTTAAACTTTATATTCAGCTTTACTTTCGAATGATGGCATTTTTTTACGTGACTGAAGTGTTGATCTTATGAAGCCATCTCGCGCGTTCAATCCAAATACTTTTGATGATGCTTCAGTCACTAATTTTACCATTCTTTCTACTACTTGTGTATGACAAGGGAATTTCTCGAATGGAGGGGTACTCTTGTTTTCTATGAATTCTTCAATCTCATTTTCTGTCAGGTGTCTTGTCACAGGTGGTTCAGTGACAATGCATTTTTGCCAGTTAATTAAATCAGTATAATCAGTAGCTTCAAATTGAATAACAGGTACTGTGAAACGCCTCACAACTTTTTCCTTGTTTGTTTGCCTTGCTTTCTTTATTCGCCTCCACGCTAATTCTCTTATGGCGCTGCGGTCATCATGAATCATTGATGCTAGAATATTTTCTGGATTTGCAAAAATTGCATTTCTTTGTATGACAGGGTTTACAATATCCTTTACTTCGTCATTCAGTGTTCTTGTTAGTTCAATAGTTTTGAAAACATGTTTTGAGCCATTGACAAAAGACGTACTTTGCTTAATAGAAAACCACATTGGGATGTAGACCTTCATTATAAAAGAAGCAATGTTCATGAGGTTCTCAGATGGACTTACAGTTGAAACGTATAGACGAAGCAAACGATTTGCTGTAGTCAGCCATCGTGAATGTGCCATTTTGCCTGGACTACGATGAGCAAGATCTGGAGAGCAATATCCCTTTGTTACGGCCTGATGAATATCAATTAGATATTTTTGGTCGGTGCTAAGATCTTCACAGTCTACAGTTGGTTCCTCAGCATCAATCCTTTCAAACTCGACAATAGGAAGACTCTCACAGTTCTCTAATTCCCTGCCAATAGGACCGGTGAATCCGCGGGGGCCAGATGTTTTTCCATCCAGCTTTGCAACTAAATGGCGTAATGGCAATTCATTGGCATGGAGCTGGCACACTAAATGTTGAACTGGCTTCTTCAGCTTCAATTCTATAAGCCTTATAACGTCTCCCTTTTCTCCAGTGTTGACTGCTGCACCATCGCATCCAATGGCAACAAGGTTTTCCAGGTTCATGTCATTATTTCCAATATACTCAAACATTCCTTTACATATTTCTTCAGCTGATCCAGAATTCACAGAATAATGGCCCAAATAATCTGAACCAGGTTCTCTCACTAAAGTGATATGTTCTTCTGTTACCTTCTTCTGATATACTTTGGACTCTTTTTTTTTCTTGGAAGAGTGTAGAATCTTTTCGACCATCAAAATAGATTCCTCTGATTGGGACCTGATTTTGATCTTTCATAATTTCTGATCTCTTCTTTTGTCTTTCTCTTCTGATTTTACTCCTATCCACTACTTCAGATGTATTGTCAATAGAAACTTCTCCAATATCTTGCAATACTGCACTAACAATGAATGCTGCAGCTCGATCTGAAACTGCAGTCCTGTCACAAGCAGTAGCCACTGAAGGTAGATTTGTAGTTTTCCTTTTCTTGAATAATTGTTCTTCAGGTTGTTCGAGCTTTCTCTTCGAGCTAACTGGCTCTGGAAATGTATCGTCTGATATTTCGCCAGATTCACTTTCACTATTTGATGTCGATGATGATAATTCAACATTTGTATCCTGCAATTTCTCCTGTGAAGATTCTTTGGTGAGCCTCACAGCTTCTTTTTGCTTTCTTAGCAACGTAGATGCTTTTTTCTTTGAGAGTGTAATATCTACTCTATCAATAAACAGTTTTCTTTCACTCCTTTGATCTAAGAGGAACGTCACTTCTTCCTTTGGAACCGTTTTTTCTTTGGGACAAGAACATTGTGTTAGTACTTTGCACTTGCACGCTGCAATGTCAAAAAGTTTCGTGTGTGCTTCTTTTTTGAACATATCAATCTTTGCTTTGTAAGCTTCAGAATTTTTTCTGCTTTGGTATGGCTTCATAATGACACGATACTTTTCGTGGTAGCTTCTGAACATTGTTTCAATTCGCCTGTCTGACAGAATTGGGACGGAAGCACTTTCCCAAATTGTTTTCAATTTATCAACAACTTGTTCTAATATTTGAGATATTGAAGGATCTTTATTAGTATTCTGTTTCAAATCGTTTCTTACAAAGTAATATTTAAAAACTCCTTCGTATGTAGGAAGATTCCTGTGCCACAAATCTTCCCCTATACCAAACATGGGGCACTCAGTTGAGGCCCTGGTTGATTTTGCACAAACTCGAGACATTTTGAAAGTATACAAATCTGAAAAAGAAAGAGCTAATATCAATTATACGTTAATTTCAGTTAATAGTACATGGCAAACTTAGGGCAACACAATACAGAAATGCAAAATATATAAGAAATATAGTTTAGACTATCTGAGTAACGCCAACAACAGAACACCCACCTGCTACGAGAGCGACAGCTACACTGAACCGAGGTACTCACGTGACAGCTGAGTGAGCTGACTATCATAGAAAACTGTTTTTAGAGAATAGAAACTTTTTTTAAAGGTTGACTGAGCTATTTTTATACAAGTGTGAATAAATTCTTGTCTATTGTGCATCGTGGACTCTTCTGTAATTATTGGTTAAAATCTGCTTTTTTCAATTTTTTTCAATATTGAAGGTCATTGTGGCACCTGAAGATATTAATGTTATGATTTTAAATTTATACCAGCTTATTTTCTCACTACTCCACACATTTTCCACACTAGCCAATTTGAAAATTCGAAAAATGTGTTTTTCACTCCGCCCTACACCACGCTAATCAACATTTACATCCCACCAGATAGTTCACCTCAGGTGCCAGCCAATTACAATCCACAGTTACACAATCTGGCCTCTCTCACTAATGTCGTCTTAGGAGGAGACTTCAACGCTAAAGACACTAGCTGGTACCTGCACAACCAAAGCAACACCAGAGGCGCCAACATATCCACACAACTAAACAGCCTCTTCATTCTTAACAATACAGAAGATCAAACACACATACCACATCAAGCAGGATACTCAAACTCCTCCCCAGACATAACGTTCTGTTCCCCCTCACTAGCAACACATACACACTGGAGAACAGAAAAACAACTGTCATCAGACCACCTGCCCATCATCATTACAACACGTTCTACATTATGCCCTAACAGCCTTAGGCACACTTACAGAAATTACAAGAAAGCTGATTGGGAACAGTTCAAAATACAGACTGAGGAACAATTCACCACATTAAACAGCACACCCATCATAAACGTCAATACAACACTCAAGACATTTAATCAGATCATCAATAATGCAAACAAATACATATCCAAGGGCAACATTAGGAAATACAACCCAAATTACACTACAGAAATAGCCCACCTCATAAGGCAACGTAACAACCTCAAACATAACACACAAACACCACACACAGAAGCCATAAAACAAGCAGATACAACAGCTCAACACAGAAATAAACAACAAACTTAAAGAAAAACAAACAAACATTTAGGGAATTCATAACAACACTAAACCACTCCACATATACATCCAGGCTATACAAGACTATAAACAGCATTACCCACTCTAACAGTGGCATTCACACCTCACACGCGGCTATCTGTCGCAGCCAAAATAATATCCCAACATACACACAACAACCTAACATTCTAGTTAATCACTACGCAAAGATAAGCCACTTAAACAGAGACAACAACCAGAAACACGCAGACAGACAAACAGCCAGACACAATAAAACCTACACACTCGACACGACCATTACACCCTTCAATACAGACCAGACCACCAAGATCATCAAAAACATTAAGAATTCGAAGACAACATATCTAACATACACCTTAAACACTTGAGTCCACAAGGAATACTAGCTCTCAGAAATATCAGCACATATTCGTACCAACACTGTATTATTCCTGACATATGGAAACAAGGTAAAAATATTGCACTACTCAAACCAAACAAAAATCCAACAGAACCAGCTTCCTATAGACCCATTACTTTACTATGCACACCTTCCAAAGTAACAGAAAGACTAATCTTACAAATCACCAACCCACACATACCACTATCGCCTACTCAACATGGATTCAGACCTCACCACTCAGCCACGACATTACTCACTAACCTCACGCAGCACATCATGGATGACATCAACTCCAGACGACCAGCTCAACGTACACTATTAACAACAATAGACATTAGTAAAGCATTTGATGCTATTCCACGTTTCCCTCTCATAAACAAAATACTCAACACAAACATGCACAATATCACCAAAAGGTGGCTGAGTAACTATCTTTCAGGAAGATATTCACATGTTACATTTAATGGCAAGTCATGCAAAAACAAGCTTTTTCCGAACGGGGTCCCTCAAGGCTCTGTTTCCTCACCACCACTGTTCAACTTATACATGCATGACATTCCAACACCCATAGATAACAAGCTTACCTTATCATCATGTGCAGATGACATCACTCTAACATCCACCCACAAGAACATCGACACCTCTATAAATAACCTACAAACATACATAAACAGTATACAAGAATGGCTCGCATACAATAGACTCAAAGTAGCACCCACAAAATCAACCATCACCTTGCTTACAAGCAACACAAAAGAACGGCTGGTAACTACACAGCTTACACTAAACAACACCACAGGACCAAATTACTTGGGGTCACATACAACACATCATTATCTTTTGCGAACCACATTCAGGAAATTAAAAACTTAACACGCTTAGGGTACTAACAGGCACAAACTTTGGACACCAGCAGAAAACAACATCACTCATATACAAACAATATATTCGCTCAGTTATGGACTATGGTAGCCCATGCTGGGGACCCATTATCTCGAACACACACATAAACACCTTACAGACAATACAAAACAACGCACTTCGTATCATTACACTATGCACTCAAACAACACCAATAGAACACCTGCACACAGAAACAAAAATACTGAAAGTTAGGGAAAATTTAGACATGAGGGGAACACAATTCATGGCAGCAGCGACAACTAACCCATAACACCCTTGCCACTACATGTACAATCATGCACTAACACCTTGCACCATTAAGGTAACACCAGAGAGACATTATAACCAAATACTCCATTCCATACCACGCCCCACAGACATCACACAGTACAGAAAACACATATACACACACCTAACCCACAAAGCACTGACACGACTCGGTCCGAATGCTGTCCTAGTTGCGAAGCCGCTACCCATTAACAGGTCAGAGATCAGTCCGAACAGATCGGATCGAGTTAACTTTGCACGATTCCCATGTGAACATCACCCCAACTTACGGACATATAAACACAGACTAGACAACTCCACAGACGACACCTGCCCCTTGTGCCAGGACAAACTACAAACAATTGAACATATTATGACAGACTGTACCGTTCTAGCACAACAACGAACACAACACAATATCATTAGTGCGCTGAACCTCTGGTCCACTCTGGAGAGGGCGATCGGTTACCTGCGTGCCGCCGACTTGCTCGATCAGGGTGGGCTGATCGGCTAAACAACATCAACCTGGGGTCTGTGAATGAGTTTCAGGGGTCCGCAGAAGACAAGGGGTATATTCTAATTTACACAAAATTAGAATATACAAATTATTTTCGCTAAGGGGTTCTCAAAAATAATCCATATTCTTTTATGGGTCCACAAGTGAGGAAAAAGTTGCGGACCACTGATGTAAAGGATATTTAGACGAGGTACCTGATATTTTAGTGTGAAAAAGATCAGTTATCATTCGTTACTGTGAGAATGTGGCAACAATGGTTTATTTGATTACTTGCCATTATATACCATTCCCAGTCCCATTTCCGGTCCTCAAATGAAAATAACCAACAGTGAAAAATCCAAATTTGACAAAAGTGTGTCTTGATTTGAGATACAATGTTTCGTTGCTGAAATGCGCCAAATGGGAATGGCTAATATTTCCTAACCTAACTTATTTTAACCTAACCTAACATTAGCCTAACCAATCATAACCCAACTTATCGTATCCTAACCAACCGTAACCTAACCTAATCAATAGTAAACTAACCCGGACCAAAGTGGGAAAGGCCTTGGATGGGAATAAAAATGACATGAAGTGCGCCTGGCATAAAATGGGAATTGCCTAGAGTGATAATGACATAGAATGGGAATCGCATTTGCAGACATGGATGATAATGGAACTAGCATACTGTAGAATGGGGCGACTGTTTATTTAATATGCTACTGAACTTGAAAAATCTATTTCGGGTAGTAGTAAGCCACATTACATCTCTCTCTCTCTCTCTCTCTCTCTCTCTCTCTCTCTTCTCTCTCTCTTGATATATATATATATATATATATAATGACAAACGCTTGAACTAACATCCTTTATTTACCAGACGTTTCGCGAGTCTTAACTCCCATCTTCAGTGGTAATAATTTATATTTTATAATATTCAGTTCAATAGATGAGCCATAATCAGTTTTGAATTGAACATTTTAAGTTATGGACCTCTAAAGATGAGAGTTAAGACTCCCAAAATGTTTGGTGAATAAAGAATGTTAGTTCAAGTGTTTGTCATTTTTTCATCTTAAAATGTCGCGTCCCTTGGAACAAGCCTTTGTCCAGGATTATATGTATGTTTGATTGAATAATCGACCGTAGTTTTTATTTATCAATTTATTATTGGTTCAAAATAATTAATTAAATTAATAATAAAAACTACGGTCGATTATTCAATCAAACATGTTTAAAGGAAAAGCTGTTTCCCAAATATACGATTATATACAGGGAAATTTGCCGCTTACGCGTTTACAATGGCTAATAATAATGAACAGTTAGTTTGCAGGTGGTGCTCAAACTTGGAAGTGCTGAGGAACGAGTTAGAACGTGAGAAGGAGGCCAGAGTAAGGCTTGAAGAAAGGGTGATGCTCCTGACGGCAAAATTAGAATCCCTTGAGACTCCAGTCACGACCCCTCCTGCCTCAGTTTCTACTAATAATATAAATAATATTAATAGCCCTCTCTCTTCCACTAGTTCCCAACCCTTCGTTCGAGTGCGTAATGGAGCCCCATTGAGAAAACCTAAGACATGTCTACCAGTAATAACAAACAATAAGTTTTCTGTTTTAGGTTTCGATGATGCTGATGAACCGGAAATACGACTCGTTGGCGATTCCATTGTTCGAGGGCAGCTCGAGGAATTCTGTGGGAGAAACCCTCGTCGTAGGCGCCGTTACTGCTACCCTGGTGCAAGGGTGGAGGATATAACTAATAGTGTTGACCAATTTACAGACGGTACCTCCGAGGACACAACGTATGTTATTCATGTCGGTACTAATAACGTTTTAAATTCTAGATCGGAAGAACTGCTGGCTAGGTACAGGGACTTACTAGAGCGATTAAAGGAAAAAACTAATAAGATTGTTTTAACAGGTATACTTCCTCGAATTATCCAACGTAACGATTTCTACAGCAAGGCGACCTATATTAACAATAACCTAAAGTCTCTTTGCCAACAGGAAGGAGTGCATTTTGCGAATTTTTGGAACAGTTTCTACGGCAGGAGGGACTTGTTCCTCGGAGATGGACTTCATCTTAATGACGTTGGAGCTGCGCGTTTAGGAAGATTTCATAATACTGTCTCTTCTTTTCAGGCTGCCGTAACTCGAACGGTCCCAGCGTAAATTCCAAATTTCCCCTGCGCTCGCGAAGGTGTCGCAATTACAAACAATTTGAAGGTTCTATCCTTAAATGCTCGTAGCCTACGAAATAAAAGAAACGAATTTTTTTCTTTAATTGCTTGTAAAGACTATGATATCATTGCGATAAATGAATCGTGGCTAAGCACTGAAACTCGTGACTTTGTATGGGAGTATCAAATTAAAGGTTACAGACTTTTTGTTAAAAACAGAATAGGTAGGAGAGGAGGTGGTGTTATGCTGTATATCAAAGATAATATTGCAAACGTTATAGAAGTAAAGCACACAATTCCGGAACCGATAGATTCGACTATAGCAGAACTTTAATTGTACGATTTCAAACTTCTTGTTGCAGTTATATATAGGCCCCCTAACCAAACAGCTGATACGGACGAAGCGTTATATCGTGAACTAAAGAGAATAATCGGTAGTGAGCAGGCTTTGGTTATGGGTGACTTTAATTGCGCCAACGTGAATTACGATACAATGCAGGGAGACGCGGAAGGTAATCGTTTAGTTAATTTTCTCGAGGATAGCTTCCTTATTCAAAAGGTTGGGGAACCTACGAAGTTGGACAGTATTTTAGATTTAGTAATAACTACGGATGATAGGCTAATTACTGATTTTCAAGTAATAGAACCGTTAAGCAATAGCGATCACAATATGGTAGAGTTTGTCCTCTCAGTAAGTCACTCGAAACCAACTAACTCGACTAAAATTCCTAACTTCCAGCACGCAGACTTTTGTAAATTTCGAAATAAATTGTCACACGTCAATTGGGAAAACGTAATGGGGAACTCCAACGCAAAACTAATGTGGGAATCGTTCGAAACAGTATTTAGGACTATAAATGAGGAATGTGCACCGTACAAAATTAAGCGTGCGAAAGTAAACAACAAGCCGTTGGGGTTTACTTCTAGAGTAGGAGACATTATAAAGAGTAGAGATAGGGCTTATAGGCTACATAAGTGCGATAAAGACAATTTGTGGTTACGAAACAACTACATATCTCTAAGGCGTGAAGCGAAAAGTGTAATAAAAAAGTCCAAGCGCGAATTTGAAATCTCCATAGCTCGTGACGGTAAAGAAAACCCCAAGCAATTCTTTCAATACGTCAATAATAGAAATCCAGTAAAAAGTGTTTTGGGGCCTTTGAAAAATGTAAACGGAGATCTAGTTTCTGAAAACAAGGAAATGGCTACCTGGCTAAACGAATTTTTTACGTCAATTTTTACTATAGAAGATGTAACGAATATCCCTACGGTCATAGACATAATACCTTTTGATAATGGTAATATTTTCGATAATATAGTGGTTAGTGAAGGGGAGGTAATGCGCTATATTGATAAAATGAAGACGCGTAAATCACCGGGGCCGGATTCCATATATCCCATACAACTAAAAGAACTAAAAGATAGCATTGTTGTGCCGCTAACAAAGATTTTTAATGCGTCTATTTCTCAGGGATGCGTACCAGATAATTTCAAGTTAGCAAACGTAACACCTATCTTGAAAAAAGGCGATAAAGGTGCGGCGGGAAATTATAGGCCAATCAGTTTAACGTCTGTTGTAGGTAAGCTACTGGAATCAATAATTAGGGATCGTATAGTCGAACACTTAGAATTGCATAAACTAGTTAGAAATACGCAGCACGGTTTTAGGCGAAACAAATCTTGCTTAACTAATCTTTTAGAATTTTTCCAAAGCGTGGTTGAAGTTTACGATAGATATCTGGCTGTTGATGTAGTGTATTTAGTTTTTCAAAAAGCGATTGACACCGTGCCGCACAAAAGACTCATTGGAAAAACTAAGGCTCATGGAATCAGGGGTGTAGTAATAAATTGGCTAGAAGAGTGGTTGCGAGGTAGGAAACAGAGGGTGGTCGTTGATGGAGCGGAGTCGTGTTGGGCTAATGTAGCGAGTGGCGTTCCTCAGGGTTCTGTATTGGGCCCCTTGCTTTTTCTTATATATATTAACGATTTAGATGTCGGCCAAGTCAGTACAGTTTCAAAGTTTGCGGATGACACGAAGCTGAGTGGTAGGGCGATTAATGACGAACATAGAGGTAAAATCCAGGAAGATCTGAATAAAATCGTTGATTGGTCAGTCACATGGCAAATGAGATTTAACGTTGATAAATGCAAAATTTTGCATATAGTTTCGCGTAACGGTAATTTTGCGTATAGTATGTCAGGGAAAGATTTAGCAAGCGTAGAGCAGGAAAAAGATTTAGGAGTTATAGTCACTGGTGATTTAAAAGTAGCGAAACAAAGTACAGCAGCGGTCAATAAGGCGAACAAAGTGTTAGGTTTTATAGCTCGAAATTTTGAGTACAAATCGCGCGATATTATAGTTCCTCTTTATAAATCATTAGTTAGACCCCATTTGGAGTACGCGGTCCAATTTTGGAATCCGCATATGCGCAAAGATATAGACAAAATTGAAAGAGTTCAAAGACGAGCAACTAAGATGATTCCGTCGCTTTGGTCAAAGTCGTACGAGGATAGGCTTAAGGAGTTAAAATTGACAACACTCGAGACAAGGAGGCTAAGGGGTGATCTAATCCAGGTTTTCAAAATTATGAATGGGTTCGATAACGTAGATAGAGATAGCTTTTTCGAAATTTCTCAATATAATAGGACTAGAAATAACCGGTGTAAGTTGACAAGTAGAAAGTTCGAGACAGCAGTTGCCAAAAACTTTTTTACGCATAGAATAGTAAATAGCAGGAATAGTTTGCCGGTAGAAGTAATTAGTAGCACGTCTATAAACATGTTTAAAAATCGATTAGACGCATATGTTGATAGATTGGGTATAGTTTAAGGCAGTAAAATTAAGGCTCTGTGGTGATAGATCCCACAGCTCAACACAAGTGCTGTGGGATATAGGGAGGCAGCATCTTGGGTCAGGGGATACTCTCTGTCCTTACACACCCCATTTAAAGAGATTCCTCTGCCGAGCGGTGCCCCCCATAGTACTGTGAGGTATTGAAAAACTCATGATCTTCACTTGCCCCACAAACACCTTGAAATGGGAGACCCAAAATGGGTGCACACACATTTCTACATTACTGTACAGTCTTTACAGCCACACCTACACTTTTCCTCCTAAGTATATATATATTGTAATGTATATGGTGGTAAATTTTGACTTGGTCCGCAATCGATATGGACCGTGACTTATTTTTGGTTGGCAAGGTACTAGTATTGATGGATACCGTAATGAAATTGACTGGATTCTTTGGATCTGATATATTTGCATGTCGGTTATAAATAGATATAGAGTGAATGCAAAAAACTTCACTTTTTTCTACGTGAAGGTCAAAATATGAAAATAAAAACCCACTCTAATAGACAGAGTTTATTTCCACGACAGTTTCGACGCCCACTGGCATCCTCCTCGGGTGGATACAGAAACACGATTCGTGTTTCTGTATCCACCCGAGGAGGATGCCAGTGGGCGTCGAAACTGTCGTGGAAATAAACTCTGTCTATTAGAGTGGGTTTTTATTTTCATAGATATAGAGTGTAACATATTTGTGGATAGTAGTCTATTATGACTTGATCCTCTGGATCCAGAGATTCTATCTTTAGTTTTAAATCGATAAATAATTAGTTTTAAATTGATAATTATTTAGTTTTGTAAAAATTGGTCGTTGCCAATGTACAGACAGTTCTTACATAAATTTCTTATGTTCTTGTGGTTCGGAACCCACGTAAAATTGTAGGTCCCCTTCGCCACCACGGAGGACATACACAATACACAATTACGAACACAGTTAGGTAGACCAGCAATGAGCGGATCCTAGGGTCTTTGTTGGTCTGAAACACTATAACATTATAACAAATACATATATATATATATATATATATATATATATATATATATATATATACAGTATATATATCTATATTGTATATAATCATATAATCGTATATTTGGGAAACAGCTTAACGTGGAATCCGAACCACGCCCCACCAACAGCCCAGCGTCTTAACCACTAGGCTACCCAGGGTACCCATTTATCTACCAACCAATTTCTTTATTGTGTGGAAGGATGAACAGCTGGGTTTGGTGCGTGCCGATGCCGTTACCGGGTCACCGGGTCTCAAAGCCGATGGATTCGTAGTCAGCGACGCTAACCACTACACCACCGAGGCGCACTCAATTATATATATTATATATATAATATATATATATATATATATATATATATATATATATATATATATATATATATATATATATATATATATATAAATATTTAAAACGGTGACAGGATTGAATGGAGAAAGGAAAAGGGGAGGAGGGAAAAAAGCCAAGAGTGAACAAAGAAGGGTTGAGAGGGCGAATAGTTGCAAAAAGGAAGGGTTCAGATGGGGGACGGGGAGAAAGGAAGGGTGGGGAAGGGTGAGAGAGAAAATGAAGCGCAGGGTGGAGGTAAAGCGGAAAGGAATGGTGAGGAGGGGAAAAAAGTAAGGGTGGTGAGGGGGGAGGTTGAAAAGGGGAGGGGGAGGGAATAGGGAAAAGAGAAGGGTAAAGAAGGGGAAGGGTGAAAAAGGGAGGGGGGAAAAGGGGAAAGAAAGGATGGGGAGGAGGAGGGAAAGGAAAATAAATTAATTTATAATTAATTAATAATTTTAGTACAGATTTTATTAAATTTATATTTATATTAAATTATGGTTATTTTAAAATTAATTTTAATGAATTGGTCAATGAATTACAATTTCAATTAATTATGTTTATTATTATTGTTTGTACACAGCACACTCTGGAAGATCCCCCTCCCACTGATTAACACCAAATTTTCGACATGAAGAGATCAGGGGCAGGGTAAGAATAATATTTTTGAAAAGCTTTCATGGATATTTCGGAATTTATAATTTTTGCATGGAAAAATAATGTTTAAAAAATGTATAAAGGAAAGAAATTGGTCGTTTCTTTGAATTAATATACATTTTGCTTTCCAAAAATAAAAATAAATTAATAAGAGTGAATTTAGATATTCCTTCGGGATTTTTCGATCCAAGCGCAGCTTAGATTATTATTATTATTATTATTATTATTGTTACTTCGTTCAAAAAACATAAATGTTATTTCATGTCAAAATTTAATTTCCTTTTCGCTGCATTTACAATTTATGTTACACGTTATTTACATATCATAAGCACGCGAAAACAATTCACAGATTATTTTTAACACGAAGTGAAATTAAATGATGGAATGTGTTTACCAAGTCCTTATACTGTGTGTGTGTGTGTGTGTGTGTGTGTGTGTGTGTGTGTATACACACGAGGGTTACTCAATATATTTTGCCCTTGTAAGTTCCAGAAATTTTCTACACAAGTAGTTACATACCTTTTTACAAGTTTTTATTTTTCCACATAGTCTCCATCCTTTTCTACGGCTTTCCTCCACTTCGAAATAAGGGCCTTTATTCCTTGCTGGTAAAAGTCAGCTGGGTTCCGCTCAAGCCACCTCTTAACCTCCTCAACAACCTCATCGTCACTCTGAAACTTTCTTCCACGAATAGCATCCTTCATTGGCCCAAATAAATGGAAGTCTGCAGGTGCCAGATCCATGCTGTATGGAAGGTGGGGTAACACAGTGAAGCGCATTTTTGTGATGGCCTCTCTTGTTTACAAACTGGTGTGTGGTCTTGCGTTATCGTGCGAAAGAAGGACGTCTTCCAGTTTTCTCTCCGGTCGAACTCGCTTTATACGTCTCTGAAGTCTCCGTAGGGTAGCAATATATACCTCTGAGTTGAATGTTTGTCCTTTCTTCATTATGTCTACCAGAATCACCCCTTTCATGTCCCAGAAGATGGTGGCCATAACCTTTCCTGCAGAGGGAGCCATTTTGAACTTTTTCTTGCTTGGGGAGTCTGCATGATGCCACGCCATGGATTGGCGTTTTGTTTCAAGTTCAAATTGGTGTACCCAAGTCTCATCCCCAGTCACATTTCGTGAAAGGAAGTCATCCCCTTCTGTCTCGTATCGAACCAATGACTCAGAAGCAATTTCTTTTCTTTGGGCTTTGTGATCTTCAGTCAGTTCCCGAGGAACAAATCGTGGACACACTTTTGAGTATCCCAGTTGCGGAATTATCGTATTCACACTTCCTTCACTAATTCCTAGCTGCAGTGATAGCTCCTTGAATGTGACGCGCCGATTTGATCGAATGATGCTGTTAGCACGTTGCACAGTGTGAGATGTCACAGCCGATGCCGGGCGACCGCTGAGTGGCTCATCATCGAGGCTGGCTCTCCCTCTCTCCGATGATCTCACACGTTTAGACCAGCGTCAAACTGTGCTTCGATCAACCACATCTTCTCCGTAAACGTTTTGTAGACGTTTGTGAATATTTCCAACCGTTTCCTTCTCTGCTGTTAAGAACTCTATAATAGCTTTCTGTTTACGACGCACATCACTGTCAGACACCATTTTCGAAACTGCGTTAACCATTGGTTTTATACAAGGGCGTTTAAAAGCGGTTTTATACAATGAGGAGGTTCAAACTGGAAAAATCCGGTTATGTGGAGTGTAGAAAGTTCAAACTTATGCCCCAAAAGACATTTCAGCCCCATGGCCTATTATTTAGCTAAGAAAAAAGAGTGGGGCAAAATATATTGAGTGCCCCAAGTATATATATATATATATATATATATGAGGGGTGACGATGATGATGATGATGATTAATCTACAGATCTACAGAAGCTAAGGCCAACAAAGACCCTAAGATCCACTCTAAGGTTAGCCCGAGAGAAAGAAGAGAGTAGGGGGTTAAAAGAAGAGAATAAGGGGTTAAGTAAGTAATAAAACCTATCATTCGTGGGTTAACATTCATTCAGAAAAAGAGAGAAAGACTCACCATCATCACCTGCCGGCCACTGCCGAAAAGTCGGAAAAATAGTCGAAGAGAATAGGAAAGGGGTGAAAGATGAAAAGAAGGAAAATAAGAACGCATACAAACCATGCAAAGTACAGACATTAAAAAAATGCTGAAGAGTATAACTAAAAGTTGGTTAGTTTATACTACGAGCTACATCTAAGTTCGTGTTAGTCTACATTTATCAATTACTTTAAACGTAAAAACGTTTTTAGCGATGCTAGTAATGAAACGTCTGCGACGTAATTCAAATCCTTTATTACGAGTATTGCTATTATCGAAAATGAATAATCTCAAAATTTACGTTATCTATTTTATTAACGATTTTCAAAACTTCAATAAGCTCCCCCCTTAATCTCCTAGTTTCGAGTGAATACAAGTCTAACTTTTTGATCCTATCTTCGTAAGACTAGACTTGTTGCGTAGTGACGGAATTAGTTTCGTGGCGCGTCGCTGAACCCTTTCATATATATATATATATATATATATATATATAGTAGCCGAGTAGCGAAAATTTATTTACATATACTTAGCAGATTTTAATTTTAGCGAAAAATACTTAGCGATCCCAAATCCACGATGGTGCTATTTCAAGTCAGAATAAGAATACAAAATATTGTTTAACAAAAAGCCACAAGGTAAAATTATGTATAAATATTAGGACCTTAATTAGACCTTCATATTAAGACCTGATTAGACTGATTAGAAAACGTGTCACTGAACCCTTGTTAAGCCTCCGTAGAACCCCAGGGCTCCGCGGAACACAGTTTAGGAACCACTGCTCTAACCAGTTAGCTACCTGACCGCGTATACGGTGCGCTTTAACCTTCGCAATTAATCTTCTAGGCGGAACTCTATCGAACGCTTTTTTAAAGTCTAAATAAATAACGTCAGCCGCTCTATGCCTATCGTATTCACGCACTATTTCGTTATAAAACTCTAACAAATTAGTTAAACAAGATTTATGGCGTCGAAATCCATTAATCAAATCGCGACTGACTTTCTAAGTGATCGACGATACGATCCCTAACTACGGATTCCAAAAGTTTACCGACAATTGACGTTAAGCTAATAGGCCTATAATTGCTAGCTACTCTGCGGTTGCCTTTTTTAAAAATTGTCGTAACGTTAGCTAATTTGAAGTCTTCAGGAATAATACCCGCTTCCAGTGACTAATTAAAAATTTTGTTAAGGGGCCTACGATAACGTCTTTCAAATCTTTCAAATGTCTAGGATAAAGCTCGTCAGGGTCTGGAGCCTTCCTAACTTTTAGCTTATCAATATAATGCGCAATCTCACCCTCGTAAACAGTTATTTCATTCAAAATAGTCTCGCTACTAAATGGAACGATATCGTCCACGTCGGGGACATTATTTACGTCTTCTCCGGTAAAAGCTGTCGCAAAAAAGTTGCTAAAAATACCCGCCATCGACTGAGTGTCAGAAGTCAAAGCGCCGTTAGCGTCCATTAGAGTGTCGATGTTATCTTTTATCGGGTTACGATTACTGACGTAGTCAAAAACTTTTTCGGATTATGTTTACTATTCGCAGCTACAAGTATCTCAAAATTACGCTAAGCATTCCTAACAGATCTTTTAACCTGACGTCTAAGCTCGATATATCTGTTAAAGTTAGCTACCGTGCCAATGCGCTTATGAAGTTTATACGCTCTGTTACGCTCGTTTATGATCTCACCTATTTCCCTAGTCCACCACTTGGGCCTACTATGATTACTAGCGCGCTTGGGCCTACGCGGAATAACTCCCTTTCGATATTCAAAAAACTTTCTTTAAACGACTTCCAATGAAAATTTCATCATTACCCATAAATAAATTATCCCAGTCCACTACTCTCATCCTATCCGCAAAACTATGAAAATTAGCCCTACGAAAATCAGGGACTTCTATTACGTTACTATCCTTACTGTTTTCCATCAGTAGCTTAAACCTAATAATTTGGTGATCACTACATCCCAAACTCTCACCTCCTTCCAAACCTTCGACTACATTTTCGTCGTTCGTCATCACCACGTCTAAAATATTGTCACCGCGCGTTGGTTCGGTAAACATCTGTCGTAAAAAATCTTCCATGAACTCAATCACTCTCAAACCCTCATCATTACCAGTAAAACTCTCGCAATTAACGTTATGGCAATTAAAGTCTCCGACAACTATACTATCCCGATTATTAATAAAGTTACCAAGAAGTGTGTAAAATCTAGTATCGGTATCGAGGGGTTGAACGGGAGGTCTATAAACAACAAAGAAATTAAAGATAATACTACGCGCCATAACTTCAACGCATATCGCATTAATTGCTGCCGGAAAATCTATCTTAAAATCGATAGCCCTAAGGGAATTACGAATGTACAACTAAACGCCGCCACCAATCCTATGTAACCTATCATTAGTAAAAAGTTTAAAACCCGTTATATCAAGTTCCCCCAACAAGTCCCGAGTTACGGTATTTAACCATGTTTCGGTTATAGCAATTACATCGTAGTTCCCGAAATAAATTATCGCCTTAAATTCGTTCAATTTATTTCTAATACTACGCGCGTTACAATAAAAGACGTTTTAAATTATTTTTTACCACAGATCGGTGTTTTAAACTATTTTTCTCCAAAAGGTCAGGCACTCTCGTATCAGGTCTATACGGGTTGTTGTTCGTGACGATGTTAAGGGACATCGAGTGACGGGAGGCAACATCAATCCTATCTACTTCGTCTCTAATTCTGTCAACTCTGGCCCCTGGTAACAGACTCTTCTCCTCTTGGTTGGATTCCATTCAACGAACCCCTTATCCATATGGCGCACTAAGGAGTCCCCAATTAAAATCTTTTCCCCCTCGTTCACATCCCTATTCAACTGGGCGAAAGGGTTCGAAACCTCGATAGGGGGGGGAGTCCTATCACCTAATGTATGTAGCCTAGCTCCACCCTTAACTACTCTAAATACCTCCCAGTCTACTAATCTCGGACCAACCTTAACCCCTTCCTCAATTCTGTCTATCCTTCCCGATAAGCTACCTATTCTAGAAACTAGGTTCCTAACCTCACCATTCAACTTACTAACGTCTTCAGCGTTAGTATAGGTCCGTCCTTCGTCAACTGTAAACCTACCCCTGCCCTCATCAAGCGTTGCAAGTCTTTCCGTCACCTCGCGTACACTACGTTTTAAATCAACTATCTTTTCGCTTAATTCACAAAAGAAACAAACCGATCTCTAGGTAATCACGATAGGACCGCCGATGTAATCTTTAAAATCAGTATACCACCGATTAACCCCAGACCTAGCACACGACGCTTTCTGCGACGGCATCGGGCAAGTTAAGGTAGTTAACGTTTATAACCGTCACAAGTTTAAATTAAATCAAGCCGGCACGCTACGAAAACTTCTAAATCTCTAAAAACCACTAATATTCAGTTACTTAACTATGACAATGTGAATATAAACACAAGTGTATAAAATTCAGAACTTTCCAACAGTAAATTTATCGGCAATATCCAAAAGTAGAAACAATATCAGAGAGCCCGGGGAATGCGTCCGCTCAGTAAAGAGTCTGGCTGACGATCTACAGATCCATAGAAGCTAAGGCTAACAAAGACCCTAAGATCCACTCTAAGGTTAGCCCGAGAGAAAGGAAAGAGTAGAGGGTTAAGAGAAGAGAAGAGAAGAGAATAAGGGGTTAAGTAAAGAGGAACACCTATCACTCGTGGGTTAACATTCATTCAGAAAAAGAGAAAAAAGACTCACCATCATCATCCGCCGGCCACTGCCGATAAGTCAGAAAAATAGTCGGAGAAAATAGGAGAGGGGTGAAAGATGAAAAGAAGTAAAATAAGAACGCTTACAAACCATGCAAACACAGTCTTAACTCACTGTCATACCATGCAAACTACAAACATGCAAGAAAAGAGTTACAGACATGCAAAGTAAGGAGATAAGAAAAAAAAAAAAAGTAGGTAAAGTTAAACAAAAAGTGGGTTAGTTTACGATACGAGCTACATCTACGTTCGTGTTAGTCTAATTTTTTTTTTTGCTGGCATCACACGCTGGCATGTCACAAGCTGGCATTCATCGTCAACAGACTCATCCTCGACCACCACCACCAGAGCTTCTGTTGCTAATTGTTTATTTTTTAAATTTTAAACAACGTTAATATTTTTAAAATGTCTGTCAAGACGGTTCTTAAACACATTAACGCTGGTAGAATGAACGACTGACGCGGGAAGATTATTCCATTTATCAATTACTTTAAACGTAAAGAAGTTTTTAGCGATATTAGTAATGAAACGTCTGCCACGCAACTTAAATCCGTTATTACAAGTATTACTATTATCGAAAGTGAACAATTTGTCAAAATTTACGTTATCGATGTTATTAACGATTTTGAAAACTTCAATAAGCTCCCCCCTTAATCTCCTAGTTTCGAGTGAATACAGGTCTAACTCTTTAATCCTATCTTCATAAGGCTTGTTGCGCAATGACGGAATCAGTTTCGTGGCACGACGTTGAACCCTTTCTAACCTATCAATATCCTCACGCAAGTACGGGCACCAAAACTGAACTGCATATTCTAAATGAGGCCTGACTAGGGACTTGTAAAGGGGCAATATAATATTCTTCGATTTAAATTCGAAATTACGCGCTATGAAGCCTAACATCCTGTTAGCTTTTGCGCAAGACTCCAGGCACTGGTTACTAACCTTTAAATCCTTAGATACGCGTACGCCTAAATCTACTTCCTCGTCAACGCTCGCCAACTCCCTATCATCCATCGTGTACGTGTAATTATTGTTGCGAGAACCTACATGCAAAACTTTACATTTGTATACGTTAAATTGCATCTGCCACTTATCTGTCCACTCCATAATCCTATTTACATCGTCTTGGAGCCTATTTCTATCGTCCTTGTTAACAACCTTACCGCCTATTTTAGTATCGTCCGTGAATTTTGACACGTTACTAGTCAATCCTACATCTATGTCGTTCATGTAAATTACGAATAACAATGGGCCTAACACTGAACCCTGTGGGACACCGCTACCTACATCTAACCACCCAGATTCACTACCATTAACTACGACCCTCTGTCTCCTAGCACGAAGCCATTCTTCTAACCAGTTAGCTACCTGACCGCGTATACCGTGCGCTTTGACCTTCGCAATTAGTCTCCTATGCGGAACTGTATCGAACGCCTTTTTAAAATCTAAATAAATAACGTCAGCTGCTCTATGCCTATCGTATTCGCGCACTATTTCGTTATAAAATTCTAACAAATTAGTTAAACAAGACCTATGGCGTCGAAACCCATGCTGACTCCTATTAATCAAATCTCTACTTTCTAAGTGATCGATGATACGATCCCTAACTACGGATTCCAAAAGTTTACCGACAATTGACGTTAAGCTAATGGGCCTATAATTGCTAGCTACTGCGCGGTCGCCTTTTTTAAAAATAGGCGTGACGTTAGCTAATTTGATGTCTTCAGGAATAATCCCCGTTTCGAGTGACTGATTAAAAATCTTCGTTGAGGGGCCTACGATAACGTGTTTCAAATCTTTCAAATGTCTGGGATAAAAAGCGCCAGGGCCTGGAGCCTTGCTAACTTTTAGCCTATCGATATAATGCGCAATCTCAGCCTTGTAAACAGTTATTTCATCCAAAATAGTCTCGCTACTAAATGGAACGACATCGTCCACGTCGGGGACATTATTTACGTCTTCTACGGTAAAAACTGTCGCAAAAAAGTTATTGAAAATACCCGCCATCGCCTGACGTCAGAAGCCAAAGCGCCATTAACATCCACTAGAGGGCCTATGTTATCTTTTACCGGCTTGCGATTATTAACGTATTCAAAAAACTTTTTTGGATTATGTTTACTATCCGCAGCTATAAGTATCTCTAAATTACGCTTGGCATTCTTAACTGATCTTTTAACCTGACGTCTAAGCTCGATATATCTATTAAAGTTAGCTGCCGTGCCATTGCGCTTATTAAGTCTATACGCTCTATTACGCTCGTTTATGAACTCTCCTATTTCCCTAGTCCACCACTTCGGCCTACCATGTTTTCTAGCGCGCTTGGGCCTATGATGATGATGATGATCATGGCTGTTCGTTTATACACGCCTAAACGGTAGGTTCATCTGTACTAAATTTAGTTTATACATTAAGGGAGAACCAGGGAAGACTTTAGTAACAAACCCACCCATCCCAGTCCTTCCTCCTGGGTGGGGACACCATCTGTTCATTTGTACACGCTTCAGCGGCTATGGTAATTTGTACCAATTTAGTATATACATTAAGGGGGAATCAGGGAAGGTTTTACCGCTCGTCGGATATGAGATAACTTGTGTTTAATTTCTTTGTCAAAAAGGGTTTTTTGGAATTCTGAGTAAGAAAGATTATGGCGTAAGGAACTTCTATACAATTTAAAATTTAAAAACTTATGGAGAAGTTGGTATTTCTTCCAGTCGTTGAGGAACGTCAGGTCAAGTTTCAGTTTGCGGAGTTTGTGGTCTTCTTTTTCCCATTTCCGATATTGAAGTAGGACTGGTCTCCCGTAGCGGTTATTTATAACAGAGCCAAGTGATTTATGAGGTGGAAACCTTAGTCGAATAAGAAACAAGAAGACTAGTCCATACACAAACATTTAATGTGCAGAGCTTTCGACAATTCCGAAGAGCGAAAAAATGTGTCTCTAACTTAAATAATAACTTTCAACAAATTGTTAGTAAATTAGATTAGTTACTCTATGTATTTGTAACAAACTAGATTATTTTAACTCTACACTTGATAAACAAGATCAATTTAAATTAGATAACAAACTTACCAAACTTGGTTTGGATAAGCGAAATCCGATTGATCGTAAGTCTGTAATTTTAAATTTTTCTAATAAACAATTAACTAAGTTTGAAACTGAAACACTCTCTAAAGGACTGAAATTTTCTCTCCCACTTTGGAAACTTAACTTGGAGCATCATTTCCTATCATTTCAAAAATTAGGATCAAGTAAAGATAATCCCTCCCAGGTCACACTATTAAAGCAAATCCCTCCCAAAAATGACCAAGTAAAGATAATCCCTCCCAGAAAGTAAAGTGAAGCAGTCTGACATAAGGATAAAAATTAAGAGAATCTTTTTTTAAAAAATGATTTATTTGTAAACAAAATTTATTAAAATTCATTTATTACGATGGATCAAGTAAAGATAAGCACCCCCAACCTTTTTTAGTTAGCTTTATAAGGCTAACTAACGAAAATATCACGACTTAACCTAACCAATCGTTAGGTCAACTGTACGCCCTTGACGATTGGTTAGGTTAGGTCGTGATATTTTCGTTAGTTAGCCTTATAAAGCTAACTAAAAAAGGTTGGGGTGCTTAACTTTACTTGATCCAAAGACTTTAATTAAAGCGGTATTGCGGGATTGCGGTAAAGCGGTATTACCAACTTTACCAAGTAAAGATGATCCCTCCCAAAAAATGATCAAGTAAAGAGAATCCCTCCTTTTTCTGTTGGGAGGGATTATCTTTACTTGATCCAAAAATTATAAGCAGAGTTGAACCAGCCCCTCATTATTAATACCAATCAAGATGACGCGAGTAGATTTAAATCGGCTCTAAAAAATCTGGCTTCTTCTTTTTATTATAACTATAACCAATTCAAATACAATCATATTTTTAGTAAAGAGGAGTATCAGTGCATTAAACAATTGTCTAATGATAATAGCATATTAATTTGTAAACCTAACAAAGGTAATGGTATAGTTATTCTTAACAAAGTAGATTATATCGATAAAATGTATACAATTTTAACAGTACCAAATTTTCTAAAATCTCTGGAAATCCACTTAATAATATTCTCAAATTAGAAGACACGCTTAATCGTATCCTCCATAAACTGAAGCAATCTGGTAAACTCTCTAATGAAAAATATTCTAAGCTTTATGCGTCTGGCTCTCACTCTGGCGTTCTATATGGCCTCCCGAAAGTCCCTAAGAATCTTTCTCTTTTGTTAGGAAAATCACTGAAGTAGATAACACTGACTCTGTAGTTATGGCCAGCTTTGATGTAACATCTTTGTTCACTAACATTCATCTAAATGAAACTATCGACCTGTGTATCAGTCTTCTCAAATCACATAACTCTGCAGCCCTCGATCTAGGTGAAAGTAACATTCGCTCGCTCCTTGAAATTGCTACTAAAGACTGCATCTTCTTTTTCAATAATGATCAATACGTTCAAACAGATGGAGTATAAATGGGGGAACCCCTCGGGTCCACCTTTGAAAATTTATTCCTCTCTTACCATGGGAAAAAGTGATTGGAGGAGTGTCCCCAACATTTTAAACCAATCTTCTTCCGTCGTTACGTAAACGATTGTTTTGTTCTATTTAAATCTTCTGACCATATTGAACTTTTTCGTCAATATTTAAATTCAAAACATAGTAACATTAAATTCACTTCTGAAACGGAAAACGATAATTCTTTGCCATTCTTGGACATAAATATTACTCGTAGTAGTAATCACTTCGTAATATCAGTTTTTCGTAAACACACGTTCACAGGATTGTGAATGAAATTTGACAGTTTCGCACCACTGAAGTATAAACGTAACCGCATTCTTACCCTTCTATGTCGTTCATACGAGATTTGCTCCAACTACTATCTTCTTCATGTCGAGTTGGAATTCCTTAAAAAGTTCTTCCGAGGTAATGGTTTCCCTTCTAAACTTATTGACAGTGTAATAAAAAGATTCATGAACTTAAAATTCTCTACTAAAACTAAAATCGTCGTAACTACAGTACAGAAGAAGGTTGTATATATTAAACTCCCTTACTGTGGACCCGAAAGTCTTGTGTTGAAGAGGAAAATTGGTAAACTTATCAAGAGATTTTATCCACAAATTTCTGTTAAATTTATTTACACATTAGAACTAAATTACACTCCTTTTTCAAATTTAAAGATTTAATTCCAAAGCCCTTGTGCTCATCGATCATTTATAAATATATATGTGACGAATGCACATCGTCGTACGCTGGCATGACTCCACGCTAACTCCAAATTTGTATCGATGAGCACAATGGTATTCGTAGCTGTATTAATAATAGACTTACGAATCCCTCCCAGTAACATATACTTTCCCACTCCCATCAGTTAGACCACCTAATTAAATCTACTAACTTCTCAATAATTGCTAAAGCCAATAAACACGATCTACCCCTCTTAGAAACCATACTCAATTTTAAGCATAAACGGGATATAAATCATTATACCCCATTCCACAATAGGGCAGAGCGTTTTTACACTTTTTTCGATTTTCGTTTTGTAATAGCGCGGAAAAGTGGCTGTTCACGTCAAAAGTGAGTGTGTAAAATCTCAGAGATCTGCAATAATATCTTCTGCCTCCGCACGCGCGTTGAAAATCCAAAAAATGCGCCAAAATATACATTTATTCAATATTTTCTTATAGTTTTAATTTTCATCCAACTTTCTTGTAATAGCGAGGAAAAGCATCCTAAAGGTTTATTTTAGACTAGTTTTAAATATTTTTGTCCTGCGATAATATCTTCTGCCTCTGCAAACGTTCAAAAATACGGGAAAATTTACATAAATCGTGTATTTTATAATGACGCTATTATGGTCAACTTCGGCCCTACACCACAGTTTATTCGTTAATAGTAGTAATACAATTAATAATAGTAATGCAATTAACAATTCATTATATCATATTTTAGTAATTTAAGTTTATATATTTGAGCAATTAAATAATTTAGGTCCACCAATGCAGTTTACTTTACATATGCTTGGTTTATTTTTGATGATTTATTATGTAATATGCATGCAAATCCTCGATTATTTCGTCAATATTGAATGTATTATATTGACAAAATAACCCAGAACTAACCACGTGGAGGTGGCTGCATTTCGAGTTCTCCCTGCCCGACCCAACCACCCTACCATTATCGGACTTAGGCTAGTTACACACTGTAGTCACTTTTTGTTTCCATTCTTGGCATTTTCTTTCTGGATTCTAATCTTGCTCTGATAAATCCATCCCTTGCCTCTGAACCGCATACTGCAGCTGAAGCCTCTGTTACCAGCTTTATATGCCGTTCAACCGCTTGGGTGTGGCAAGGTAAGAGTTGGATGAAATCAGGTACATCTCCTGATGAGATATATCATAGTTCAGGATGGCGGAGCGTGATAGAACTTTTGTCAGAGGAGGCTCTGATAGCTCACAAATTTGCCAGTTAATCATGTTGTAGTACTCACTGCACTGAAAGTTCAACGTGGGCAATTTAAACACTCTCACTGCGGCTGACTCAGAATCTCTTGTTTTAAGGATTCTCCTCCATCCTAATTCTCTGATATGTTTTGCTTCATCGTGAATCATACTAAGGAGAACATTCTCAGGATGAGAAAAATAGGAATTTCTCTGAATAACACGATCATCTATTTCTACAGCGGGCACTCAACGACCTCGAGCGTTGTATCATTTGATAAAAATGTTTGGTTCCCTGTGTTGCTGAAGAATTTCTCTTGATTTGAAACCACATTGGAATATAAACTTTCATAATATAATCCACGATACACTTAAGGTTGTCTGAAGGTTCTTCAGTTGAAACGTAGAGACGAAGTATGCGGTTAGCAGTTGTCACCCATCTATAGTGTGCCATTTTTCCTGGTTTCCTTTGAGCTAGAGAGGGAGTACATTCACCTTTTGACACAGCATCATAGACTTCTGCCAAATATTTCTGATCTGTGCTCAGATCATCTCTGTCAACTACAATTTCTTCCGCTTCAACTGCTTCAAACTCAACAACAGGTCTCTTTTCACAATCAATTAACTCTTTTCCTATAGGCCCCGTAAAACTATGAGAACATGTTGTTTTACCATCATTGTCAGTCACTATGTGCCGCAAGGGAAGTTCATTAGTGTGAAGCAAGCAAATCAGCCACTGGAGTGCTCTCTGAAAGTGCTCTTCAATACTTCTTATCACTCCTCCTTTTGGTCCTGTATTAACTGCTGTCCCGTCACATCCAATGGCTTTAACTTCTGAAGTATCAATCTCATTTGAGCGAAAAAAATCCAAAATTGCAGAAGATATACTCTGTGCTGAGCCAGAAGCGGGAGTTACATGCCCAATATAATGCGAGTTTGGTTCTTGAAGCAAAGTGATATGTTCTTCTGCTATATTTTTTTGATAACCTTTACTGCCAACTTTTTCTTGCACTGCAGTTCTGTCCTTTCTTCCATCGAAATAGATACTCTCCATAGTTTCTTCTTCGTAATCTCTCTTTTGAATGATAGATCTCACTCTTTTTCTAGCTCTCCTTACTTTGCATCTGTCTATTACTGAAGTTAAATCTTTTTCGTTTATAATTCCCACGTCTTCAAGAACAGCCGAAGCAATTATAGCAGCAGACCTGTCTGACACACCAGTTCTGTCACAAGCTATAGCCAATGATGAGATTGTTCCATTATGAGATTGTTCCATCGATTTGATTCTCTGTGTCGGTTCATAATCAGAATCCGCTCCTTCTGTTTCACTTGATGTTGATGACAGTGTTTCAATTGCTTGTCCTTTACTGGTAGATGGTTTTGGTTCATACTCTTTCATTCTCTGTTGTCTTCTAGCAATAGTTGCTAGATCTTTACGAGTTTGTGAGACATCAAGAGAGCCTATTGCCAATTTTCTTGTCGTTCTCTGATCTTTAAGGAAGTCTTCTTCGATTGCTGGAACCTTGAGATGGTTTTCACACGAACCCTTGTCAAAATTTTCACATTTGCAAGCACTGATGTCAAATAATTTGTTTTCTGCCTCATTTTGAAATGTTTGTAATTTAATTTTGAATGAGTCCCTATCTTGTTTCCTTTTTATTGACTTTAGAAGGTTTTGACATTTTTCATGGTAATTTTTAATCATTTGAACGACACGGTTATGAGAAACAGTAGGAATAGAGGCTGTTTTCCACAAATCTTCGAGAGTTTTTGAGAGAACACCCGAAATTTCTGCAACTGTAGGCTCTTTCTTCGATGTCTTCAGATTCAACCTTATTTGATGAAAATATTTCATGACGTCCTTATAGGTTGGAAGGCACCTCTTATCTAGATCAGCTGGAGCCCCAAATATAGGGCAACTTGAAGAAGTTCTTGTTGCTTGAGCTGGTACTGACATTGTGAAAAACAGTAATTAATATAAAAATTAAGAAATTACTCCTAAAACGTAAAATATTCTTGCATTCTGCAGAAGTTTTGTATATTACACCAACGTATTATTATGCACTAAAATATGCAGTATATGTCCACATATGCGTGTTGTCGTGTTCCAAAGATGCATTAACAGCAAGAGCAACACAATCCACATCTTACCCGAAACGTAGCTAGCACAACACTGCGGGGAAGTGAGAGAAAGAAGGCCTGGTAGAATGTTGTGAGTCATGACTCATCAGTCATCACTCACTGACTCATTGCCGTATATGGCAATGACGAGCAACACACCATACCAGGCTGTGGGGAAGCTTCTAGAACGATGTGGGAGTACTACATGACGTACAAAGTGAATTTATTAGCGTATAGGCTGAATATGCAAAATACGTGATTTATGCCGATTTTTCCTATTTTGGAACGTTTGCGTTGGCAGAAGATATTATCGCAGGACAAAAATATTTAAAACTAGTCTAAAATAAACCTTTAAGATGCTTTTCCTCACTGTAGGATGAAAATTAAAACTGTAAGAAAATATTGAAAAAAATGCGTATTTTTGGTGCAATTTTAGATTTTCAACGCGCGTGCGGAGGCAGAAGATATTATTGCAGATCTCTGAGATTTTACACACTCACTTTTGACGTGGAAGAGCCACTTTTCCGCGCTATTACAAAACGAAAATCGAAAAAAGTGTAAAAACGCACCGCACTATTCCACAACCTCAATATCCTTCAATAAAATTCCATTTACCTGCCAACCAACCAACCAACCAACCAACCAAGTTAGTGCCCGTAAACAAATTTTTTTTTAATTCTTTCCCATTCGTTGCTCTCTCTGTGATTGAATAACTTGTACCTGATTTATCCCTGATTTGTACCTCATTTTTTCCTTTGAAGATTTCATAGATTTTAATGTTTTACATTTTGAACTTTTCCGTGATGTTCCCTTAAATTATTTACAATGGTTTTACATTTATTCTTTTCTTATCTTAAAGGTAAGCCCCCTTTTTATAGTTCCTTTTACAATATTTTATATTTTAATTGTATTAACTGTATAATTTTATGTTTTAAGTTTTCACTTTGATATTCATCACTATTTAAATTGTTTTAAGTTTATAGTTGGTTTTAATCATATATATATCTCATTTTTAGCACTGACGATGACATTAGAAATGTCGAAAGTTCTGAACATTAAATGTTTGCATATGGACTAGTCTTGTTCCTTATTCGACTAAGGTTATATACAGTATATGTAAAAATGAACAATGAATAATTCTTATATTCATATATTCTTATATGCTTATATTCTTATATTCTTATATTCATTTTTGCATATAGAGTCCAAACTCGCATAACGCTGACGCAAGTTCAAATAAATTTTTTATTTTCTTTCTATTTTATTTTTACTGAATAATTGATGAATTATTTCTTTTTTAAATTGCTTAATCATGTTTTTAGATTAGCTTAATAATGTAATCGTGTTAAATTCTGCAATGTTCATTTTCTTTATACATTCTCTCTTCGTTGTAAAAGATGAAGTCATGTCTTGCTTAACATTTAATTTTAAATCTTAAGCATTTAATTTTTGCTCATATGTATGTTTAATTTTAATCCATGATAAAATGCATACTTCCATTTCCATTTTTAGTTAACTCGGCAGATCATCATAACATCAGATCTGTCAATATGCGGTTTAAAATAAAAAATATGGCTTCATCTTCAAATATCTTGCTTATCTGTCTAGACATTGCTACAGCTAAAATATTTACCTTATCTTCAAATAAGTTGCAAAATAATTCAGCCTATTGAGAATAAAAAACAAAGCATGTCAACATTAAATAATAATGATGTCACCAAAAATTCAGTATATAAAGTCAAACAATTTTTCAAATTATCCTGATTCTGATTCTTATTCTGATTTTGATTGTATCTGATCTGACTTAGAGGCTGTAACATTTTAATAGTAAACTATAGTAAGAGAATATCTTTGTCTTCTCCTTCGAGCCTTGTTTTCTTCAGAGAACTTAGTCTTAAAATAGAGAAAAATAATTTCCCGATAATTTACAAGAAGAATCGGGGAACCCTTAGAGAATTTACGTAGTAAACTTCAAAAAATCCTCCGATCACCTACAAGAAGAAATCGGAAAGTAGTATAAGAGAAACTACTGCGATTTCTTACACCGTACCAGCTACTCCAAGGTAACAATCCGTTGCTGCCACCTAACCAGAACCCCCGTCAACATCGAACCGCCCAAAGCCACAAAGAGAGGGGTTAACAACTGGCGACCTTACTAGGATTCTTCCAGTCATCTAGACCCTGGAACTAGAACCAACATTCAAGTAATTGTGGCTACATCAGTTGACCCGCGTGTGTGTCACGACTTCCAGTTCTTCACGTTCATCATTCGACCGGTGTGTCACGACTCCAAGTTCTCCACGCCCATTCTTCGTCCAGGAACAAGTGGTCAGCAGGACACGTCTTCAAGGACTTCGCCGTAGGAATCTTCTTAAGTACAGATCTCTTTTTTAAATTAATTACTAAACATTTGAGAAGTCAGTATAATTAACAGTTAGTAATTAGTATCAAGCCAGAATTAACACAAAACACAGTGAACACTCCATACACCAGTGATACAATTCTTTTTAGTGAAACTGAGTTATTTCTACTATTATCGTTAGCATAGAATAATTTTATTTAATGTGTCAATCATAATATTACTGTATATTCACGTAGATTCGAATGAATTTTTGTTTACATTTGTTTACAATTTTTCCAAATTCCCCCCCCCCCCAGTTAGGCAATTTGTTGTGCAATTAATTGTGTACTTCTTAGATAGAGTAGTTACAAAAAACACTGAAGTGATCATTCCATAGATTGAGATCGGTTAAGCAGACCAAATTAGAACACATTAACAATACCTTCATATATGAGTGATTCAGACGGTGCGCTTTCTGACATTGAAAATTCCCCTACACCCATTTTTCCACCTACCCCACGCCCTTCAAACATATTTCCAAACACTCAAACTTCAGAACAAGCACACGCCAACATGTCTCAAACCGCTCCCCCAGCATACATTAACTTAGGTAGACTTGTAAACTTTCTCCATAGTGTCCCCCATACTAATTTTTAAGGGAACCATAGGTAATAACTTCGTTGAACCACGCGTAAGACCTTGGATTGAGTCTCTAGAACAGCATTTCTTGCGCGAAAACATCACAGATGATGACATAAAGATTAGGAAAGCTAAAAGGCTTATTGACCCTAAAGAGAGCAATGCCCATGATACAGTTACATATGTCCCATCCATTAGAGAAGCTACAACTTGGGACAATTTTAAAAAACACTTATTAGAATTTTAAAAAGAAATAACGCTCGCACAACCTTTGGACACATTAGAAGCTGTCTTCCAAGCTAAATGGAGGAAAGAAGAACACGAAGGTTTAAATAATTTTATTACACGAACTCATAAACTTGTAGGAGAAGCCCTCCGAGCCGCATAAAATGCAAGCAACATTACATTCACTTCACAGCAAAGAACCCTAATAGTAGCAGCATCCATTTACCCAAACCTACCCGTAGCACCTAAAAAGAAATTTCAAGAGTGTCTCAATATCGACAAACCAGTAAGCGAAGCCATAAATAAAACAAGGGAACATTACCTGGACTTAGCGAGCCAGAACTACCGGAAGGATAGAGAGACCCCCTATACACTACTTTCAGCAACAACAACAACAACAACAACCTCATAACTCTAGGCCGATGCAGGGAACACCACCTCAGAAACAAGCTCCACAAACCCAGAATGCACGCCCTCCTCATCAGTGTTTTGATAGTTTGGGGCACATGATGAGTCAATACAATTATCCCTTGTATTGTTCTCACTGTCATGAACATGGTCATTGCGGTGGCGACCGACAAAAATGTGCTGGCACAAGCCCCTGCAGAATACAGGCCCCACTTCCAGAAGTCAAATCACCAACGCTCCCAAAAGCGCTCCAATTCTCAGAAACCGGTTAATTCCCAGTCTCAACAGGACCACCAACCAAATAGATAACGACTACAAGCTCAATCACACTATTACCCGATGTCCAGACCCCAACATAATCAGGAAGGTCGGATGGTCCGGTACGTAGAAGTACCCACCCGTTGAAGAATCATTTTCCCCAAAGTACACTTTTCAGGAAGACCCTCCAGTGTATGGTGATCCCGTAGCATATGACTCAGGTCTTCCCATCGAAGTCAGTTGAAGTTCATTTTTAGATCCCACTTTGGAGGCAGCAGTTCAGCCTCCTCCCTCCTAAATAATAGTAATAAACCCACACACACACCCATAAACTACCCATCAGAATTATAGGTGTGAACCTACTAGATTTAATAATAAGTTGCAGCACAGATAACAGAGATTTAATCGCTCTCCTAGATACAGGAGCACATTCGACATTAATTAAGAAACAATGTGAAGATGAGTTACAAGATTGTACAAATTATAAATATGAAATTAAGCCACCTTTATATCAACTCAGAGGAGTTACAGGCACACCTACACCTACATATAGAGAAATCGAATTATATTTAGAAGTTGGTAACGCGGTAAATCCCGTAAAATGTTGAATTGTGGACGCAGTAGCCACCTTTCAGGCCGATATCTTATTAGGTATGGATTTCTTGAACCGGAATCAATGGGAAATTTACTCAGCCGGAAAATTAGTTAAGTGAAGAAATAGGACACACCCTCTCCATGAGAACAGTAAACAGGTGCCGCACGTTCAGCCCAATGCTAACAGAATCAGTTTAGTTCGGATTTCCGAAAGAAATAGGAAACCCACGCCAGTTTATAGTACTTCAAGTCAGTCGGTTACATCCAGAGGGACAACCGCACGAGAAATCAGCCCCAGAGTAATCAGTTCCAGTTGTTGAATCCAGCAGGATCAACACAGTGAGCTTCCCAGAAAGTGAACTTCCAGTCAGTTAGCTTCCAGTCAGTCAGTTTCCAGTCAGTCAGTTTCCAGTCAGTCAGTTTCTAGTCAGTCAGTTTCTAGTCAGTCAGTTTCCAATCAGTCAGTTTCCAGTCAGCCAGTTTCCAGTCAGCCATTTTCAGTTAACTCAGCAGTTGAGATTCGAAATCCAACTGAAACGATTTTCGAGCCAATAAGGCAAATTTTAATCACCGAACCAAAGTCAGATTCACAATTTTTCATATGCCCTACGGAACATATAACAACAGTACCTTATGAGAAGATTTGTTTCCTAGCGAGAGTAGTTAACGGTCAAGGAAAACTATTAGAGTTAGATCGCACTCTTATTACAGAGAAAAGTAATTTGAAGAGAGATGTTCTTATTGCCCAAGCTCTTAATCATGGTCAGGATTCAGCTGTCCCTGTTGTTTGTTTAAAGAAAGGAAAAAGCCCTATTCAATTCAATTCAAATCAGAGAATAGGAACTGTTTTCACAGTAGAAATAAATTCAGATTTCCCCACCAGTACGATAAATCGTGTTTCTAGTTCCTTAGAGTTAAACCCTTTAGCATTAAAAGAAGAATATAAGAAATGTCTGGAGCACTCACTTCAGGAGTCACCAGCCTTACAGGATCCCAAACTACTGGAATCACTTCTCGAGTTCCTGATAAGAAATAGAGATGTGATTGCCCTAATTTGGTCCCTTTCGAAATCAAGCTGGAATCCAATTCCAAACCCATCTTCATTCCTCCCTATAGAGTTCCACATTCCCAATTAGTAACTATTGAGGAACACATCAAAGACATGGTGGAGCAGGATGTCATTCCGCCTTCAGCTAGTCCCTGGTCCGCTCCAATGATTCTTGTTTCCAAAAAGGACGGAACATCTCCCCCTTATATAGATTTTAGACGTTTAAACCATATTACCATCCCAGACCGTTTCCCTATTCCAAACATGCAGGAAACAATTCTGAACGTAGGGAGAGCTAACTTCTTTTCATCCCTCGATTAGCATCCGGTTATTGGCAAATGGAGGTTAGTCCCGAATCTCAGGCATTGACTGCTTTTTCCACTAATCGAGGCCACTACGAATTCCAGGTTTTACCTTTTGGAGTCCGAAATGGGCCTGCTAATTTCTGTAGGTTGATGAATATAGTCCTTTCCGATCTATTAGACGTCAAAGCTCTGGTCTATCTTGACGATATTATCTTTTATAGTTCAGATATAAAAACACACTTTAACATCTTCAGAATGTGCTATCACGTTTGAGAAAAGCACACCTTAAACTGAAACTTGCAAAGTGCAACTTCTTACAGGAATCCATGGTATACTTAGCGTTTCTACTATCACCCACTGGAATTAAACCTGATCCAGCAAAACTTGAAGCACTGGAAAGGTACCCTGTACCTACGCTCGTGCATATATTGGCTTTGTCGGATTGTATCGAAATTTTATTTCACAATTTTCGAACATTGCTAAAACTATTACCAATTTGTTCCAGAAAAATGCTAAATTTGATTGGGAATCTGATCACCAACATGTTTTTGAAACTTTAAGCGGTAAACTAACTTGTCATCCTATCCTCCAATATCCTGATTACACCATACCCTTTGTCATAGCCGCAGATGCTTCCTCCTATGGACGAGGATCCGTCCTATTACAGGACGTAGATGATGTGGAATTACCCATTGCTTATGCCAGTCAGCTTCTCTCTCGACCTCAACGGAAGTATTCCACTACGGACCGAGAGGCCCTAGCGGCAGGGTCGGATTAGCTGTACTTGGAGCCTGAGGCTAATTTTAATTTGGGGGCCCTTTTCTATAGATTTTTTTAACAATACATGTACAATACATAGTACATTTACACGAATTATATGTACGGTACTTAGGCTAATTGAGAAATAAATTTAAAAGAACCTTAACACAGTGTATTTTGCCGTTTGGTAAAACAAAACAGTATTAAACAAACTTTACTTTAGGGCCTATAAAACATAAAATGAAACAGGGAATTTGTCATTTTGTGTACTCTATCGTATTTAATCAAAGAAGTTTGCGAAATCTCGAATTATATAATTAACACTCAGTTGATTGGGGCCCCCCTCAAGCATCGGGGCCTGAGGCTTCAGCCTCAATTGCCTCAGTGATAATTCGCCACTGCCCCGCCGTATATTGGGCTTTGAAAAAATTCCGAAATACCGTCTACGGCTATGATATAACCATCAAAACTGACCATAAGCCACTCACGTATCTCTTCAAAGACAAGCTACTTGAAGGACGGTTGAGTAGATGGGCTCTGTTGATTCAGGACATTGCAGCAAAAATCGTATACAAACCAGGAAAATTTGAAGCTATTCCAGACGGATTGTCGAGACTCAAGCTCGACACCCAAGTGAATAAGATAGAAACTCTTCCTGTGTTCGACCACGAATGTTTGCAATACTCCTAACAACAGGACCAACACACCCAGAACCTTCGGGCTCACCTGGAACAAAAGGAACTATCTAAGGTAAAAGAACAGTACAACATAAAAGATGGGTTCGTACATGTTAGGGACGAAGATGGAAACGACCTCGTGGAAATACCAAAGGATCTCGTAGATATAGCCATCGGACTTTGTCACGACTCACTTTGTATGTCCACATGGGGCCGGATCGCACCATGAAGAGTCTTTTGGAACGATACCATTTTCCCGAAATTAACAAAAAGGTACATGAATACATCGCTGAATGCCCGTCTTGTTTAAAACATAAAGGCAACGTACCATCCACAGCTCCCTGGAAGAGACCCGGAATGGACATACTAGGACCATTCCCCAAAACATCAAAGGGAAACCAGTACATCATAATGTTTACGGACCACTTCTCGCGTTACAACGAAGTAGTTGTCATTCCAAACCAGAACTCGGAAACTGTAGCAAGAGCCCTAGTGGAACGCGTCATCCAAAACCATACTACCCCTTCCATCCTAATTTCGGATAACGCCCTTAGTTTCACTTCCAAGCTGTTCGAATCACTGTAAAATGTGTAAAATTAAAAACACACATATTGTGGCATACCATCCGCAGGCAAACGGCTTAGTGGAAAGGCACAATCTGAAGATACTAGAAGCCCTCCGCCATGTTGTCGATGCATCCTCCCGTACATGGGATGATCCCCTCCATATGGTACAAATAGCCATCAACAACGGCTATAGCATGTTCACCGGGGACACCCTATATTTCGTCTTATATCACTACGACAAACGGCTAACCTTTTGATTTGCCTGACCAAATCGACCCGGCAATTCTAACACCTTCCGAGATGGCAGAAGCAAATCAGCAACTAGTTGAACGATCTTTCAAAAGTTTTTGACATCATCCGACATGCCCTAGATCAACGAAACCAACAGATGGAACAAGAACAATAGAGGCGTCATCCCCGTCAATGGACTATCATCGTCGGTATGCGATTTTAGATAAAGAGCGTGAAACCGCCAAATGCTCATCGCAAATTGTACCCAAAATGGGATGGCCCATATAGGATTATGAAAATCCTTGAAAAGAACCGTTACGAAATCCTCGACCTCCGAGATCATTCCAAACTAAAGACCATTCAAGCTGATAATTTGAAGATAGCTGCCGAACAAAAACTTCCCAAAAAAACATCTGCCAGGCGTTCGAGCCGCCTACCCTTTGAAAGATCAAGGTATTAACAAATCCAGCAGGGACCACAAAACCGAAGAGGTCACCGCGGGAACCACTATCCGTGACGAAGATTGGTACCTCGTAATACCACCAGTACTCGAGCCAATCTCTGAACAAGAATAGGTCCCAGAACCAAGAGTCCCATCGGAACCAGACCCTGGAGAAACTCATTCTAGAGGATCACTGAGTGGAACTCCGCCATCTCCTCCATCACCACCATCTCCTCCGTTAACCACGTGACCTAGAACCTTCACATAAAAAACGAGCCCGCTCAGAATAAGAGCTTAACGGTTGACCCCCACTTCCACCAAAGCAAGGCCGACCACTCCGCACACAAACACAAGTATCCACACAGCAACCCCCAGATCCGTATAATTTAAGACGTAGAAATGAATAAAATTGTCCCCCTTATAATTTTGCAAATTATTAACTCTTGTAGCCCTAGCATTAAAACTTCCACCGGAGTTGTTATAGAAAAACTTGCAGAAGGAAAATTTTTGAAAGGACACGCGGACCTTTTTATCAATTTTCAACCACCTGCTCGAATTAAAACCAATCTCCCTCAGATAAAGACCCAATTAAAAGCATTTGAAAGTAAAATTCACGGTTCTGTTAAACATATTCCGGGAACAGATCAGATTTGTCGCGTTTTATTAGAAAATACAGGGTGTCCGGGCTTAACTTGCAATAAAATACATTTATAATGTTTTATTTTATTGACATTTAATCCCGGACACCCTGTACATTCGAAAACATTCAAACTACAGCACACACCCAATCAGATATATTAGCGTTACCATGGATTCAAATTGGAACTCAAAACTCATAAAATTTAATCAGAAATAAAAGAGGATTGATAGTTATGGGAGGAAAAATATTCAAAGGTTTATTCGGATTAGCGACCGAAGAAGACATTAAAACAATTGAATTCAAATTGAATCTCTTCGCGCAGAATCGGGAATATAGTGGACACATTTTAAAACAAACCATTGAGTCACGACACGAAGACAATCGTTTCCTCCACGCCCTTTCGGATAAATCTACATACCTTGAATCCCTATTTGCTAAATACATGAATGCAAATACATGGACCACGCTCTTACACTAACCTCATGATTGTACCATTTTTCGATGTACTCAAATATGACGTATACAAATTTCACCCGTCTCATATCTATCGATTGTATCTACCCACAGTACCACCTTACCTTTTCCTCACCAAAGACGTTTCAGCATATTCTATGATGTTAGATAGCGACATCCGGCATTGCAGATTCCCGCAAACGAACAAGCAACTCGTTTGCCCTCCATTCAAATCAGTAATTCTTCCAACCACAAGGTCCTGCTTTATCGACTTAATCCGTGACCGTCATGCCCCGCTATGTTCTTTCACGAAATTCCATTCCTTTAAAACCGTTCAACTCCGAATTGACCCAGAATATCTGGGTTTCTTTCGCAAATAGGACAACCGCTACTTTCGAGTGTCTGTCCAATTATTCCCTCATCAAAATACCAACTGTTATCCGTCTACCAATTGGTTGTTCCTTACGTTCAAAAACCTTCCAAATATACAACCCCTATAAGGTTACCATTAATGACTCGTACCCCTTCCCGTCCCAAAGTAAATTTAAACCCGTTATAGAAATCTTAAATCTCTCCATGAAACCGGTAACCATCTTATCCGAACTTCATGCTCCTAAATGGAATGATCAATTGAGTCGTTTTAAAATTTCAGATGATAACCAGAATAATTTTTTACAAATACTACAACAAGTAACAATATTTTCAACATCTGCCGTTAGTATCATTATTGTGTGTGCTATTACCCTCGGTATATTTGTAGTAATAAGATCATTCTTGGAACAAAAGAAATCAAGAGACACCGAAACTATTTATGCACGAACAAGAGTGCGTACCCAGACCACGTGAACTAGATTTAACCACCCCAACTCAAGAGTTGTATATAAATCTGTATCATAAAACTATTAGTTATCATTTAGTTAGGGTATTATATTATTGTATTAATATCATTCTAGAGGGCGGAGCCCTGTAAAAATGAAAAATGAATAATTCTTATAGTCATATATTCTTATATGCTTATATTCTTATATTCTTATATTCTTATATTAATTTTTGCATATAGAGTCCAAACTCGCATAACGCTGAAGCAAGTTCGGATAAATTTTTTATTTTCTTTCTATTTTATTTTTGCTGAATAATTGATGAGTTATTTCTTTTTTAAATTACTTAAGCATTTTTTTAGGTTTAGATTAATGTAATCATGTTAAATTCTGCAATGTTCATTTTCTTTATACATTCTCTCTTCGTTGTAAAAGATGAAGTCATGTCTTGCTTAACACTTAATTTTAAATCTTAAGCATTTAATTTTTGCTCATATGCAATTCCATGATAAAATGCATACTTCAATTTCCATTTTTAGTTAACTCGGCAGATCATGATAACATCAGATCTGTCAATATGCTGTTTAAAATAAAAAGTATGGCTTCATCTTCAAATATCTTGCTTATCTCTCTAGACATTGCTACAGCTAAAATATTTACCTTATCTTCAAATAATTTGCAAAACAATTCAGCCTATTGAGAATAAAAAACAAAACAGGTCAATATTAAATAATAATGATTTCACCAAAAATTCAGCATATAAAGTCAAACAATTTTTCAAATTATCATTCTAATTCTTATTCTGATTATTATTCTGATTCTGATTGTATCTCATCTGACTTAGAGGCTGAGCATTACCTGTAACATTTTAGCAGTAAACTACAGTAAGAGAATATCATTGTCTTCTCCTTCGAGCCTTGTTTTCTCCAGAGAACTTAGTTTTAAAATAGAGAAAAATAATTTCCCGATACGTTACAAGAAGAATCGGGGAACCCTTAGAGAATTTAGTAAGCTTCACAGAATCCTCCGATCCCCTACAAGAAGAAATCGGAGACTAGTATAAGGAAACTACTGCGATTTCCTACACCGTACCAGCTACTCCAAGGTAACAATCCGTTGCTGCCACCTAACCAAAACCCCCGTCAACCTCGAACCGCCAAGGCCACACACACACACACACACACACATACACATATATATATATATATATATATATATATATATAAATATATATATATATATATATATAATATATACACACACACACACCTTGACTTTCAACCTTTCAGGTACGCCTGGCTCATCGGTAATTGTTTTGAGCCAGGCGTCTAATCTTCTTTTGAAGATGTCCTTTTCCGTGTCTCAACTACCCTGTGAGCAGTGCGGTATGCTCCCAAACACACTTCTCTCCCTATTCCTCACTACGTACACCTGCATTTTACACACTACAGTACATAAAATTCTGAAAATTAAAAAAAAATGACATCAACTTCAAGAGCCTCGGAGTTGCCTGGGGAGGGGACCATAAATGTGCCCACTTCAGGCCTCCCCACCCTACCGTCTGCCGATACCAGGAACACAGACCCGGGCAGCAGGGCTGGATCTGCTACATTCCATATTCTATTCCTACTACTAATACAAAAAAAACCTTGGTTTAACTTTACTTGTTTTAATGCTATCCGCAACAGAGAGGAGGCTTTCAGAAGGTACCGTCGCCTTCCAGCTCCTGACTCTCACTCAGCTTATATTTCTGCTCGGAATCGTACAAAATCCGACAAAAATGTGAAAATCTATCCAATTCTAATTCTTCTCGCTCTTTCTGGCATCTAGCTAAGAACCTCTTCAACAACTTTACTTCCTCTTCTTTCCCTCCTCTTTTCCATTCCGACGACTCATTTGTCGTCTCTTCTCCTGACAAAGCTGAACTCTTCGCTCAAACTTTCGCTTACAATTCAACCATGGACGATTCCGGTGCTGTTCCTCCATCTCCCCCCTCTGACTTTATGTCTGAAATTAGAATCTCTTCTAAGGACGTTTTTTCTGCCCTATCTGGGTTCAACTCTAGGAAGGTGTATGGTCCTGATAGTGTTCTTCCTGTTGTTCTTAAGAATTGTGTTTCTGTGCTGACACCCTGCCTAGCAAACTCTTTCGTCTTTGTCTCTCATCTGGCACTTTTCCTTCCTTCTGGAAGTTCGCTTTCATTCACCCTGTCCCAAAGAATGGTGACCGCTCTCAGCCCTCCAACTATCGTCCAACTGCTTTCTTGCCTTTCCAAAGTTTTTGAATCTATCCTTAATAGGAAGATTCTTAAACACCTTTCTTCTCACAATCTTCTTTCATATCGCCAGTATGGATTCCGCAAGGGTCGCTCTGCTGGCGATCTTCTTGCATATATATATATATAATTTAGGGTGATTCAAAAAAATCAAAGTTTTTTTTTTAATTGTTCAACCTGTATTTTTGTTCCCTATGACAAAAAAGTAGTGTATGCCAAATTTGGTGAATTTTAAATAAAATTTACTATGTGCTACCAGGCGTCAAAGTTTCCCTCTTTTTCAATTTGTTTGTTTTTACAACTTATGATTTTATGTTTAATTGTTTATATTTCAGAATTTTTAATTAATGGTTTATATACTAGCTTGCTTTTAATTGTTGCTTGGAACTCGTAATTTTGATACCAATTAATCGATTATGGAAGCTAGGCCTAACTCACCATCACCCAGTTGCTCATTTGGGAGAAGTTCTACAAGAAAAGAAACTGAAGTATGGCTAATTGGGCAGCCCTCTGCAGTACTAAAAACATCCGTATTACCATCAGAGAAGGAAATGATGGCCCTCTTCATGCACTACAGAAATATTAAAAAGCAAGACATTAGAGAATCATGCTGCTCTACTGCAGATGATGTGCTAGCAGTTTGGAAAAAAGCAGGAATACCAGCAAAACAAAGAATACATGTAGTACTGTAGATAAAATTCAAGGAATACTGAAGGAATGACATCTGCTTAAGAAAAACAAAGCAAACAAATTGAAAAGATCACAAAATTTAAATAATAAAGAAGAAAAATGGAAAGATAAACTGGAAAACTTATTTGACATTGCTCATGAGAATGCTATGCAGCTTATAAAAATAGAAGATGATAAGAAATTCTTGAAAATGCAACGTGAAAAGGAAGTCATGGAAAAATGGGTACCATTGATAAGGCTGTTGCTAAAAAAGAGCAAAGAGCAGCAGAAAAGCAACAACGTTATGAAAAGAGGAAAGCAGAAGAAGAGATCAAAAGAAAGAAGAGTGAAGAGTCTGTCATAGTGTCATACTCACCAGTACATCATCAGAATCAGAGGAGAGTAAAAGTGATGAATCTGGTTTCTGTGCTGCACAACCTTCAACATGGAAAAGTAAGGTTGGCAAACGTAGAAAATTGTTTGATGATAAATTATTAGGAAGTCTTGATGTTGCAAAATTGAGTGACAGAAATGCGTCTCTTTTTAATGCAAACAATCAGACATCGCTTGAATGGGACATCTGAGAACAAATAAAATGCATGTGTTTCAGTACAACGGCAGCCAATACTGGTCCTAGAAATGGTGCAGCTATTTTTCTAGAACAAAAATTCGACAACGATTTATTGTGGCTGGCATGTCGACACCATATATTTGAAATTATGCTGGAAACTGTTGTTTCAAAGTCTTTATCACCATCTTCTGGCCCAGATATAGTCTATTTTAAGAAGTTCAGAGAAAAATGGTCAAGCATTAATAAGGAGGACTACGAGACAGCATTATCAGATCCAGATATCTATGAAAATATTCATGACATCAAAGATGACATAATTATATTTGCAACAAATCAACTAGATACATTCCAACCAAGAGACGATTACCTAGAACTATTGCAGTTAACAATTATTTTTTTGGGAGGTGAACCAAAAGGTGGAATCAAATTTAAATATCCAGCGGGACTTCATCGGGCTAGGTGGATGGCCAAAATTACATATTCATTAAAAATTTTTATGTTCAAATCTCAGTTCAAAATTTCAGTAAAAGACAAAAAAGGACTAAAAGACATCTGTCTATTTGCTACTCGGTTATATGTAAAGGCATGGTTTACAGCTCCTGTGCCATCTTGCGCTCCTCGTCTTGCTCTGGAATTATTACAGAATCTTGTAGTCTACAAACAAATAAATGACACAATTGCATTTGTTGCTATTAAAAAACTGTTAGGTCACCTCTGGTACCTATCAGAAGAACTGGTAGCCTTGGCCTTTTATGATGATGAAGTGCCTACTGAAACGAAAAACAAAATTGTAAAGGCCTTGCAAAATACAACAGAAACTCTTCCTACAAAACGGGCTTTTCTAGATCCTACACTTATTCCAACGAAGAAATTAGAAGATTTTGTCATCAAATACTCAAAGATTCTTTACAATAACAGAATTTATTTCAAAATTTTTACTCAAAGATGCTAAAGAATGGCATAATGATGAAGAGTATAACTCCGCTAAGAAATCTATCAAACAGTGGAAAGTCGTGAATGATATAGCGGAAAGAGGAGTAAAATTAATGGATGAATATAATAAAATACTAACTCATGACGAAGATCAAAAACATTTCTTGCTACAAGTAGTGAAAAACTACAGGGCTGTTTACCCTGATAGAAAGAAAGAAACATTGATGAAGTAAGGACAGCTAATGTCTCAAATATCATGCTACTTTAATTATGCATGCTTGTGGTTATGGTAGGACCTACGGGGGAGCTTTCCACATTAAAAAAAAGCAATGCGCCTTGTACTGTACCCCCTGGGTGGTGTGGAAAAATTTGACAATTTGAGTCGTTCTGTCAATTTTTAATTGCTGGTAGCAACCCCTAAAAATTAAAAATTTGCTAAAATATTTTAGGATAGTTGTTTTTATGCTGAAATGAACCATTTAAAGGGTTGAACACATTAAAATCTAAAAAAAATTTTTTACCCCCATATTTGAATCACCCTAAATATATATATATATATATCTTGGTCATCCTTCTTTCGGGATTTCAGTGAAATTAATGTAAACAAGCTCATTCTCACTAATGTGTTACTTAAAAGCTAAGTTTGACAGCATTGTATCCTCAAGTATCCTCAAACTAATGCTTAGTTTAAGTCATGTATTACAGTGATGAGTTTATCTTGGTGTTATAGAGTACCATTCCTGTGTTTTTGTATCCCATTGTATACATGACATGAATTGTAAGATCCTGCCTTGTCTGCAGACACTAATTAAACGTTCAAAGTTGTACAGGGTATGAGAGATTTTTTTTTTTTAAGTAAAGGGGATTTTATTAAAAATAAATTTTTTATGCATTTTTTTTATTTTTTAATATAGAAGCACAATAAAAAGTTTTGAAAAGTTCAATAAATGAATGATAGAATTGAGTGTCTGGGAGCTGAAAGTAATCCAATTATTTTTGTATTTGTATCATCCATTATTTTTTTCGTTTTGTAATACTTTTTTCTTTAGACCAAAGAAGTTATTTAGGATTTGAGAAAGTAGCCTTTCTGTAAAACTTTTTCATCTGTTGTAAAGTATTTTTATATAAATGTGAACTTTGATTGTTAAAAACTATTTGATTGGTAAACTTTATGCATAAACAGTGTTTTAGAGTTTATGAACTGCTTACAGAAAGCTATTTCTATTCATTGAATTCTTCAGTTAAAACTTCTGGATAGGAGTTGTCTGAAATGTACTTAAAATTTATGACGGAAGTTCGTTTTTATATTATATTCAAACATTATCAATAATTAAGAGAGTTTAATAATTAATTTAATAATAAATAATAGAGATTAACAACAAAGTACAGAACTTTTGTTTGGTTATTTTATTTAGCCAAATTACAATACAATTACAAAATGCAGATTATTTACTTATATACAATTTGCACACCAGCACAACATTCAAAGATGAACCACAGACAGCGACTTACTCTTCCCCTTCCCGGGTTGCCACATGTAAGATATGTACTTATTTTCTCTGACTTAAATTCAATAAAAGGTTCAACGGGTTCGTTAAAAATATAACTTAATGGTTAAGATGAGTCACACAAATCATACACATTCTACGAGGGCCACTCAGTATATTTTGCTCCACCTTTTTTTTCTCTCCAAGTTTCCTGTCTAGAGGTGCCAGATCCGGGTGGTATGGAGGGTGGGTAATACAGTCAAGCGCATTTTTGTGGTGGCCTCTCTTGTTTGCAAACTGTTGTGTGGGCTTGCGTTATCGTGCAAAAGAAGGACGTCTTCCAGTTTTCTCTCCGGTCGAACTCGCTTTATACGTCTCTGAAGTCTCCGTAGGGTAGCAATATATGCCTCTGAGTTGATTGTTTGTCCTTTCTTCATGATGTCTACCAGAATCACCCCTTTCATGTCCCAGAAGATGGTGGCCATAACCTTTCCTGCATAGGGAGCCATTTTGAACTTTTTCTTGCGTGGGGAGTCTGCATGATGCCACTCCATGGATTGGCGTTTTGTTTCAGGTTCAAAGTAGTGTACCCTAGTTTCATCCCCAGTCACAATACGTGAAAGGAAGTCATCCCCTTCTGTCCCGTATCGAACCAACGACTAGGAAGCAATTTCTTTTCTTTGGGTTTGTGACCTTCAGTCAGTTGGCGAGGAGCAAACAGTGAACGCACTTTTGAGTATCCCAGTTGCGGAATTATCGTATTCACTCTTCCTTCACTAATTCCTAGCTCTAGTGATAGCTCCTTGTATGTGACGCGCCGATTTGATCGAATGATGCTGTTAGCACGTTGCACAGTGTGAGATATCACAGCCGATGCCAGGCGACAGCTGCGTGGCTCATCATCGAGGCTAGCTCTCCCTCTCTCTGATGATCTCACACGTTTAGACGAGGGTCAAACTTTGCTTCGATCAACAACAGCATCTCCGTAAAGTTTTGTAGACACTTGTGAATATTTCCAACTGTTTCCTTTTCTGCGGTTAAGAACTCGATAACAGCTCTCTGTTTACGACGCACATCACTGTCAGACGCCATTTTCGAAACTGCGTTAACCATCGGTTTTATACAAGGGCATTTAAAAAGTGGTTTTATACAAGGAGGGGAGGTTCAAACTGGAAAAATCTGGTTATGTGAAGCGCAGAAAGTTCAGACTTACGGCCCAAAAGACATTTCAGCCCCATAGACTATTATTTAGCTAAGAAAAAAGGGTGTGACAAAATATATTGAGTGCCCCTAGTACATTATCTATACACTAAATAAAAGGAGGTGACAGTATTTTAGTATTTTGGCAGACCATCTCTGAGCAGTGTCCTCAGAAATTTGAAGGTAAGCGACGCTACACCGCTACATTGAATGCAGAGTTTACTACTTTGGATATCATGAAAATTCTCGAAGCAATGACCACGCTAAATTTACGCTTATATTTTTAAGAAATTCTATGGTATTTCTTGTGCAAATTGGTATTAACGGAGATATAAACAATTTTGGGATCGATTAAAATCGATTGAAATAGTATGGTGGTAATTATTCGTTTTACCCCTGCGGGTCGATTTTGATATGAAAATAGATTTTTCTTGTGTATTTTGGTGTTTTATTCAAATCTGACCTTCATTTCTTGTGCAAATGAATTACTGAATGCCTGGTTAGGTCAACTGTACGCCTTTGATGATTGGTTAGGGTGTCGTGATATTTTCGTTAAAACCCACAAGATCTAAATACCCTAAAAAAGACAAAACACCAAGACTTTTGCAACCAAACGTATTCCACATGAGGATTTAAAAGAATCGGAGAACAAATTTCTTCATTTGATTGTAAATGCTTGGTTTGATAGTTGAATAGCGTAAAACGTGTTTTAACTGTATTCAACTATTAAATAATAGTTATTATGGAAAAACTATATATGCTTACAATATGGTATCGTATGTGATACCTTTATTTCTTAATTAAATACAAACTATTAATTCAATGAATTAAATATCTACAACATTGCCTCGGGATTGGCGACATAGCCTATTGGGAAGGAAAATAATTGGAAACATAGAACCCAATATGGAGGCATTGGGGCCACATAACAACAAGAAAAAAGAATTATTTCGTATCAAAATTTTCTATTGCTGACTCGTGAAAATTACTTCGAGAGAAGGGTCAACGAACTTTGTAATGTCAACGAACTTTGTAAAATCAGCGAATTCCTTAGAGAAGATTTGAGGGGTCGCGCGTCTTAAGGTACTAAGCGCCACCACAGGCGAAAACGTGTTTTTGATGGATATCACTATTTTCACCCTTCCTCTATCGCGTGGTTTGGGTTATAATGACCTTACGACACTAGAAGTGATGCGCGTCTTAAGGCCTCAATATCCCGTTCAACTGGTGGGAGGTGATGGGGGTGGGGATGAGACGCTCGGTCTCTGGGTGGCGAGAACAGCAGGAGGAGCGCGAGCCAATGAAAACATGGCAGCTACACCGCTCTGCTTTCTAATTGGCCACCCGCTCCACGAGCCAAGAGGGACACGACACAAACATCCCGCCAGTACCTTAAGACTCGCGTTGCTGTTAGCAGGCGTCCTGTATTCGTGCTCATATTGCTGAATATTGCGTGGAATATTCTATTCACCCGGCTTCTAACTATTATCAATGTGTGCAGCAATGTCTCACCGTGCTAGTGTTAGTGATGGAAAATCAATGGAATCATTCTGTGCCAGAAATGGCACCCAAAGTTTGGCATAATAAGAAAAAAAAATATATATATATATATATATATATAATATAAAATATGAAAATCTATTCCAAAAACTCATCAACATCTTCATTAGCATACTCAGAAGTCTAATTTAGCCAGAAATGAACGTTCTAACTCAATTAATAACAGAGATACTATTGCCAGAATTTTGCTGAACTTTGGAGGCGATTTCTGGTGAATTTTAATTTTGGTGCTTAGGTACCTTAAGACGCGGGCCCCTCATTTATATTTGCGGCACTGAGAGCTGCTTATGTTAAGCAATGCTTTTAAGCAAGGAAGGTGTACTTAATCTTCCTATAAGTTCTGAGTGAATAACAAGTAATATAAACCTAATAACTCAAAAGGATAGGCCTATACCTTCAGGAATTTAAATATAGTGATTGCCTATATTAATTAAATCAAATCAACTCGTTGTGTAACTCCATCGTATAGCGGCCCTACATTTAAAAAGATCGTCACGCCCTACAACCAGAAGCGAGACCCAACGAAATAATAAGATAAGGTAATTTCTTTCTTTACCATTAGGCAGGCTAAAATACCGAAGGCAAATAAATTTAACATTAACCAATAAAAACACTAGTTAACGAGGTCCTTTGAAGACCTCCACATACATAACTCTTTAACGAAAAAACGTAGGGTTTTTGCCGTTAACCCTCCACTGAAGTCTGCTTGAAATTTCCAACGGATGAGAGGTATCATGCAATCAACCCGTAGCCCTACATAGTTTTTTTCAAAGTTATCATTTGATAGTTAAATAATAGTTATTATTCGATATTTAAATAAGAGTTATTATTTGAAATTTATTTGATAGTTAAATAATAGTTAGTATTTGATAGTTAAATAATAGTTAGTATTTGATAGTTAAATCACACTGTGTAACACTGATTCTGTTTATATAGAATTTTTTATGTTTTTATATGCATTTGTGGGCGCTGAGTCCAAATCTGCCTTTGGTTTGTGTGTATCATCAATGGTTTCAGAGATAATCCATTTTTCATGTTTTACCAGTATAATGTTATTGTGGGCGCAGCAATATCAGAATAATCAGGAATTGTTGAGAACAATCCGGATGTTCGTTGACAGTTTCTTGCTCTAGAAATTGCCCGAAACTTCCACTGTGCTCTATAAAAAAGAGCGCAGAGTCTGAGAAGTCAGTAAGTGTGAGCACACAAAGAAAGCAGGTTGTTTGTCTGATAGTTACCAGCACTGAGGTACTGTGTTTCTGTGCTTCTCTGTGCTGACGATTTGAGTGTTATCGATCCTTTTTTTATTGCGAACATTATTTCAGTGTTGTGAATACATCTTTTTTCTGGAATCTGTAATCTGTTGCAAATTTAATAACTCTTCTCTCTATATCTGCAGGTTATGATTAATGTAGTACAGTTTGGTAAAGAGAATGGCAACTAGAGCTTGTAAACACTCGCCGGATATATTCTGCTACGTTTGTGGGGATTACATAGGCCCCAAGCAAATATCGCACAAGATTGTGAAAGACACCAAGTTCTGGATCGCGTATCGGCTCTATTTTGGTATGTCTATGGGTGACCAAGATAAGCCCTGGGAACCCCATGTGATCTGTGGAAGTTGCCGCTCCACACTTGAAGGGTGGCTGCGGGGAGTACGCAAGGCAATGCCCTCTGTGGTACCCAGAATATGGAGAGAACCAAAGAGCCACCACGACGATTGCTACTACTGCATAGTAGATGTTTCTAAGTACAGGAAAGTTAAAGGAAGGCAGACTCTTCAATATCCAAGCATAGCGTCTTCCATAGCTCCTATACCACATGTCGAAGGTCTTCCAATACACGTCCACCAGAACAGGTATCTATCCATTACTTTACCTTCTGTATTTACAGACTGGGGGTCATTATGTGTCGATTTTTCTTAGTGCTGATGCTCTTCTACATATATAGCTATGCCTATATTTTGTTTCTTTGCTTTGCAGGTTGAAAATGAGGATGCAGCTAGCTCATCTGAGATGTCGGCTGGTGAGGACAGTCATGATGAAGAATATACAGTAACTTTCAGTACAAACCCTCACTTTCCAAATCAGAGGGAATTGGACGACTTAATTAGAGATTTGGGTCTAACGAAATCAGGGTCTGAGCTTCTGACCTCCAGACTCAAAGAGTGGAATTTGCTTGGAAAAGACTGCAAAAGCACTGTATACCGAAAGCGGCATGAAGAGTTTGCAAGGTTCTACGATGTCAATGGCTCTCTCTGTTATTGCAGCGAGGTTAATGGTCTATTCACAGCTATTGGGTTAACACATATACCCTCAGAGTGGCGCCTGTTTATTGACAGTTCAACTCGGAGTTTAAAAGCTGTTCTACTCCACAATGGGAACAAATATCCACCTATACCAGTTGCACATTCTGTTCAAATGAAAGAGGACTATGAAAATGTCAAACAACTGCTCACTCAAATCAGGTATGAACAATATAACTGGGACGTGTGTGGTGATTTCAAAATGATTGGTTTCCTGTTAGGTTTACAAGGAGGGTTTACTAAATATTCATGTTTTCTTTGCCTGTGGGATAGCAGGGCTTCAACTGAGCACTATAAAACAATTCAGTGGCCTCCACGTGAAGGACTGCAACCAGCAAAGTACAATGTGCTCAGGGAACCTCTTGTGAAGCCTGACATAGTTCTGCTACCACCTCTCCATATTAAGTTGGGTCTAATTAAGCAGTTTGTAACTGCGTTAGATTTTGGAGGGGAAGTTTTCCAACAGATTCGGTACATGTTCCCTAAACTCTCTGAGGCCAAAGTCAAGGCTGGCATCTTTGTAGGACCACAAGTCAAGGCGCTGTTGAATTCAAAGAACCTTGAAGCCAAGATGACTCCGATCGAAAAAGAGGCTTGGTGTGCTTTCCGTGATGTGGTTCGTGGGTTTTTAGGCAACCATAAAGCACCAAACTATAAGGAGTTAGTGTCAAACTTGATTAAGTGCTATGGCAAAGTGGGGTGCCGTATGTCTTTAAAATTACACTATCTGCATTCACATCTAGACTTTTTTCGTGATAACCTGGGAGATGTGAGTGAAGAACATGACGAAAGATTCCATCAAGATATTCAAACGATGGAGAAAAGGTACCAGGGCCATTGGGATGCTTCCATGATGGGAGACTACGTATGGTCGCTGATCAGAAAGGATAAGAATGTTCATACGCGGAAGTCGCGTTCTTCAGTGCATATTTAAGGAACGCACACTGCATAACGAGGCTTGTTATTCTCTTATCGGTTCTCCTCATGATATATATTATATCCTTTGCACCATTTTGGGTTTGTCAAACAATTTTGGCTCAATAAACATTAATTTCCAATAGTGTTTTTATTTTCAGAAAATATTTGTTAACCTTTTTTATATACTTTACCATATGAAAAGTGTGATAACCTATATTTTTGAAACGGTTGATGATAGAGCAAAACCAATATCATTTTTGGAATCAGCGCCCCGAAATCATTAAGAAACGACAGAAAAATCACAATAAACAGAAAATGTTTCAAATTTTGTTACCCAGTGTAATAGTTAGTATCTCATAGTTAAATAATTAATAGTTATTATGATATTTGTTCGGAGAACATTTCTATCGGTCAGTTTATTGAACAATATATTAGAATTAACCTCATCATAAAACTTAATTATATCAAGAAAAAACGGGGCCTCCGCTATGTATGTGGGGGGTGGCCCTGGCGAGGCCTCATGTGCGGAGCCCTATCTTTGAGCAGATCATCAAATGCAGACATCAATTTTGAGTAACAGAATTTATTTTGTAACTAAAAAGTAACACAACATAATCCGTAGCGACACAAAATAACCATTAATACTTCTACATTTTTCTACTCTTTTACTTCTACTTTGTTCTACATTCTTCTGTATTTCTTCATCGGCACTTCTCTTCTACATTTTTCCTCACTAATGTCATTAGCAGGAGACTTCAACGCTAAAGACACTAGTTGGTACCTGCACAACCAAAGCAACACCAGAGGCGCCAACATAGCCACACAACTAAACAGCCTCTTCATTCTTAACAATAAAGAAGAACATACACACATACCACATCAAGCAGGATACTCAAACTCCTCCCCAGACATAACGTTCTGTTCCCCCTCACTAGCAACACATACACACTGGAGAACAGAAAAACAACTCTCATCAGACCATCTGCCCATCAACATTACAACACGATCTACACTCTGCCCGAACAGCCTTAGGCACACTTACAGAAATTACAAGAAAGCTGATTGGGAACAGTTCAAATTACAGACTGAGAAACAATTCACCACATTAAAAAGCACACCCATCATAAACAACAATACAACACTCAAAACATTTAATAAGATCATCAACAATGCAAACAAATACATACCCAAGAGCAACATTAGGAAATAAAACCAAAATTACACTAGAGAAATAGCCCACCTCATAAGGCAACGTAACAACCACATTCTCTCTCATAAACAAAATACTCAACACAAACCTGCACAATAACACCAAAAGGTGGCTGAGCAACTATCTTTCAGGAAGATACTCATATGTCACATTTAATGGCAAGTCATCCAAAAACAAGCTTTTTCCGAAAGGGGTCCCTCAAGGCTCTGTTCTCTCACCAACACTCTTCAACTTATACATGCATGACATTCCAACACCCATAGATAACAAGCTTACATTATCATCATATGCAGATGACATCACTCTAACATCCACCCACAACAACATCGACACCGCTACAAATAACCTACAAACATACATAAACAGTACACAAGACTGGCTCACACACAATAGACTCAAAGTAGCGCCCACAAAATCAACCATCACCTTGCTTACAAGCAACACAAAAGAACACCAGGTAATTCCACAGCTTACACTAAACAACATCAACATTCCACACACTCACAGGACCAAAATACTTGGGGTCACATACAACACATCATTATCTTTTGCAAACCACATCAGGATATTAAAAACAAATGTACGTCAAGACTTAACACGCTTAGGGTACTAACAGGCACAAACTTTGGACACCAGCAGGAAACAACATCACTCATATACAAACAATATATTCGCTCAGTTATGGACTATGCTAGCCCATGCTGGGCACTCATTATCTCAAACACACACATAAACACCTTACAGACAATACAAAACAACGCACTTCGTATCATTACAGGATGCACTCAAACAACACCAATAGAACACCTGCACACAGAAACAAAAATACTGAAACTTAGGGAACATTTAACATGAGGGGAACACAATTCATGGCAGCAGCGACAACTAACCCACAACACCCTTGCCACTACATGTACAATCACGCACCGACACCTCGCACCATTAAGGTAACACCAGAGAGACATTATAACCAAATACTCCATTCTATACCACGCCCCACAGACATCACAGTACAGAAAACACACACACATACACACCTAACCCCACAAAGCACTGACACGACTCGGTCCGAATGCGGTCCTAGGTGCGAAGCCGCCACCCATTAACAGGTCAGAGATCAGCCTGAGCAGATCGGATCGAGTTAACTTAGCACGATACCGATGTGGACATCACCCCAACTTACTAACATATAAACACAGACTAGACAACTCCATAGACGACACCTGCCACCTGTGCCACGACACACCACAAACAATAGAACACATTATGACAGACTGTACCGCTCTAGCAAAACAACGAACACAACACAACATCACTAGTGCGCTGAACCTCTGGTCCACTCCGAAGAGGGCGATCGGTTACCTGCGTATCGCCGGCTTGCTCGATCAGGGTGGGCTGATCGGCTAAACAACAACAACAACGTAACAACCATAAACATAACACACAAACACCACACACAGAAGCCATAAAACAGCAGATACAACAGCTCAACACAGAAATAAACAACAAAATTAAAGAAAAACAAACAGAAACATTTAGGGAATTCATAACAACACTAAACCACTCCACAGATACATCCAGGCTATACAAGACTACAAACAGCATTACCTACTATAACAGCGGCATTCACACCTGACAGGCAGCTATCTGTCGCAGCCAAAATAATATCCCAACACATACAAAATAAGGTAACATCCTAGTTAATCACTACGCAAAGATAAGTCACTTAAAGAGAGACAACAACCTGAAACACGCAGACAGACAAACAGCCAGACACAAAAAAACCTACAGACTCGACACGACCATTACATCCTTCAATACAGACCGGACCACCAAGATCATCAAAAACATTAAGAATTCGAAGGCTACTGGACCAGACAACATATCTAACATACACCTTAAACACTTGGGCACACAAGGAATACTAGCTCTCAGAAATATCAGCACATATTCAAACCAACACTGTATTATTCCTGACATATAGAAACAAGGTAAAATTATTACACTACTCAAACCAAACAAAAATCGAACAAAACCAGCTTCCTATAGACCCATTACTTTACTATGCAAACCTTCCAAAGTAACAGAAAGACTAATCTTACAAATCACCAACCCACACATACCACTATCGCCTACTCAACATGGATTCAGACCTCACCACTGAACCACGACATTACTCACTAACCTCACGCAGCACATCATGGTTGGCATCAACTCCAGACCACCAGCTCAACGTACACTATTAGCAACAATAGACATTAGTAAAGCATTCGATGCTATCCCACGTTTCCCTCTCATAAACAAAATACTCAACACAAACATGCACAATAACACCAAAAGGTGGCAGAGAAACTATCTTTCAGGAAGATACTCACATGTCACATTTAATGGCAAGTCATGCAAAAATAAGCTTTTTCCGAACGGGGTCCCTCAATGCTCTGTTCTCTCACCAATACTGTTCAACTTGTACATGCATCACATTCCAACACCCATAGATAACAAGCTTACCTTATCATCATATGCAGTTGACATCACTCTAACATCCACCCACAACAACATCGACACCGCTACAAATAACCTACAAACATACATAAACAATATACAAGAATGGCTCACACACAATAGACTCAAAGTAACGCCCACAAAATCAACCATCACCTTGCTTACAAGCAACACAAAAGAACACCAGATAACTCCACAGCTTACATTAAACAACACCAACATTCCACACACTCACAGAACCTAAATAATTGGGGTCACATACAACACATCATTATCTTTTGCAAACCACATTCAGGACATTAAAAAGAAATGTACGTCAAGACTTAACACGCCTTGGGTACTAACAGGCACAAACTTTGCACACCAGCACGAAACAACATCACTCATATAAAACAATATATTCGCTCAGTTATGGAGTATGCTAGCCCATGCTGGGCACCCATTATCTCAAACATACACATAAACACCTTACAAACAATACAAAATAACGCACTTCGTATCATTACAGGATGCACTCAAACAACACCGATAGAACACCTGCACACAGAAACAAAAATACTGAAAGTTAGGGAACATTTAGACATAAGGGGAACACAATTCATGGCAGCAGCGACAACTAACCCACAACACCCTTGCCTCTACCTGTACAATCATGCACCGATACCTCGCATCATTAAGGTAACACCAGAGAGACATTATAACCAAATACTCCATTCCATACCACGCCCCACAGATATCACACAGTACAGAAAACACATACACACAGACCTAACTCACAAAGCAGTGACACGACTCGGTCCGAATGCGGTCCTAAGTGCGAAGCCGCCACCCATTAACAGGTCAGAGATCAGCCTGAGCAGATCGGATCGAGTTAACTTTGCACGATTCCGATGTGGACATCACCCCAACTTACAGACATATAAACACAGACTAGATAACTCCACAGACAACACCTGCCACCTGTGCATGACACACCACAAACAATTGAACACATTATGACAGACTGTACCGCTCTAGCACAACACAGAACACAACACAACATCACTAGTGCGCTGAACCTCTGGTCCACTCCGGAAAGGGTGATCAGTTACCTGCGTGCCGCCGGCTTGCTCGATCAGGGTGGGCTGATCGGCTAAACAACAACAACAACAACATTTTTCCTACTTTTTCTAGACAAAAAATTGTCAATAATGTTTTAATAACTTATTTTCTCCATAATATTTTTTTACTGGAGGTAATAGTTAAATTTGACACCCTGTCCTGATACATTATAGAATGTAAATCATTTTTTATGATCTTCAATTTTAAGAATGAGCGTTCTGCTGAAGCACTGGTAACCGGTATTGTCAGCACTACGTTAGGATAAATGTTGGTAATGGAATTTTCAGTTATATAGCTCTGAGTTCCAGGTAGAGAACTTCTCTCAGGCACCGAATGGCGCAAAAGCAATTTCTCAAGAACCTCAGTAGGGTTAGTATCACTGGAAGATGCATCAGAGAGCAAGATATTCAAGTCATCACAGTTCTTTCTAAGGCCGCTATCGCTAATGAATTTATCGGCTGAGATATCAAATAAGAAGATGAAAGGCTGCAAAAGTCTTTTCATTTGTTCGAATCTTTCCTGAAGTGCGTTTGGTCAAACATCAATAGCCCTCAGGAAAAAGTTATCTCCAAATTTTTCCTTCGGGTCTATAACTGTTTCATCTACAGCCTCGTAAGAAAAATGTTGTTTTTTGCACTGCATGTGGCTATAGGCCTGTTCAAAAATCAACTTTTTCTTATTTTCATAGGTTTCTGTACATTTCCCCATGCTTTTTGACCCGAAAAAGCCGAAAATCACAACTATTTTGACCTAGGATGTTGGGAAAGCATTGCCGCATGGAGCTTTAATTTTCTGCCTTGAAATCGGCCAAAGCGCCAATTCCGGGGTCCCTTGAATTATGTTTTGCACTTTAACTTTTGATCTAAACAAGATAGAGCAACAAATTAGGTATCAAATGAAAGAGCATAAAATTGATAAATAATAATAATAATAATAATAATAATAATAATAATAATAAATAAATAATAATTAATAATAATTAATAATAATAATAATAATAATTATCTATCATTTTTCAGGAAACAACAGAAACTCAATCAGAATCTAGAAAACCATCTACAAGTTACAACTTCACAATGGCATTAAGCAAGGAGCTGAGGGAGCTCCGTGGGCGCACAGTTGATATCTCAGAACCTCCACGTACTGTCCACAGGCAGGTGTCAACTGGCCATCTACCAGATCTCTCACTGAAACTTTCCTGGTTGGATATTTTCCCTTCAGCTTTTATCAGTGGTTCCCAGCTTCCCACCAACAGACAGGCGTTCCAGTATTTCCTTAATCTTCAGAATTTACCGGAAAATGCAGGGAGGCCCATGGTTCAAGACCTTGCATATGAAACAGTTGAATCTATCATCCCATTCTGGCAGATGGCTAGGATCAAGACAATGACCAAATACAACGCAATGAAGCTCTTCATGAAACTACATGAGAAACATCGTGCTCTGGTGAAAAGCAAAGGAAGAGCAAGTAACCCTGGAGGAAAAAGAGGAGCATTTGTGCTGGAATTAGACAGCCTGTTCGATATAGGAGCTCCAGATGCAATCCAGGAAATACAGAACAACAGACTGTTATCCAGAGAGAAGAAAGATGAGGATATCAGGTTCTACGAAGACCAAAAGACTGAGAGGAAAGGTCATATGTCTGGTCATGACAAGATTTTTGAGACAAGATCCCTGCAGCAAGCAGCGAGGAATGAAAGACTGCAGCATAGACAAGAACAAGGTAAAACTAATTACTTTGAACGTTACAAAAAGTTTTAAGTTTTACTCCATTGCGATATTTAGCATGTACTTAACAATTACTGTCTTAACATGTACTATTTTACAGCTGCAGCAGAACAAGAGGCAGTTGTTCATGTGGATGACATTACCTGGGGTGACTCAACTGACAACGACGCTAACACAGAGGACATGGATTACCATCAGCCTCGTCCTGGATGTTCTCACAATCAAGACACTGTGACTAGTGTGACTTTGACGTTTCCAAGGAAGGTCATGGAATGTGATGTCATCTGCAATACAGCTGATCGTCTTGGTTTATCAGACAATCAAGTTACTGCCATGGTTTCTGCCACCTTGCAAGCTGGAGAGGCTGATCTGGATAACTTCGTCATCTCAACCTCAACAACACGTCGCAACAGAATGCTGTCCAGGTATAATATCAGCCAGAGTCACATGTCCAAGTTTTGTGAAAACCCCCCACAGTACGCTGCCTTACACTGGGATGGAAAGTTGCTCAAAGATGTCTTGGGCAGTGAACCTGGAAGTACCTCAGAGACTTTAGCTGTGCTAGTGTCTGGTCCACCTTCATACACTGAAGGAAAGTTATTGGGAGTACCTGTCATCGACAATTCTTCTGGCACAGCTCAGGCTGAGGCTTCAATGGATTTACTGGAGACATGGGAACTTACGGATAATGTTACTGCCCTTGTTTTTGACACTACATCCAGTAACAGTGGAGTTCACAGAGGAGCTGCCAAACTGCTAGAGAAAATGCTGAACAAAAAGGTGTTTTATCTGGCCTGTCGACATCACATCCTGGAAATCCTAGTAGGAGCAGTTTGGGAGAAGCTGTTTGGGAAGGTGAAGGGGCCAGATAATCCCTGGTTTGAGCATCTGAAGGATGTTTGGATGGACTTGTCCAAGGAAAACCCAAAGATGCTGGCTATCAACAGCAAATGGCTGAAGGAAAAGAAGAAGAACAGTGAAGAAATACTCCAAGACATTCTAACAGCAGAAAGGCTTCCAAGAGCCGACTACAGGGAAATGGCTGAACTGACAGTCATTGTTCTTGGAGGAACGCCTCCTCGAGGTATTCACTGGAGTCGACCAGGCGCCATTCATCAGGCCAGATGGATGGCCAGAAACCTGTACTCCATGAAAATGCTGATGTTTGCAGATCAACTTCAGTACGACGAAGACACTGTATCAAAGCTGGAAAGACTCAACACCTTCCTTGCGCTGTTCTACACTCCTGTATGGATGATGTCAATGTCTGCTGCAGATGCTCCCGTGAATGATCTAAGTCTAATCCAGGACATGTTGAAGTACAAGAAAACTGACCCAGAGCTTGCTGATGCAGTACTTAATAAGATGGAAAACCACAAATGGTACCTGACGCAGGAAGTCGTGCCATTTGCCCTGTTCAGCAGTAGATTGAGTGACACATTGAAGCACGACATTGCTGCCCAGTTACATGCCACTGAGAAGCCAGACAGCTTCAGAACAGGAAAGCCTCTATTCCAGAGAGTCACAGCTAAGACCACCCTGGTTGATCTCATTGGCCCAGAATCACATTTCCTGCTGGACACACTGAACATTGGATCCGAGTGGCTTCTGGAACCTGTCACGTCTTGGCCACAGAATGAGGACTACAGAAAAGCGTTGGACTATGTTAAGAATCTGAAAGCGGTGAATGACATTGCTGAACGTGGTGTCAAGATGATGAGCGACTTTGCAAATGTCATAACAACAGATGCCAAGCAAAGGGACTATCTCCTTCAAGCTGTGGAGTTCAACAGACGCCGCTTTGACAGCTTCAAGAAACAAACTCTCAACAACTGACTGTGTAAATGTCATTATGAAATTAATCATCATGTAATGCTTTCACTTCTTGATCGATTAGACTTGTGACAAAATGTTAATCTCAAATTTGTGTCATGAATAAGGCGCCTTGTCTGCCTTGAGTGTGAGAAAACGAATTTTGTGATATTTCTGAAATTTTGTATGTACCAATGTGCCATTTCTTGTTCCAAGACTATCATAATTGTATAAGTTAGAAAGAGGATTAAAAACACTTTAATTTGGTGTCTATTTTGTTGCTCTATCTTGTTTAGATAAAAAGTTATAGTGCAAAACATGATTCAAGGGACCCCGGAACTGGTGCTTTTGGCTGATTTCAAGGCAGAAAACTTAAAGCTCCATGCGGCAATGCTTCCCAACAACCTAGGTCAAAATGGTTGTGATTTCCGGCCTTTTCAGGTCAAAAAGCATGGGAAAAAGTACAGAAACCTATGAAAATAAGAAAACGTTGATTTTTGAACAGGGCTAATGTGGCTATCATCAAACGTAGGTTCTGTGTCTACTGCAAGCACCAAGTTTTCGGCAGTCTCAGTGGCTTCATTAAATCCAGACCCACGGTAGACAAGCAGTTGACCATTGCAGCCTGAATCAAGTTCAATACAACATACAACTGCATGCCTTAGGCTGCAAACACTTGTTGACATGGTTCATTTGTACTGGGATATCGTACCAAATGAAAAGATATACAAGAATCCTAAATATACCTACTAACTAGATTGAAAATACGAAAATTAACACAAAAATCATTCAAAACTATTTCATTATGACTTCAGGGAGGAATTCCCGTGATATAAAAGAATTTGCCGGCCAATGTAGGTGTTCCTGTTTGTAGGAGATTCCCCGCTACCGCAGTGTCTGCGGGCCCCTAATGGAGGCATTGACTTTATACCACTAGATAGTTTTTGAACATATTTACAACGTCCTTCAATACATAAATAGTTCAATTGTCGAATGAGTCCTTTAAAAATAAAGCAATAAAAGAACAATAAATAATCGTTGGACCTAGTTAACATGATTAAATTTGTTGAAGCAGTGTTCTGTAATCCCATCACTAAAGTACTAATGTTACAAAAATTATAATGTTGCAGTCTCATTCAGTTTACCTGCAGTATTTGACCAAAAATAATTACATTATGATTTTACTTCAATTTCTCTTGAAACTTCTGGCACTCACTTTAACATGCCGAAGGAACAATCGCACAGAGCGGCAGTTAAACTTGAAAAGAGCTAGCAGTAACGAACAAACAAACAAACAAACCTCCTTTGACAGCCAACATGAGAAGTTAGCAATTACAATTTCACGTAACATAATTTATCAGTTAAAGCAAAAACACGATTTAATAAGTGACAGTATTTTTCTCATTCATCATTCATCATGTTAGCAGACGTATTGCTCAAAATAGGAAAATGATGAATGGAAATAACTCAGACCAGCCAACGCAAGAATTTCCCCCACCTTCCTCCGCCGAAGGGGGAGCATCCCTTAACGAAAGCATAGAACAATTTTGCTCACAGCGACGCCAAGCAACTGAATGGGGTAAGGTGACAAATAACCAACTTGTCTTACATAGATTCATACTTTTTCCTTGAATATATGCCGGGGTTGGACTCAAAAGATGCTCAGATTAATAAATTAGAACAAGAAACAAAGCCTTAAAACAAGAAACAACTCATTTAAACAACACATCATCACCCTGATTGAAAAGTATCTGCACTGAAAAAATTTGCTGAAGATCAGAAAGGTGAAAACGAACAACTCTAAAGTGAATAAAAACAAGACCCATAAACATATCTTCTTCCTTGTGGGACCCGGTGTCCCCGAGGGAAGACAAATCGAAGATGCTAATGTAGTAGTCACAGAAGCGATAAGGGATAAACTTCACTTGAACATCCCTCAAAATATCATCACCTTGGCGCACTGAGGGAAAAGGCTCAGCAATGATGGTGATAAAAGATTAATTAAATTTAAGCTTTGTGATCCCAGATCCCCACTGGGAGTTTGAAATTAGAAGTGCCCTCATCCAAGTTAAACCCAATATATTAATCAACGAATCGCTTTGTGAAAAGGGGAGACCAGGCAAAGAGGACTACTGGGGCAAAGTAGACCAACCGCCCTGCAATCTTGGTAGGTAATGTTATTTCTGAATGAAAACCCCGTATTAGCCTTTGCATGCAGCGCTGACAAAGTCTCATTGTTGACGTCATTGTGAGGGGTCGCATATTTTTTGTATGACGGACCAAATGGTACTTTTTGACAGTTTTTATCTACGGTTAGTCCCATGAAAACATGAACGCAATCGATTTATATATGGTCTATACTGAGTGATATTACTCTATATAAGTGGTCTCCTTTACCGAAAAGAAATATAAAACAAAGTGCTAAAGTTTAAGAAAGTAAAACTCGTAAAAACTTGTTACGTGAGAGAAGGGAAGAGCTACATTCGGAAAAGCGCAGTACAAAAACAAAACAAAAAAGAAGTCATTATCTGCACTAAATCCAACTACAATAATAATTTGTGATAACATATACAAATAACTGAAACTTCCGTGCGCAATAGTGCACAATAGTGCTATTGTGATAGCACTATAACACCACTGAATTATTCACATAATATTACTTCTTGATTTACTATTGCTCGTTATTTATTAGTTCTCCATTCTTTATCCTTATTTTCACTATTATTTCGCTATTATTCATTTTTCATTTTCATTTTTAACTTCCTTTCTTCTTTCTCTTCCGGATTATTGTTATTATTGATTTCTGCTCGTGTTTTATTGATTTTCATAATTTTCTTTATGATTAACACTTTGCATACTTTCGGATCTGTGGACGAAATCATTAAACTTAAAATACAATAAATGGAAACTATGTGCCAGTAGATACGTTCTTAAACAAACAACATAGTATCAGAAACATATCTTTTTTTAACTTAAATATTACAAGTTTCCCATTTCATTTTGATGAGTTGACAGCCAACCTAAAATTATTACAGTATAAAGTCATTTGCATTATATTGACCGAAACCTGTTAAATGAAAACAGTAAGTAAGTTTTTTTAATATGACGGGTTACATGAGCCACCATACATGTATAAATAATAATAAGGGGCAGCGGAGTAAACATTTTTACAGACACTAATTATAAAAGTAAATGTATCAAACAGCTGACAGCCATGAATGATCATTCTGAAACTGTAGCAGTTGAAATATATATATATATATATATATATATATATACAGGGTGGGCCGTAAGTTTCCATACATAGGAAAAATAAACATTTTGTTATGGACAACCATTTTTATTTATATAATATGCTCTACATGGTTGCCATTGTTTTGAAAACACATTTCAATACGTGTTCCCCACTGTTGATGAACACGCATTAGCACAGTTGACGTTATGCTTGTAATGGCGTTGGTGATACATTCCTTTAGATGATTTATGTCTCGTATCTTTTCCTGATACACCATGGCCTTCAAGTGCCCCCAAAGATAGAAATCAAGGGGGGTGAGATCTGGGGATCTGGGAGGCCACTCCACAGGACCACGCCGACCAATCCAAGCATCCGGAAACTGCTGCTGATCCAAATACCGACGCACGTGAAGACCATAATGAGGTGGAGCTCCATCTTGCTGGAAGTAAACTGGGAAGTTACCTTCCTCGTTTAGCAGGGATGGGAAAATCTCTTCTTGCAACATGTTAAGATACCTTTCAGCATTAAGATTTCCACTGACAAAAATTGGTCCAATAATTCTGTCACCCCATATCCCGGCCCACACCATCACTTTACCGGCACCTTGCATCTTCGTCGGACTCAGCCAGTTAGGGTTAGCATTACTCCAATAACGTATGTTTTGCCGATTAACCTCTCCATTGACGTAAAAATTTGCTTCATCAGTAAACAAGATCTTACGTCAAACGCATATTCTTAGGGTATCTGAAACATAAAAACAAACGTTTAATTTTTCCTATGTATGGAAACTTACGGCCCACCCTGTATATATATATATATATATATATAACATCTCCTATTCGATATTAAACATCTACTGACCACCAAACAATAACTTGCCAACATTTATTGCAAGCTTAGATAAAACTTTAACTTCTAATCACACTAACAGCAACTGTATTAAGGCCGAAAATTTAAATATCGATTTTGCTGAAATTAATTCTAATAATGATGTTAATTTATTTTATAATCTCGTCATTGCAATTGGACTTAATTTAACCATTACAAGGCTACATAATACCATACAAAACACTTTATTAGACCAAATCTAGGTAAGGTCTTCCTTTGAATGTATGTCAGTTATACTCTTATTACATATTACGGACCATCTACCTACATACACATGAATTATACAATGCTAATTAACCATTTACAAACACAGGAAAAAATAAAAATTTACTGCAGTCCCTACTATTATAATAAAAAAGTAAAGTTTATCAGGAAAATATGAACTATTGACCAGTGGTGTAGTGCTAAATAAAGAAGTTAGGGAACGCATTTTGAAAGTGTTACTCAGATGCGGGGGGGACAATGGCGAGCGCGGCGAGCCCATACAGCTGGAGGTTCGGGGGCACTGTAAGCCCCCCAGGAAATCTTTTGAAATCTGACCAATTTCAGGAATATTTTGAGGTCATATGCACTGGATATTAGGATATATTCCAAGGTTGAAGATGCAGTATTTCCAGTGTCATTAGATATATGACATCCAGTACGATCAATAAAAATAGCTAACAACTAGAATGATTAACTAAAAAAAAGTTAACAACTGGTACGCCGTGGTGACTGTTTCACCAGATCTTTATAGGCTAGCATTGCCTCAGTCGAAGCTAAAAGAAATGAAACAGTTAATGATTCTTTCTCATATTTCTTCTAGGGGTGGGAATTAAAATTTCATGACGTTAGAGATTTGTAAGTTCGGATTTATTTGAAATAGTGAGGGAACGCCGTTCCGTCTACCAAAAAAAGTAAGGGAACGCAGTTCCCACGCGTTCCCACAGCACTACACCACTGCTATTGACCGCTCGAGAATAAATGAAAGTAACTGTAACAGAAGTAAAATTTCAAACATTTTCAAACATATTAATGGATATATTTAATTTTAATTTATATCAAATCAAAACTTGTGTCGAAAAATAATTATAACAACCAGTAGATCACTCCAGCCCTCACTATAAGCATAAAACGTAAACGTTCTTTCTATAAGTTATAGAAGAATGATATTATCAGTAAACAAACATATCAAATTGTTGTAACACACTTAATTCACTCGTAAAAACCGCAAAAGCGGACCATTATTGTTCTAAAATCAACGAACAAAAATCTAATTCAAAAGGATTGTGGGATACTTCAAATGTTTTAATTAAGGCCAATAAAGAAACGACAAATTCTTTATTTTCCATATCACAGGACGGAATTTCCTGCAGTAATCACAAAGCAGTGGGTAATTTATTAAACGATTTCTTTTTAATAATAGGAAGCAACACGAAAACAGCCATTCCTGACTCAGACTGTCACTACCAGCAATACTGTATATGCCACAACTCACACCAAATACATTCTTCTCTGAACCAATTTTGACAAAGAAACCTCAGCCACAATGAAAAATAAAAAAAATAAAATCACATCTATCAATTTAAGTCCAGTAAAAATATGTAAACTAATATCAGATGATATAGCAACTCTACTCACAAGAATTATGAATGAATCAATAATACAAGGTGTATTCCCTGATTACCTGAAGAGAGCCAGGGTTTGTCCAATATTCACTTCAGGCAGTCCTGATTCCCCATCCAATTACCAGCCAATCTCCATATTACTAACCTTAACTCATTTATGCCGGAACCGATTTTAATTTTTGCATTTAAATTGCAGTGTAAATGTTAACAATATGACCGTCTAATATATGGGACGCAAAGCATAAATGTGTTAAGTAAAGTATTTGAAAAAATCGTATACAAAAGGCTAATCAAATTCTTAACCAAATACGGCATCCTACAGAAAATGCATTTTAGATTTAGAGAAGATCACACCACAGAAGATGCTATCAACATGTTATTGAAAATACCTATAGAAACTTAAATCATATAAAAAAAGCACAATCTTAGTTTTCCTCGACCTGTCGAAAGCTTTTCATTCACTCTCACATGATATCTCATTAGATAATTTGAACACATATGGCAGAAGGGGAAATATGCTAAGGTGATTCAAGTTATATCTCTCTAATCGTTATCAGTATGTTAAAGTAAATGACATTTCATCAGAATATGTTGTATATGTTCCACAAAATCCTGGCCCTTACTTTTCTTAATACATGTCAATGATTTTTATTGGTCAACAACATTAAACTGTATTCAGTATGTAGACGATACAACACTCGCTTCCACACACCACGATATCAACTCCCTAATAAATGAAATGAACAGGCATTCAGAATATTCCTATAAATAGATGTATGCAAACAAGCTTTTATTGAACTTGACAAAACTATCATATATGACTTTAATTAAAAAATTGTAACTGTCAGTAATTGAGTGTCTGTGGAAAGATCTCATTGACCCTTGTAGACTCTCTTAATTAGTGGGCGTGGCCCTTTGGCTGTGGTTGATGATTACAGTTTCGTCTTTATACTCCAGTAGTAAAACATTTGGCTTAAGCTACTCCCAAACTGTGCAAAGGTCTCATCGGGGGAGATTCTCTTTGACCTAAACAACTTTCTATAATATTCTGAGGTTCATTTAAATGCAGCACACAGGGCTGGTTTTAACAAATTGTAGTCGTTTGTTACTTCTTAGGAAAAAATGTAAAGATACTTAAAGCTCTACCCTTGAGGAGAGACCCAAGTTGTATAGAAAAAAGTTCAGTTGCAATTATTAATAATTAATAATTAATAATCCATCAATAATTGGAAACGCTTCCTTTTGCAAACGTGAATGAAGTTAAGGTTCTTCGCATCAAGTTAGATAGCAAATTAAATTTAAAAAACTACATACAACATACCAAATCGAAAATATCTAGATTCCCAACATAATATTTAAACTAAAAAAAAAATCCTCAAAATGTTCTCCTTACACTGTATTACTCACTCATTTATCCATACTTATAGTATGGGATTACAACATGGGGTAGTACAAAGAAGTATATAAGAAATCCGCTAGAAGTAATCCATGAAAAATGCTTACGAACTCTCTCAAACAATGATAACAGACAATATCCTACCTCTCCTGTGTTCTTTGATTTAATATTCTAAAACTAAATGACTTATACGAATATAAACTAACTATCGGTATCAGTATGTACAAAGTTGCTAATAACAGAAATTATACTTCGCCCATTCACAGTATGATTACCCTGCATCAGACGAACCATAATCATATTACAAGACTTCCCATATTGGGCTTCCCATATTTTGAGTTGTGATTCTGAAGCAGTTCGCTGCGCTGAATTAAAAAATGCTACCAGTTTTTTTCTATCACCCACAGTTTTAAAGTTATTATAGCAAAACAATTTTGGGGCGTTTTGTAATTTTTTACCTTTTTTATCTTTAATTAATTTCGTTTTTTCATATTTTTCAGATAGATAATTCTAACATTACGTCTTTACAATTTTAATAATGGCTTCTAGAGGATGTACCCATAGTCCAGACATATTTTGTTATATTTGTGGTCGGTGTGTTGTTGTAAAACAAAGGACAAATGTAACGACCTTCATTAAGAGAGCTTATCGTGCTTATTTTGGAATTAAATTAGGAGATCAAGACAAAAGTTGGGCTCCACACAAGGTTTGTCTTACGTGTGTTGCGGCACTAAGGAATTGGAGCAAAGGTAAAAAGAAAAGTTTGCCATTTGGGATCCCTATGGTATGGCGCGAGCCTAGAAACCATACCGACGACTGCTACTTCTGTTCTTGCAATGTTAAAGGTTATAATGCAAAGAATAAAGAGAGCCTTCAATCTCCAATCTTCCATCTGCAATAAGGCCGGTACCCCATGGTCCAGAAGTTCCTATTCTCCGCCCACCCGAGAGTCTGGATCAATACAATTCAGATTCTGATTCAGCTCCAAATCCAGACAATGATGATGTTTATGAACAGCCAACAGCTGACCGAGATCCTCCTAAACCATTAACCCAAGCCGAACTAAATGACTTAGTCAGGGATTTGAATCTGCCTAAGGACTCTGCAGAACTTTTGGGGTCTAGATTGCAGGAGAACAATTTATTGGCATCCGACACATACTTCGCTTGGTACAGAAATCGTGAGAAAGACTTCGTGCCTTTTTTCGAAGAAGATGGTCCCTTGGTGTTTTGCAAGGACATCACAGGATTAGTGTGCAAGCTAGGCATCGAATGCCAAACCAGTGACTGGAAGTTGTTTATAGATTCCTCTAAAACCAGTCTAAAAGGAGTGTTACTGCACAACGGTAACAAATATGCATCAATCCCAGTGGCCCATTCTACTCATTTAAAAGAGACCTATGATAACCTGAAACTGCTTCTGGAAAAAATTCAGTATCAAAATCACAGATGGATATTGTGTGGGGATCTCAAAGTCCTTTGCATGTTACTTGGGCAGCAATCAGGATACACTAAGATGCCATGTTTCATCTGCGAATGGGATAGTCGAGCACGTGACCAGCACTGGAAGAGGAAAACTTGGCCTTCTAGAGAGAATCTTACCCCAGGATGAAAGAACATTTTACATGAACATCTAGTTGAACCAAATAAAATCCTCCTACCACCCTTGCACATTAAGTTAGGCTTGATGAAGCAGTATGTCAAAGCATTGAATAGAGAAGGTGAGTGTTTCAAGTACATTTGTTCAACATATCCAAAGATTAGCTACGAGAAAATAAAGGAAGGTGTTTTTATAGGTTCTCAGATTAGAAAGTTATTGACAGACGATCATTTCCTGAACACAATGACCAATAAAGAAAAAGAAGCATAGCTTGGTTTCAAAGATGTTGTTGAAAACTTCTTGGGAAATTACAAAAGCCAAAATTATGAAAGACTGGTGAAAAATATGCTTAAAAAGTTTTGCGCCTTAGGCTGCAACATGAGCCTGAAAGTTCACTTCTTATTTTCGCATCTTGACCGTTTTCCCGAAAATCTCGGAGATGTCAGTGAGGAGCAAGGGGAACGATTTCACCAGGACATCAAAACCATGGAAAGAAGATATCAAGGAAGATGGCATACAAATATGATGGTGGATTACTGCTGGTGTCTGCAACGAGATCAGCCTAACGCACAGCATAAGAAAACATCAAAGAAGCACCGGTTTAGTCGTCATTAGTCAGATCTACCTTCGTAGTCTTAAGTCTTTGGAATAAGTCCTGAAATGTTTGCAAGTAAAGAAGGTAAATATATTTTTTCTTTCAGTTATTTTTTTATTCTTTCATAAACAAGCAATATGCTTGTCCAAGAGCTAGGAGCTATTTAATTCTGCTTTAATTAGGTTTTACTCTATCACCTAAAGATTTCGTGCTACAAGGGGTGTTGTAATACCTCATCTGTCCCCAAATGTTAACCACCCATTGATGGGAGGGGAGAGAGTATTTTGCTGGGAACGGGACTGGTTGTTATATATATTTACCCTACATTATTATGTAAGCGTTACTGTAGTCTATAACAACAAAATTTATGGTTTAGCATGTGCAATCCAATGTTGGTCTCGATAAGATGGTTCACATTTGGGGATAAATGGGGGATTTATGACACACCCTGTACGCAGAGCTGGGCACTTGCGGCATATTGCGGTACTGCGGTACTGCTGCACTACCAAACCGGTACCAAACCGGTACGCGGAAATTTGAATGCGGTAGCGGTACTGCGGTACTTTCAGCGATCCTTTGCGGTACTGCGTTATGGGGGCCCGGGGTGGTAGTGCGGTGGTACCGCAAGTACCGCAGTACCGCAAAATATGCCGCAAATGCCCAGCTCTGCCGCCTGTAGTACGAAAACCATACGTGATAGGGAAAACCTAACTATATTTTTGAGATCAGCGCACTCAAATTATATAGAATCACCAACTAGTTTTAAAAATCGATCGACAAGTTTTCAAATGTGTACTGGTGTAATTTCATACACAAACCAAATTATTCAATGCAAATTGAAGGAAATGCTTTCTCTAACAAAGGAGCAGATACATGGAACTTTGAAATGAAATGAAATGAAATGAAAAGGTTTATTGGCAGACTATAGTCCATATGACAAATATTATTAATACAATGACAGTTCACATACTAAGGATAGAAATGTATACAATTGAATAGAAATAATACTGTAATGTCGAAGTTAAGTGGAGCTACAGACAGACGTTTTTCGTACCAAGAATTCCATATCTTAGAGGATAAATGGCAGGACTCATGGATAGCTTGGATAATCGGGTTGGTTGATTTTTTAAATTCTTTGCATTAGACTGTATTGAGCACGTCTTGTTACCTCCAGGAAGCTTGGGACATTGCGGATAGCAAACATTTGCGAAGCTGAGCATCTCGGGGGTAATTTATGTAAGAGTCTAAAAGACCTGTTGTGCATCAAATTTAATGTTCTGCCAGAACCTTTTTTAATTCACCCAGAGTTGCTGTCCGTATATATTACTGCAGAAAGTACGAAAGAGTGTGTCTTTAGCTTCACTTGTACAGGAACTTTATATGTATAAAGGTCAGAAAAGCACCATCATTAATTTCGTTTCGCAAATAACTAAAGTAACACTTTATTAACTCTTATTAATGTACAACATCCCAGTTGCATATATATATATATATATATATATATATATATATATATATATATAAGGTCTGTTCAAAAAGTATCTGGACAGGGTATTTATTTTTAGAACACCGTAACGCTTGGAGTTGTGACTGTGCTAAACATGTCTCTGCATGTCGAGACAAATTGACTGATACAGTTCCACTTCATTGTGTAGCGTCAGTCCACTGTGGCGAGCCGATAAAGTTAAACGTGTTTTGTTTCGCGGCGATTTCGTTATGTTACTCTTTTTTTTACTGTGGAGGTGTTGTGCATCATGAATATGCTCCACAGGGACAAACAATCAACAAAGACTTTTGCAGTGAAGTTTTGAGATGTCTCGTGAAGCAGTTCGGAGGAAACGACCGCAGAAGTGGGAGTCCGGAGAATGGATGTTTCATCACGATAACGCGCCATCTCACTCGTCGCAACTTGTCCAGCAATTTTTGGCCAAAAACGCTACCCCACCCCTCAAGTACAGCAGCCTCCATATTCGCTGGATTTAGCTCCATACGACTTTTTTTTTGTTTTCGAAGCTCAGTCAAAGCCTGAAAGGACACCGCTACGATGATGTTGAGACCATTAAAAGAAATTCGACAGAGCAGCTTTTGGCCATTTCAGAAAGTGCTTTCGAAAACTGTTTTCAACAGTGGCAGGATCGTTGGGAAAAGTGTGTGGCTTCAGAAGGAGCGTACTTTGAGGGATATTAAGCCCGAAACCCTGTAAGTACTATATTCTGTCTATAATCGCATCAGTCTGGATACCTTTTAATGAAAACTCGTGTGTGTATATATATATATATATATTATATATATATATATTATATATATTTATATATATATATATATATATACAGGGTGTCCCGTAAGTCTGGACCCATAGGGAAAAATAATAAAATTACAAAATAGTCCAAAAATTTATTTATAATATATTTTTTATTATTTTTATTATTATTTTATTATTTTTTTATTATGATCTTACTCCACTGGAGTTTTATTTGTGGGGCCACTTGAAAGCCAAAGTGTACGAGGTCAAACTTCAGAACATTTTCCACCTTAAAGCACGCATTGTGGAGGCGTGTCAAGAAATTTCTGCGACTGTGATTCAGAAAGTGCTGTCGCAGTGGAGATTGCGTCTTCAACTATGTGTGCGACACAACGGCGGACACTTTGAACAGATTATGTAATAAATTTTTGGACTATTTTGTAATTTTATTATTTTTCCCTATGGGTCCAGACTTACGGGACACCCTGTATATATATATATATATATATATATATATATATATAATATATATATATATATATATATATATATATATATATATATATATATATATATATATATATATATATATATATAAAATACCACTTGTAAATGTTACCAAACAAAATATCTCAATCTCTTTTTAATAAATTGCAGACCTATCGTATATCCAAAATTCAGTAAATCTTAAATTGGGTGCAATGCAAGTTATATAAATTATGTTTTTAAAATTTCCTTATATTACACTGTATATATAAAATAAACAATCAGTTAGCCGACCTCCAGATAACCGACTTCTCCAATTATCCAACTTTTCCAATATAAGCCAAGATCGGTTCATTTTCGGCTATTCGACCTTTGGTTCATGAGTCGGTCACCAGAAAAGCTGCATCCACTGTTTGCGCATGCTCAGATTGCTTCTCGTCGGATGGTTAACGTCTTTACACTGTAATTCTAACCAAAATTAAACAAAAAACAATATAAAGTATAACAACAGTGTTTAATTCCAACAAAACTAAATAATGAACAAGAGAGAAGCTGTAGCAGTAACAGTTTTTTAAAAACAGTCCAGCCAAGTATCCGACTATTTCGGATATCCATATGCCATTAGGGTCGGATAACAAGTTCTTTCTGAAATGTGCCCGATTTATCTGCATTTCTATTATTTTAAGATTGTCTCTTTTCATTTGTAGTAATATAGAAATTAAATTATTACTGGTATCTCCAAGTACTATCGTTTACCATATTGTTTATCACTTTTTTCTCTTATTTCTAAGATTATCTGAATTTTCATTTGTAATAACAGAAATTAATTAATGCAATTTTATTTTATTTTCCATTATTTCTGTTTATTTTTCTTATTTTCTTTTTGTAAAAACTGAAATGAATCTCAAAGATTTTGCCTGAAAAGCTCTTATCATGCTTCCCAACGGCATATTCAGACAAGGATGCTCTGATTAGTCTACTTGCCACTAAATACAAAATTAAACGTTAATGCCAACATTGTATAAACTTATAATGATGTAATGTATACCTTATGTAATGTATTCCTACCTCTCAACCTCTTTTCTCTGCTTTACTTCAAAACTTTCACTCGTCTTTAAATTTTCTTACTTCTTTTACCTTCCTTCTTAAACAGACAGCCTCGTCGGAACCAACCGGTCTGTTGTTGTTTGGTGTCCTTTGTATTCCTTTGTGTCCTTTCTGAATAAAGATTGTTTGATTTTGTTTGTTAAATAAATTTCTCGAATATTTTAGAGAAACAGTCATTACTAGACCCAACATTAATGCGGACACAAACATATAGGGGATAGACCTGCTATTGAAACCTAAACAGTGGTATTTCAGACCTGTGCCTCAGTCTTTCCGAAATACAGACCAATTTATCTTCCCACAAACCTTACTGACGCGCTTCCAGATTACCAACTGTCTCAGAAACAGTAAATGTGTCAATAGTTAATTTGAAATGATAAAAGCAATTATAACTTTTTAGTTTTAAAACATTTATTATTATTATTATTATTATTATGGTTATTATTATTATTATTATTATTATTATAGAGAGGTTATATGAGAGTGTATTTAAATATAACTTTTTTGAAGCGTTCTTTAAAGTACGAGACATTTCTTTCACCAAAGATATCTTTTTGAGGACTATTCTTGAATAAAAGAAAGTTACTGCTTTGTTGATTTTCAGTTCAACGTTTCGTCTGTACACCTCAGATATTTTCAAGCAAATAGTACATGTTTTAAAATTTTAAAATAAAAATTACATTTTGAAATAGAGTCAAATAAAAATAATAAACTTATGTAAAAATAATCGCATTTACATCAGAAAATAAAATTTAAAATTACAAACATTTTCTTGAAAGGTTTTGGATATTGAACTGATATATTTTATCAGATGTCTAAAAAAATTTTTTTATCATTCATTATATTTAATATTAATTTGTGGTTTAAATTTCTTAATAAATAGTGATTCAGGTATTCGTAGATCAGAGAATCGCTCAGTTTGTTGTAGAATTTTTAAAATTTTAAGATTTCATTGTTTGGTATCATAATTTTCCGTGTTCAGTTTTTGTGTTCATATATCTTACTTTTTGTAGCATTCTTAAATGAGGGTTTTCATTGTATACCCAAGTATAGAGTATACATAAGAGTTACATCCTTCATCAGAACAATCAAATTGGTATACGACGTTACTCTCTTCACTGTCAGAAAGCTTTCTTTAGTGAAGAATTACGAAGACATTTTCGTTGGTTTGTATTAGCTTCTAATGTGTTTTTTTTTATTCTTCGCATTTTATTCCATCTAAAGTTTCGGATTGATAATAAATTCATACATATTCTTTTGCGTTATTATTTTGTTTTTGTTGAGCAATAATTAATTTAAACATTTCTTGATTGTTTCCTCTGTCATGAAATGGGGATAGCAGCTGCTTATTAATTTTTTAGTTATTCTTTCTACTTCGACATTGAATAGATTCCGGTCAGATGCAATTTTTAATGCGCTTTATAGTAAAGTTTTGGTTATCGATGTTTCATAGTTGGGTGGAATGTATGAGATATAATTGATTCGTAAAACACCTTTTATCTCTTAACTTTACACTGTCGTCGTCCAGTAATTGAAATTTAACATCCAAAAATCGAAATTATCATAATTATTTGTTGCTCTTTCGAAAGTGAATTTTAGTTTAATAATATTTTTAAATTTTCCATGGTCTTGAGGACAATCATCATGGTGTCTATTTACTTTTGTCAACCCTCTGTCCACTATATTCATGAACACCAAATATTACGATAACGTAATTGTAAATTGTACATAATTTAATTAAAAATTTTAACATTCACATCTGTCTTCTAATGCAATACATCACTGTCAGCTTTAATTTTATAAACCAAATCAACATATTCATCACTGTTGATACCGCCGTTATGTGGTTGATAAATAACACTGCCCAACAAAAAAAAAAAGTTTTGCTGCTGATTTAATTCTAAGACCTGTTTCTGGATAATATTGATGTGCTGATTTCAAAAATCACCTTAGATTTTGTCCATCACATCAGGTTTTCGTGCCAGAGCTGGGCACTTGCGTTTTTTTGCGCGTTTTTTTGCGGTACTGCGGTACTGCGGTACTACTACCGCACTACCAAACCGGTACCGCATAACGCAGTACCGCAAAGGATCGCTGAAAGTACAGCAGTACCGCTACCGCATTCAAATTTCCCGCGGTACTTTCCGCGGTACCGACCAACACGGTAGTACCGCAGTACCGCAGTACCGCAAAAAAAACCGCAAGTGCCCAGCTCTGTTTCGTGCAATGCAATATGCCTATTTTGGGTGATCCATGAAGGGCGCTTATCAAAATTGATGATTTTTGAGACCTGTTAACAGCTGTTTTGCTGTTAAAATTTTATCTGTGGAATACGCAAATCTGTGCATTAAATCTAAAGGTCATGTACAACATATTAAAATCTTGGGTATCTGTGATTTCCCCAGGTGTGAGCGTGACGTCATGATCTGAGAGAGATTTCCCATTGGCGGAGTGAGAGCAGCCGGTTCCGCTAGTGACGTTACTTGTAAACTTTCAGCAGTTGGGTTGCAACATGAGCATTAAAGTTCACTATCTCAACAGTCATCTGGATAAATTTCCAGAAAATCTTAGTGATGTTAGTGAAGAGCAAGGTGAAAGGTTCCACCAAGATATCAAAGTGATGGAAGAACGATACCAAGGAAGATGGGATACCCATATGATGGCTGACTACTGCTGGAGCCTGCAAAGAGATTGTCTTGACATCTCTCATTCTAGGAAGTCCTATAAGAGAAAATTTATCAGCACTGAAAAGTAAGAAAACAAGAAAAAGACAATGTTAAGAAAACTGGTCCCGTGCTTGCTTTAATATGGATTCATTTTTTGCTTATTTAAACACTTTTAATCACTTTATGTGTCAATATTACCATTGTATATTAAAGTTCACTCCCTGCACAGTTGTTTACTTTTCCATGCTGATTCTGAGTATGTAAAAACTTATTTTTGAAAAGAAAAAAAATTGGGCATAACCCTGCCAAAATGCGATATCTCCAAAATATCCGTATTTGATTGCTCGAAAACCTGACGTGATAGGCAAAAACTAAGGTGATTTTTGAAATCAGCACACCAAAGTTACCTAAAAAAAGGTGTTAGAATTAAATCAGCAAAATTGGTGTTGGGCAGTGTAATTAATTAACGTTAAAATGTATCCCTGTTTTAATTATTCCAAATCATAAATTTAGTAGCGAGATTTCTCACTAAATCAGTTCTATTACGAACATCACATCATTCTATAAATTTCTTACTCAACGTATTTCAGGTAAAAAGTTCGCCTACAAAACAAAATTTCTAAAAAGCATTAAGCATTACTAATTCGTACATCCCGTGGCACTAATTTTATCACGCTATAAGTGGAGCGTAGCCTTTGACCTCCAGCCTCGCATGGTATTTTATGATATCCCACACATAATGTTTTACAGATGTAATGTTTATTTTAAATTTTAATTTGTCGTAAAACAAATTGTACTTCATTGTCCAAAGATGAATTGCCGTCATCATTGAATAGTCATTGGAATAATGAGATAACATCCGAAACTATACGAGTTAATGAACCAGTCTTTCCCAACTTGGTTGCCGCGAAATTTTACGAAATGCCAAATACAAGTAAGATAAATTGAAAAGTTACTGAAGGTTTGCGAATTTCAAATGAAACAAAATATTCGCGATTTATTATATCTATACGAAGACTGTAATAACTCAGTTTGAATTCACGTCGTGTTGTTGGGAGGAGAGTGAACCTGATGTTGAAAAGTGGGACTCGAAATTCCCCTTCGGTGCCGCGAAAAAATGGATGGCACTGAAAAGCTTTTAACCAGAAAAAGTCGGGAGCCATTGTAATAAACTTTGAGAGTTCAATGACATCTACATAGTTAATATACTACACATTTCTTATCAACGACTTGCGCACGCGTCCCCCGCACACACACACACACACACACACACACACACACACACACACATATATATATATATATATATATATATATATATATATATATATATATATATATATATATCTGTAAAAATGAACAATGAATAATTCCTATATAATTCTTATATGGATCCTTATATTCATTGTCTTCATACAGTACTTATGTTTGTATGGTTTTTATGTTTGAATGTTCATTTTTACATGAGAAACCAAAATCGCCTGAGCGAGTTTGGATAGAAATTCGATTTGTGCTTTCTATTGTGCTATTCTATTACGGTTGTCTTGCATTTAACCCTCGTCCCTAAATTTTATTAGATTATGCATGTACATTGCATATAGCAGAATTGGAACCCGTAGTTGTACTTCTTAGTCCTTAATACCCACTCTTTGTCTCTAATTCGTTTCTTTTAAATCCTCCCAATAATGACTTGTACTGTATGTACGAATTGAAAAGCCGTGGCATATTGATTATGAATTGACGTATGAAAACGTTACACTTTATATCTCGTTATTTATATGTTATGGCCTGTCGGGTTTGATGCAATATAATTATTATTCGACCATATTCATCCATACGTCCATATCTTATCTTGACCATTATCCTATATCAATTTTGTTAAATATTCATTTTACTCGTGTCAGTCTATGAAATGTGTACAAAACTTTATGCATCCGTACCTGTTCGTTGAAAGTCATGCAAATACCTTCGCATGTATTATTATTATTTTTTTTTTTTTAATTATTTCGCCTCTCGCAATAAACTCGAAAATGCTTATGCAAGTGGTCAAATTCCGCTAACCACAGCAAAAGCGAGCGTTTCTGAGATAAAAATCTCCTTTCGCTTGCCTCGAATTTATAAAACATTATTATGTGTGTTATGTTATATATGTATATGTATATGTATGTATATATGTATATATATATATATATATATATATATATATATATATATATATATATATATATGTGTGTATATAATGTATGTATGTATATGTGTATACCGTATGTGCCCATGTACTTTGTGTTATATTCCAAACATCTTAATTGTCTATAAATATGAAACACTGTAAAAACAAAACAAAGCTATAGTTAACTGTTTAATTGTAATTAACTGTAATACTTTAATATATACTTTAATGAAACTGTAATTAATTAACGATAATAATTTAATATAATATAATTAATGTACTTTAATAAAACTATAATTAACGATAATAAGCGAATGTGAATTAATTGGTAATTATAATCGTAATTGTAATAAACCAAAATTACACCGTACTCAGTGATGTACTTGGGATTGTACTCCATGTACCACCCGACATTATTTTTTTATTATTTTTCCGTTGGGATAAATTTTGATGTGCTTTCTACTTTGCCAAATAATTGGTGACTTGCTCTTTTTTAAAATTTCTTAATCATTTTTAGATTTAGCTTAATAATGAATCCTGAGATAATAAGCGAATGTGAATTAATTGGTAATTATAATCGTAATTGTAATAAACCAAAATTACACCGTACTCAGTGATGTACTTGGGATTGTACTCCATGTACCACCCGACATTATTTTTTTATTTTTCCGTTGGGATAAATTTTGATGTGCTTTCTACTTTGCCAAATAATTGGTGACTTGCTCTTTTTAAAATTTCTTAATCATTTTTAGATTTAGCTTAATAATGAATCCTGAGAAACTTTTTGCAATGCTCATAATTTGTATACATTCTCTCTCCGTTATAAAAGATGAAGTCATGTCTTGCCTAAGCATTTAATTGTAAATTTTAAACCTTTAATTTTCACTCATATGCATATTTTAGTGTAAAGAAGCATAGTTCAGTTTCCACTTTTAGTTAACTTGGCAGATCATGATAACATCAGATCTGAAAATACGTGGTTTAAGATAAAAATATGGCTTCATCTTCAAATATCTTATTTATTCGTTTAAACATTACCACAGCTAAAAGATTTATTTTATTTTCAAATATTGTGCAAAAATAATGCAGCTTCTTCAACATTTAATAATGATGATGTTAGTAGAATCGGGGTATATAAACCCCAATAATTTCTTCCATGTTCATTCTGATTCAAACTACGAGGCTGAGCATTACCTGTAACATTTAGCAGTAAATTACAGTAAGAAACAGTCTTTATCTTTTCCTTCGAGCAGTGCTCTCTTCAGAAAACTTAGTCATTAAAATCTCCCGATACGTTACAAGAAGAATCAGGGGGAACCCTCAGAGAATTTAATAAGCTTCTCAGAATCCTCCGAGCCACTAAAGAAGAACTCGGAGAGTAGTATAGAAGAAACTACTGCAAGTAACAGATCCGTTGCTGCCGTCTCCTAACCAGAACCCCCGTCGACTTAGAACCAACCCAGGCCATAGACGGAGGGGTTAACATATATATATATAATATATATGTGTGTGTGTCTGTGTGTGTGTGTATATACTATATGTACTATCCAAGTGAATTGGCTCCTCTTGCGGGGTGAGACAAGGCTGCTTGCTCTCCCCTATGCTGTTTAATGTGTATATTGACGGATTAATTGCTTCACTTAATGACGCAACAGTGGGATGTTGTATAGATAACACAAGGATAAATAACTTAGTTTATGCCGATGATATGGTGTTAATAAGTCCCTCTGTTAAAGGTCTGGATCCGCTACTAAAAGTCTGCGAAGTGTATTCGCAGAAACATGATATTCTTTTTAATGTTACAAAAACTAAGGTTATGCAATTTCATCCTAAAAGCTGTAATCAGCCAGCTGATATAAGCTTTAAAATGAATGGTGAAGTAATTGAGGAAGTACAAGAGTTTAAGTATTTGGGTCAAACTATTACCAGCTCCTTGAATGATGACTCGGTCATAAGAAAACAATCTCGAAGCCTGTGTGCTAAAGCGAATATGACCATAAGGAACTTTCGATTCTGTACAAGTGAAGCTAAAGACACTCTCTTTCGTACTTTTTGCAGTAATATATACGGACAGCAAGTCTGGGTGAATTATAAAACAGGTTCTGGCAGAACCCTAAATTTGCTGTACAACAGGTCTTTTAGACTCTTACATAAATTACCACCGAGATGCTCAGCTTCGCAAATGTTTGCTACCCGCAATGTCCCGAGCTTCCCGGAGGTAACAAGAGGTGCTCAATACAGTCTAATGCAAAGAATTAAAAAATCAACCAACCCGATTATCCAAGCTATCAATGAGTCCTGCCATTTATCCTCTAAGCTATAGAATTCTTCGTACGAAAACGTCTGTCTGTAGCTCCACTTAACTTCGACATTACAGTGTTATTTCTAATCAATTGTATATATTTCTATCCTTAGTATATGAACTGTCAATGTATCAATAATATTTGTCATATGGACTATAGTCTGCCAATAAAACTTTTCATTTTCATATATATATATATGTGTATATATATATATATATATATATATATATATATACAGTATATATAATTTTGGTGTTTTCATATTGGACTTTTAAAAAGCAGTTCAGTGATAAACTAAAGATTTCGCCGACTCTCAAAACCAAATGTGTTCACTCGTTTTTCTTTTAAAAGTCAGTGTACGTTTCCTCAAATGTGAATATATATATATATATATATATATAATATGTGTGTGTGTGTGTGTGTGTGTGTGTGTGTGTGTGTGTGTGTGTGTGTGTGTGTGTCTAGTAAATTTACATAATCATTAAGCGAACCGTTAGAAAGAGATTTATGGAAAGTGGCTTATATGCTAGACGTCCAGCAATGGGCCTGAAATTGCTCCCACACCACCGTAATGCTCGTCTTCCTTTCGCTCGTGAGCATGTCAATTGGACTATGGTCCAATGGGGATTCGTTCACGGACGAATCAAGATTTAATCTTCGAATATCCGATGTACGGCAAAGAATGTGGAGAAGAACAGACGAAAGATTCGCCCCCTGCACTTTTACGGAGAGGGCTGCTTTTGAAGGAGTCCAATTCATATGCTCACGAGCGAAAGCAAGACGAGCATTGCGGTGGTGTGGGAGCAATTCCGGGCACACTGCTGGACGTCTAGCATATAAGCCACTTTCCATATGTCTGTTTCTAACGGTTTGCTCCGATACAATGACGTCTCGAGACCTTTCCAGCTCATTGCGGAGGTTTGTGGCAGTAAAGCGACGATCTCGCAAAACACCCAAGACGATGAAACGATCGTCACAGGTAGATGTGCAGCGCGATCTTCCAGATCCTGGTCTTTGGGTGTACTCTCCTGTCTCTACATAACGTTGGTAGACACGTCGAACCGTTGTTCTTGGAATTCCTAGCGCATCGACGACGTAACGCTGGCTCCGACCATCTTCAATTTGGGCGACGACTCTTTGCGACGTTCACGACACTCAAACCCATTGTAAATGTCCGATTCTGAAACCCAAAAGGATTAGAAGTCTATCCGTTACTAAACGCAAATGCCTATTCCCACTAGTGGAAGAAAAAAGTGGCACTAGCAGTCTAAGAGCAACTGAATGTCAGACTGCTGGATTCTTAAAAGAAGTCGAAAATTCGTTACAGCAAGTGTGTTCACAGCGGACGTTGTTTTGTCTCATTATTTGGTTGCCTCATATTCTATATTTTCAAATTTTTACATTTTTATAAACAGAAGCTTGCCCACTTTTTTACTTCTCGCGATATTCCAAGTGGGCCGATTTTTCTACTGCTCAGTGTATACAGTATATATATATATATATATAATATATATATATCAGAGCTGGGCACCGCAAACTCAAAATCACTTCCGCAATCGCAAATCCGCAAACTCACACCTTACCTTCCGCAACCGCAAATCCGCAAACTGCTTGCCATTTTTGGTGCCGCAAACGCAAATCCGCAAACGCAAACCATATTTCCAATTTTTACAGTGCTGGGCACTTCCGCAAACACTTCCGCAAACCGCAAATTCCGCAATCGCAATTTTAACTATAAAAAGTATCCAAAACATTAAAGAGGTATAAAAAGTTTTTATATCTTTTTAATGTTTAATGTTTTAGCCTTGTTTTTATTAAAAACAAGGCTAAATAATTTATTACAATAAATCACTGTTGTAGAAGAAATAAAAATACTACATATATTGATATATTATATTGAACAAAAACACCTCCTGCAAGTAAATAGTAAATAAATTAAATAATAAATTTAATCATTTGAATTTCATAAATTTTGAGACTTAGACACGTAGAGAAGACTGTACTGTAACTGTAGTAACTGTACACACATTACATTACACAAGTTAAATTAAGTTAACACTGTGACTGTACACAACTTGAACTCACTGTACAACTCAACCCCTCTAGCCTCTACAAGTGTACGCCTCTGGCTTTGTCAACAAGTTCAGTCGTCCTCCTCCAGTAACTGAGCCAAATCCAGTTTTAATAAGTCCATGTTCCCCTTCATGGACACGAGACGTTCGAAGTTGTCAGAGGTCAGGCTGGCCCTTTTGGGCTTCATTATATCTGACCCCTGGGAGAACAGTCTCTCCACGGCCGCAGAGCTGGGGATGGCCGTGTTATACTTGAGGAAAACATGAACCCAGGCGTTGCGGTGAAGTTTGGGGAACATGCTCTGCTCCAGCTCCTTGTTCTTCTCCTTGTCAGAGGACCTACTGTCCAACTCTTTCGCCAACTTGTTGGAGAGGCGATTGGAGTTGCTGTTGCTGGTCTCCCTCTCCATTGGCGTTGGGCCATAGGTCCTCAACTCCTGGAAATAAATTAAATAATTTAATAAATAATACAAAATAAATAGTAATTTACTATTAAGTATGACAGTCTAAGTTACTAACAGACTCAGTAACAACAACTAACAAGTCAGAAATTGTTCAAATTGTTCAAATTGAATGACTGAGTGTGAGTGAGCTCAGACTATGAGTAGTACTAACAGTAACTGGCAACTACTACAACTAGGCTACGCAGAGTGCGGTCACACATTAATTTATAACTAAATAATTAAATTTTAATCTACATAATGAATTAATGATTATGTAAATAACGAAAATGATCAGTAAATCACCTTGAAGAATTCGTCCTCGTCATCGTCGTCCTCGGCACTGCTGGGTCCGGAAGTCTCGATGGCAGCGTGCTCACGGATTTCATCCAACAACCTCGTTCTCGTCGCGTCAACATTGCCAGGGTTGATGTGCCGGACCACATGCAGTTTGAAGAAGGGGTGAATTGCAGTCGCCATGAGAAGGTCCATGTTTGAGAATATGGTGGAGAACCTGCCCTTGAACCCCTTTGGCCTCTTCTCCTCACTATTAGGGTGTTCCAGGAGGTACTCCAACAATGGCTTGGCATACTTGAAGGGCTTGGTCTTCATGCACTCCAGCCTTTGTCTGAGGACATAGAGGGTTGGAAGAAGGACCCCCATGTAAGCCTCCCTCTCAGACTGCAGCTTGTCCAGGCTGGTGGCGACCGGCTTCATCACAGTGAGGTACTCCTTCATGATCTCATTGTCTGTCGGGGTGAAGGAGGAGATGTTGTTGTGCAGGCAGATCGTGTTTACCTGGGCAAGCTTTGTGTCGAGTTGTTCAGATAAGACCTGCATAGAATCATACATGGAGTTCCATCGCGTGACGTTGGGGGTCTTTAATTTCTTGCCCAGCTCCTTCTTGATGGTGGCTGCTGTGGTCGGCTTGCGATTTTGTTTGTTCCAAAGGGCGTGGACCTTGGCTTTCACCCTGGAAAAGCAGGGACGGAGAACCGTTGACCACATGGGAACTCTGTCCACATCCGCTGTCGCCAACAGGTTCAGTGTGTGGGCTGCACACCTGTGGTGGTTAGGCAGTTGCAAGGTGGAAGTCACCCCGGCCGCGGCAACGAGCTCCTCCTCGTCCTCCATAAGCTGGGCCAGGTTAACAGGCTGAACCTCCTGCCTCTCTTCAGTGTCCTCCTCCTCGATCATGCCGGGACTGTCCTCGTCAGTGTCCTGAGCCTCATGAGCGTCGGGATCCTCGGAGGAGTCGCCAAAGACCCTGAATGCTTTGACGAAGTTGCTCCCGTTGTCCGTGGTTGTGCTGGTGACCAATGTTCCCTCTAAGGTGTGCGCGTGTGCGCGCGCACACGCGTTGTGAAACCCGCGCACACAGCAAAATAAAATGCGCACAGGCTCAAGCGTATCATGAGTCACGACAGTAAATGAAGTAATTTAAAAAATATACCGTCACACAAGGTCTGACCATTTGCATCAACATACTCTGTAGTCGCTCTTTTAAGTATTAACCCCTTCCGCCCGACTTCGCCGACTTTGGCATTGAGCATGTTAAAGCTTTATGTGCAAAATATGCAGATTTTCTTGGTGAAAGTTCTACCATAATCGAACAGTACAATGATTTTAATTTTGTTGTATGGGAGAAAATTAAAAGTAAGCTGGTTAAAAACTTTGATGATATGGTGACATTCGTCCTCCAAAATGAACAATTTTGTGACCTTGCTAAGTTGATGGATATTGGGGGAACTTTCCTAGCATCTAGTGTGGACTGTGAGCGTGGCTTCAGTTTAATGAATTCTATAAAGAACAAATTAAGAAACTGTTTGAAAGAAAATCATTTGGACATGCTCATGCGAATTAAAAGTTACCTGAATGATGACGGATGTATTAATCTTCATAGAGTTTATTTGGAATGGGCAAATGCTAAAGATCGTAGGAAGAAATCATAATCATACTTAAATGAAAGGCACTTTCATTTAATGTTGTTTTGATTATATTTTATTTTATTGAATTTTATTATTTTTTATTTTATTCCTATTTTGTGAATGGATAAAATCATGTACTGTATTAATCTTGATAGTTTATTTTAAATTGCTAAATGCTAAAAATTGTTTTGAGAAATGACAACTAAAATAGTCATTTTCAATTAATGTTATTTTTTATTTTATTTCTTTATTTTGTTGAATTTTATTTTACTATTTTTTATTTTATTCATATTTTTAGAATGGATAAAATGTTTTCTTTTTTAAGAATATATAATATTGTAAACAGTTTTTTAATATCTATTTAATAGTACCGTAATGATGAAGCTATCACCTTATGGAAATAATATTTATTAAGTATTTAATATTTATATATATTTCATTTTGAAGATAAATAGCGCTCAGAAAAGTTTGCACAATTTTTCACCATGAATCTAAATGTATGCACAACGAAAATTTCTTGCGCACACGGACTAAAAAAAATTAGAGGGAACATTGCTGGTGACCTGTAAAATCAATTAAAAGTATTACTTAATTGTGCGTGCCCAATGCCCATAACTTGCATTAATTGCATATTATTATTTATTCGCATCTCATTACATTCCATTCTGTTAATATCTTCCACTTTGACAGGCCACCCATAAGGCATATATACTATAAAAAAAAGTAAAATAAAAATATATAAAATAAAAATAACATTTAATTAATTATTGAATTCCATCAATCACCCTAAAAAAACAATTTTAAATATTTATATACTTAAATAATATGTTCTCAGCGTTAAAAAAAATCAATGTTATGGTCTTATGGATTATGGTTGCTACCTGCTAAGTTCAACTGGTAACTTTGCCAAGTTTTAGTACTTTTACTTTGGTAAGTGTAACTAACTTAAACTAACCTTGGCCTCAATGTGGAATTTTTGGTGGACGTCCTGCATGTTGTTCGCCAGGACTTCAAAGGTGTGAGCCACAGGCAGCTCCATGCATGCTAGGACCGCCTTCTTCCTGGTGAGGTTGGAGGAATCGATCCAATGGGCGGTCATGCCCAGGAAGGACCGGTTGTGCGCCGTCCAGCAGTCCGCGGTGGTGGCCACATACCTCACCTCGTCCATCATGGCGGTTAGCTGATCCTTCCACCCTCTGCCTTCTTCTTCAGGGTCCTCATGTATGTCCGCCTGGAGGGAAGCTTGAATTGGGGGTTGAGGAACTTCAGGAATGAAGCTAGGTCCGGGGACTCACTGTACTTCGCAGGACACATCTCAGCTATCATGAACCTGTGGAGAAGACGAGAAGCAAGTTAATAAGAATAATAACTAATATTAATTAATTATTCAATTATTTATTAAATGAAGAAATGTAATTACTCATACTATAGTGTTACGGTATACTACAGTATGTATTATAATTTAATAATTTTATAAATTTATTTTCTAATTAATAATTCAGAAAAATTCCTAGTAAGTAGTAATTGATTTAATGATTTTACTAAGTTCAAAATATTGAAGTACCTTAGCTTAGCCTAGTACAGAGTTATACAGATTACAGACGTGGTCAGGGTGCTTACTGCTTTGGCCTTTAACCTTTACATTTAATTATTTATTTAAATCATTTACATTACCTGTAGAAAAACTCCAGGGCCTTATTGTTGTTAAATGATCCAGCAAAGCAGGACTCGATGCTGGTCTGGAACATCCTCTTCTTGGTGACATTGGTTTCGCCCGAGCTGCCAGAGAGGGACCGGCCGCGCTTCGACCCACCACTGATAGCAGCGACGAGGTGTTTCAAATCGTTGGGGTGGACCTGGGAAAAAAATAAAGTAAAATAAATATAAAATAAATAATATTAAGTACTAATTAATCTATATATAATGGAGCAAGTGTCTCTCTGTCTGTCTGTTTGTCTGTCTGTCTGTCTGTCTGTCAGTCCGTTTTCAATTTGGTCATTGTCGCCGAAGGCGAAGGTACCCCCCCCGAATGAGCCCCCTAGAATACAAACCACATATTGGCTGGCTATGGCCCCCCCCAAATGGGCCCCCTAGAATACAAACCCCCATATTGGCTGGCTATGGCCCCGCCCCCCAAATGGCCACCCCAGAATACAAACCACATATTGGCTGGCTATGGCCCCACCCCCAAAGTGGGGCCCCTAAAATATGACGCCCATCTTGGATGGCTATGGCCCCGCTCCCAAAGTGGACCCCTAAAATATGACCCCTTCTTGGCTGGCTATGGCCCCGCCCCCAAAGTGGGCCCCCTAAAATATGACCCCTTCTTGGCTGGCTATGGCCCCGTCCCCAAAGTGGGCCCCTAAAATATGACCCCGTTCTTGGCTGGCTATGGCCCCACCCCCAAAGTGGGCCCCTAAAATATGAACCCCTTATTGGCTGGCTATGGCCCCGATCCCAAACCCGAATCCCCCATGAAAATACGCCCCCCGGCAAAATTTAAGTGCCCCCCGAAATTCCACACACCCAAAATGGCACCAAAATACGGAGGTTAGTTTTTCAGAATTTCGTGTGAAGCTCAATTTATTTGCATGTGTTTACTTTTTATGATTAAACAATAAACTCCTTTCAAAAATATTTAAAAAAAATTGTAGTGAAGCTACTTTTTGTGTTGAATCTGTTAAAAAATATGTGTCTGATGCTGAAATTCCTAAAGCTTTTCGGACATCTTAGCAAAAGTCGCCCGGAGGGGACATTTTTGCTAGTACTAATAACACTGGGCAACAAAAAAAATTTTTTTTCGTGTCCCAAGAATGAAAATACCTTATTCTTATAGTATTTTCTGTGCTGAATCCAAATAAGTTTGTAAAATTTCTCTATCAGGTCTGGTTTTTGTGTGACATGCAATTTAATTTTTAAAAACCCATATAGTTATATACTTATTAAAATATGATCGAAAAGACATACCTGTAGTTTAAAAAGTAGCTTGTTTTGATTTTCTGCTGTGCTTTGCCTCAGGCATGTCTCTCTTAAGAGTCCAGCAATAGTCAGCCAGCATACTGGGGCTCCATTTGCCTTGGTAACGGTTTTCCATGGCAGAAATATCCTGATGAAAACGCTCACCATGTTCGTCGCTTACCGCACCCAGGTTTTCCGGAAAAAAGTCCAAGTGAGAGTCCAAGAAATGAACCTTTAATGACATATTGCACCCCATTGCTTGGTAAGACTTAAGAAGATTTCCTACTATTTCAGGAGAGTTTTCGGCCTTGTGATTTCCCAAAAAATTTGTGCAGACACTTTTGAAACTCTGCCACGCAGCTTTCTCAACTTCATTCAACTCTCCTTCAAATCTCTCATCTCTTAATAATTCTCTGATCTGAGGGCCTACAAAAATGCCTTCTTTAATCTTGGCATCACTGATCCGGGGAAACTTATTTCTCAAGTATGTGAATCCTGTTTGCGCTTTATCCATCGCTTTAACAAAGTTTTTCATAAGTCCAAGCTTGATATGCAAAGGAGGAAGGTACACTTTCTCAGGGTCAACAAGTGAACTATTCACAACGTTTTTCTTGCCTGGAACAAGTGAGGTGCGTTTTGGCCAATCCTTCTTAACGTAGTGGTTTTGCTTGTCCCTACTGTCCCACTCACATAAAAAACAACAGTACTTGGTGTAACCTAGCTGCAACCCTAGCAAAAGTGCAATGACCTTCAGATCTCCACAGATATTCCACTTATATTTCTGATACTGAAACTTTTCTAAAAGCAACTTCATGTTGTCGTATGACTCTTTCATGTTCGCAGCATGTGCAATAGGTACAGAAGGAAATTTATTTCCGTTGTGAAGAAGGACTGCTTTCAAGCTGACTTTTGAGGAGTCAATGAACAATCGCCACTCATCCACGTTATGTTCATGACCAAGAGCCCCATGACTGAATTAACATCTTTACAAAACACAAGTCCATCTTCATGGGAGAACCATTCTTTGAATTCATCATGGCGGCTGCGGAAAAGCAAACTTTAGTGTCACGTTGCAGTAGATTCCAACCCTTTAATCTTGAACCTAAAAGTTCAGCCTGCTTCTTAGATAATTTCAAATCACGAACTAGGTCATTTAGATCTCCTTGTGACAGTAAATGTGGTTCATTGGAGGAACAGGTAGCCTGGAATGTTGGATCAGAAATGTCTTCATCTTTTTCCTCGTGATATGCTACAGCTACGTTTGATTCCTCATCACTTAAACTTACATGTTCAGGAGGATTTGGTACTGGAAGTTGAGCACTGTGGGGAACTGGTCTCATTGCAGACGGTAGATTAGGGTATTTCATAAGGCTCTTTGTTTTTGAAGTGATCCCCTTTGTATTTACCAGGCAGAAATAGCAGTCTGTTGTGTGATCTTTGGGTTCCATCCAAATCATTGGAATAGCAAATGGCATGTGACGTGAACCGTTTAGCCATCCTGTAAGTAGTCTTACACATGTCACACAACAAATGTGAGGGGCCCAACTCTTGTCCTGATCGCCTACTTTACATCCGAAATAAAGTTCATAGCATTTTTTTACTAATGGTGTAAAGTAACGTTTCTGGGATTTTAAAGTTAGATCACCACATACATAACAAAAGGAATTAGGATGATTCAGACAGTTCCGCGGCATTACAAAACATCTATATGAATACAACACTGGTGTAAAATTAACAAGAAGCAACAGACACTAGCTGTTAACACTGTGACATTTACAAGCAGACTGACTTGGAGCTGCTCTACACACAGAAACTAGGCTCATGTCTGAACAGGTACAAACATGTTTCAACCTGCACACTGTGCACAGTCTGCTGCTCCGACCAAATTTATCCTGCCAGCATTATCAGAACTTTCTCCCCAAAGGAATAAATTGTACTAATTTTACAGAAAAATTAATACAACATATATATTAATATATTTTATTATAGTTATATTAATTTATAATATATTATATTTATTTTTATAATGTTTTATATTATAATATTGTTATATACTTAATTATATATAATATGTTATTATTTTTTTATCCGGTGATCATGCAAAATGAGGAAAAAATGAACATAGCGTCACGAGTAAACTAAGCCTGATAGAAAAAATCTGATTTCATATTTAGATTCAGCATGAAAAAGTACACCTTTTTCTTGGCTAGAACAGGGCCATAAAAAAGTTCCAAGTGGGGCCAAGGGTGGCTAAAGTCCTCTTCACTAGAACTTGCACTTGACCCTTGGGCCTGGCCTCGGTCTTCGTCCTGATCGTCCATCATAACCACGTCGGGCACGTCCACATAATCACTAGCAGCAGCATGGTTGCCCTCGCTCTCAACGCTAGCGTACTCACTATGGCTTTCTATCGCACTTAGTCTTAGTTACACTATGACTATATTCACAGTCAGTATCACGACTCAAATAGCTGAAATAGGAAATACTGAAATAGGAAAGCAGTTTTAAGTAATTAATGGCGAAAAAATAAAGAGAATCGGCAAGAAAACAAAGCAGTGGGTCTGAGTGACGAAGGCTGGAGCTCCGTCCACTCGCTGCAACTAACAGTTTCAAACTGGCTTGTGTGAGATGGCGGGAAGATGCACGGGGCGGCGGAGTGGCGGGAAAGATGTCGCGCTGCCTGCCAGCCAACTGGCGGCCAGTGACAGCAGCGTCACAGCACTAGCGGGCTTGGCCAGTGGCCACGTGGGAAATTTGCGGAAAGATTTGCGTTTGCGGTCTTAGTTCCGGAACGAAAATTCACTAATTTGCGATGACTGCCGCAAACGCAAATCCGCAAACGAAAAACATACTTCCGCAATTGCGGAATTTGCGGTTTGCGGAAGTGTTTGCGGAAGTGCCCAGCTCTGATATATATATATATATATATATATATGAATAGAAACGACATAAGTGTTAAGGAACGTCTCTGCACACGAGGAGGAGAGATAACGAATAATGAAAAATGAGGCGAACCGCCCGGGAATCGAACCCAGGGCCTTCCAATTGCCGGTTGGATGCTCTACCATTATGCTACGGACCTCACTCAATCACAAATCGAAATTCTCCCACATAAGGCAGAAACCAATGCCCTGAGAAGGCACCCTCGCAAATCGTGAATATGCGCATATAACTGCAATGACCGCGCAGTATATAAATGAATAGAAACGACATAAGTGTTAAGGAACGTCTCTGCACACGAGGAGGAGAGATAACGAATAATGAAAAATGAGGCGAACCGCCCGGGAATCGAACCCAGGGCCTTCCAATTGCCGGTTGGATGCTCTACCATTATGCTACGGACCTCACTCAATCACAAATCGAAATTCTCCCACATAAGGCAGAAACCAATGCCCTGAGAAGGCACCCTCGCAAATCGTGAATATGCGCATATAACTGCAATGACCGCGCAGTATATAAATGAATAGAAACGACATAAGTGTTAAGGAACGTCTCTGCACACGAGGAGGAGAGATAACGAATAATGAAAAATGAGGCGAACCGCCCGGGAATCGAACCCAGGGCCTTCCAATTGCCGGTTGGATGCTCTACCATTATGCTACGGACCTCACTCAATCACAAATCGAAATTCTCCCACATAAGGCAGAAACCAATGCCCTGAGAAGGCACCCTCGCAAATCGTGAATATGCGCATATAACTGCAATGACCGCGCAGTATATAAATGAATAGAAACGACATAAGTGTTAAGGAACGTCTCTGCACACGAGGAGGAGAGATAACGAATAATGAAAAATGAGGCGAACCGCCCGGGAATCGAACCCAGGGCCTTCCAATTGCCGGTTGGATGCTCTACCATTATGCTACGGACCTCACTCAATCACAAATCGAAATTCTCCCACATAAGGCAGAAACCAATGCCCTGAGAAGGCACCCTCGCAAATCGTGAATATGCGCATATAACTGCATGACCGCGCAGTATATAAATGAATAGAAACGACATAAGTGTTAAGGAACGTCTCTGCACACGAGGAGGAGAGATAACGAATAATGAAAAATGAGGCGAACCGCCCGGGAATCGAACCCAGGGCCTTCCAATTGCCGGTTGGATGCTCTACCATTATGCTACGGACCTCACTCAATCACAAATCGAAATTCTCCCACATAAGGCAGAAACCAATGCCCTGAGAAGGCACCCTCGCAAATCGTGAATATGCGCATATAACTGCAATGACCGCGCAGTATATAAATGAATAGAACGACATAAGTGTTAAGGAACGTCTCTGCACACGAGGAGGAGAGATAACGAATAATGAAAAATGAGGTGATTGAGTGAGGTCCGTAGCATAATGGTAGAGCATCCAACCGGCAATTGGAAGGCCCTGGGTTCGATTCCCGGGCGGTTCGCCTCATTTTTCATTATTCGTTATCTCTCCTCCTCGTGTGCAGAGACGTTCCTTAACACTTATGTCGTTTCTATTCATTTATATACTGCGCGGTCATTGCAGTTATATGCGCATATTCACGATTTGCGAGGGTGCCTTCTCAGGGCATTGGTTTCTGCCTTATGTGGGAGAATTTCGATTTGTGATTGAGTGAGGTCCGTAGCATAATGGTAGAGCATCCAACCGGCAATTGGAAGGCCCTGGGTTCGATTCCCGGGCGGTTCGCCTCATTTTTCATTATTCGTTATCTCTCCTCCTCGTGTGCAGAGACGTTCCTTAACACTTATGTCGTTTCTATTCATTTATATACTGCGCGGTCTTGCAGTTATATGCGCATATTCACGATTTGCGAGGGTGCCTTCTCAGGGCATTGGTTTCTGCCTTATGTGGGAGAATTTCGATTGTGATTGAGTGAGGTCCGTAGCATAATGGTAGAGCATCCAACCGGCAATTGGAAGGCCCTGGGTTCGATTCCCGGGCGGTTCGCCTCATTTTTCATTATTCGTTATCTCTCTCCTCGTGTGCAGAGACGTTCCTTAACACTTATGTCGTTTCTATTCATTTATATACTGCGCGGTCATTGCAGTTATATGCGCATATTCACGATTTGCGAGGGTGCCTTCTCAGGGCATTGGTTTCTGCCTTATGTGGGAGAATTTCGATTTGTGATTGAGTGAGGTCCGTAGCATAATGGTAGAGCATCCAACCGGCAATTGGAAGGCCCTGGGTTCGATTCCCGGGCGGTTCGCCTCATTTTTCATTATTCGTTATCTCTCCTCCTCGTGTGCAGAGACGTTCCTTAACACTTATGTCGTTTCTATTCATTTATATACTGCGCGGTCATTGCAGTTATATATGCATAATATATATATTATATATTACTATATATATATATATATTTTTTCTGATCTTTATTGTGCTTTATTAAGATTTGATTTGCTGTTAAATACTGTGCGTTTAATATTTGAATTTACATAGCATTAATTGGAATATATATATACTCAAAAGAATCATCTCTTTCGATCACGTACAAATAGAGTTAAAACTTTAGGTATGATGTGGAACTTCGGCTCGTTTTCCCCTAGGCATGATTCGCTTTGTACAAAGGAATTTGACCTTAAATTGCCATATTTCTGAATTTTCTAATGAATATCTCGTCTCTCTCTCTCTATTTACCTGCTATTTGATTTTTACCTGCAAAGTACGTATATACAGTGTGTATATATATATATATATTATATATATATATATATATATATATTTTACATATATACATATATATATATATATATATATATACAGGGTGTCCCAAAAAAAACTATATACGCTTTATAGCATCATATATTTTATAATTTAAAAAAAATAAAAAATATTGTTATAGCAATTGCCAATGAAAGGTAAATTAGTAATCTAAGTGATCAAAATGTTATAGCGAGTTGTTTGCATATAAAATTTAATTAACTACGCCAAGTGCTCAAAATGTTCTCCGGCGGCATGAATGCACTTTTGAATGTGTCGACTAACTGATTCGCAGACATGGACTAATGTGGATGCTGTGATGGTCCCGCACTTTTCCCTAATTGCATCCTTAAGGTGTTCGAGTGTTGCAGGTCTTGTACCATAAACTGCATCCTTCAGGTAGCCCCACAAGTAAAAATTAAGTGGAGTCAAGTCCGGTGAACGTGGAGGATACTCAACGCTTCCTCTTCGTCCTATCCAATGGTTAGGCAACGTTTCATCGAGGTACCTTCTGACATCACAATCAGTGGCGGTTCGTGACTAAAAATTCTAGGGGTGCTGTCTCTAAGAATGGGTTGAAATAATTACTGAAATAAAAGGATGAGCATTGAGCAATGAATAAAAGTTTCAAAAGTTATTGAAAAAGTTATTCAGTGAGCTCATCCTTATATTGTTCTTGATTATTTCAATTGCAAATAAAAAATTTAGGGGTACTGCAGTTCCGCAGTGCCTACCGACGAGCCGCCACTGATCACAATGATAACGAGGGGGGGGCTCCATCTTGTTGAAAGTAAAAGTCGTCGTTTCCAAACAACTTCCGAACTGCAGGTATAATTTCTGTCTGCAGCATGTCGAGATATGCAGCACCGGTAACTGTCCCATTAAAGAAAAATGGTCCAACCAAACCCCTGGATGATAAACCACACCATGCTGTTAATCCTGGTAATTAACATGTTTATCCACATAAACGTGTGGATTATCAAGTGACCAGTACCTGCAGTTGTGTCGATTTACTGTGCCATTCAGCTTGAAGGTAGCTTCATCAGACCACACGATTTTGTTGTATTGAAAGTGCATTCATGCCGCCGGAGAACATTTTGAGCACTTGTCGTAGTTAATTAAATTTTATATGCAAACAACTCGCTATAACATTTTGATCACTTAGATTACTAATTTACCTTTCATTGGCAATTGCTATAACAATATATTGTTTGGTTTTTTTTAAATTATAAAATATATGATGCTATAAAGAGTATATAGTTTTTTTGGGGACACCCTGTATATACCTTTCAACCTTTCAAATATTCCGCGCGATAATTCCTCTTTCCACCAAGGTCAAGCTTGTCGCCCCTCCTCTCGAGTTGGCCTGGTGAAGTAGTGAGTTGGTTTCTTGTACTCTACACCTCACATAGCCAGGTACGCCCGCATCATCGGGGATTATTCTGAGCCAGGCGTCTACTCTTCTTTTGAAGATGTCCCCTGCAACACCACTCGTGTTTCTCTGGTCTTTGGGCAGCTGATTAAACAGTTTTCGTCCTCTCACAACAAAATTATTTTCTTTCAGGGTTAAGGATGTTCCCTGGCTATCCTTTAATTTGGGAACACGACACAGTCTTCCTTTTCTACTTTCCACTGGTGTTTGGGAAAGTACAGGGTTCAGAGTAAGTTTAGGGACTCGTTTCTCCATTATTTTCGAAGTGTAAATAATGGTGTATCTCTCTCTCCTCCTTTCTAGTGAATATAGGTTTAATTCACGTAACCTTTCCCAGTAGTTTAGTTCTTTGCACCCCTTGATCTTGGTTGTGAAGCTTCTCTGAATCCCTTCTAGTTGCCTAATGTCTTCTTTTTTATATGGGCATGTTCTAATTTGGGTTTGATCAGTGTTTTCAGTAGAGGAATCATTATATTCCTATCCCTTCGTTTAAAGGTTCTCAGTATCTGCCCAGTTACTCTCTTTGTTCTGTTTACTGCCATCTTATTTTGTGTTTCAAATTTCCTATCATCACTCATTACAACCCCTCAATCTTTTGCTCTAAAATTTCTCTGAATTTCCTGTCCATTTGGGATATATTATTCAATGGATGGATGGATATATAGGGTGAACCAAATGTAGGTGGACAGTAAATGATAACGTTTATTTTGAGAATACATATTTAATTTTTTTGTATACTATAATACAAAATAAAATTTAAATAAATTTAGTTATAATATTTAATATAATAAAACACAAACACCATAGTTATAATGAACACCATAGTTATAATATAATATAACACAAACCGTATTCAACCTACTGTCCACCTACTTTTGGTTCACCGTGTGTATATATATATATATATATATATATATAATATCAGTCTGATAAGTTCTTTCCATTTGCTTGTTATTTCATTTTACCTGCAAAGTACATATATACAGGTGTGTATATATATATATATATATATATATATATATATATATATATATATATATATATATCAATCTGAATGGGAATGTTGCTCCCCCTGCACGATTGCAGCTAGAAGAATTAATCTAACGAAGCCCGTGAAAACGACGGAACGCTGGCGGAATGCGTCGGAATGCTGTGTAAAAAGGTTCATGAAATTTTTTCTACTCAACATCTCGTCAGGGAATGTTTGTTTGCTTGTTTGTTTGTTTCATAAACGAAGGCGTGGTGGAAATTTGCTCCTTTTTTATTTTTTCTTTGTGGGCGGAGCATGAACATCTATTCCATATATATATATATATATATATATATATATATATATATATGAAAATTATTTCACGAAGGTAACACGTGAAAAATATTTATGATGAATAAAACCACGAAGGAAAGGAAACACAAAATGGTGCTCAAGCGCTTTCGTCTAATGACATCCTCAGGAACACTGAGGATGTCATTAGACGAAAGCGCTTGAGCACCATTTTGTGTTTCCTTTCCTTCGTGGTTTTATTCATCATATATATATATATATATATATATATATACAGGGCGTTTCAGGAGGAAAGGTCAATACTTCGGGAGGTGATACTATCGGTCATTGTGAGCAAAAAAGTTCATACGAACATGTGTCTAATTCTGAATGGTTACGGAGATAGAGCTGTTTGAATCTGAACACGCAGCTCTTCCTCCCCCCGCGGTGGTCCCATTCAATGGCCACCAAGGTCTCCAGACCTCTCTCCGTTAGATTATTGTTTGTAGGGGTGGATGAAAAGTCAAGTTTACAAAAGAACGTCAAGATCAATTCAGACGAACAACACGCGATCTTCGCACACGAGTTGCAAAGTGCATTGAGGTTGACGGTGGGATTTTCGAAAACGTATTGTAAACTGTAACAAATTTGTCATTTCTGTATCTGATACCATTCAAAATGCGAAACAGTAATTGGTTTCTCTTTCTTGATTACCATTAACAATGCTTTTGTATTTGTAGATTCAAACAGCTCTATCTCCGTAACCATTCAGAATTAGACACATGTTCATATGAACCTTTTTCTCACAATGACCGATACTATCACCTCCCGAAGTATTGACCTTTCCTCCTGAAACACCCCTATATATATATATATATATACTCCTTCAGATTAGGCCTTCTATCTCGTCAGGGAATGTCTGTTTGTTTGTTTGTTTGTTTCATAAAGGAAGTTATGGAGAAAATGTTTTCTTTTTCTTTTTTTGTGGGCCAAGCATGAACATCTATTCCATTAATATATATATATATATATATACACATACTCCTTTAGATTAAGCCTTCTAAGCCAACTGGCTGATTAAGACTTCTAAGCTAACTGAGGCTGCCAAGAGCTCCAGTATGCGACGAGACATGCCAGCGAAAAGATCTTCTCTCCTCCTCTCACTTCTCTCTTAGGTTACCTTCCTAGGTGAGATTAGGGTACCCCTTTTGTGGGGAGGTAGTTTCTCTTATACTGCACCCTGATTTTTTCATGTAGTAGATCGGAGGATTCTGTGAAACTTACTAAATTTTCTAATGGTTCCCCGATTCTTCTTGTAGCGTATATTATTTTTTTCTATTTTAAGGCTAAGTTCTCTGAAAAAAGCAGGGCTCAAAGGAGAAGAGAGGTTACAGGTAATGTTTCAGCCTCTAGGTCAGATCAGACAGAGTCAGAATGATAATTTGAAAGATTGTACGAGTTTATATACAAAAAATATGGTGCCATTATTATTTAATGTTGACCTGTTTTAATTTTTATTCCCAATCGGCTGAATTCTTTTTGCAAACTATTTGAAGACAAAGGTCAATTTTTTGGCTGTAACAGCATATAGACAGATAAGCAAGATATTTGAAGATGAAGTCATATTTTCCTTTTTAAACAGCATATTGACATATCTGATGTTATCATGATTTGCCGAGTTAACTAAAAATGGAAATTGAAATATTAATTTTATTGTGGATTATTATTAAACATGCATATGAGCCAAAATTAAATGCTTAAAAATTTAAAATTAAATGTTAAGCAAGACATGACTTCATCTTTTACAACTAAGAGAGAATGTATAAAAAAAATTAAGATTGCAGAATTTTAACAGGAGTACATGATTAAGCTTAATCTGAAAAATTATTAGGTAATTTAAAAAAGAAATACTTCATCAATTATTTAGCAAAGATAAAATAGAAAGAAAATATTTTTTTTCTCAACCTTGCATTTTATATGCAGTTAGAATGTCACGCGAGTTTGAACTTTATATGCAAAAATGAATGTAAGACTTTTTCATTTTTACAGGGCTCTCCTCTCTAGAATGATATTAATACAGTAATATAATATCCTAACTACTCCTAACTAGTATGATAACCAATGATACAGATTTATATACACAACATAAGTTGGGGTGGTTAAGTCTAGTTCACGTGGTCTGGGTATGTAATTTTGGTCGTGCATAAATAGCTTCATATTGTTTCGTGTCTCTTGTTTTTTTCCGTTTCGAGAAAGATCTTTTCACTACAAATATACCGAGGATAGTAGCACACACAATAATAACACTGACGGCAGATGTTGAAAAAATTGTTACCGGTTGCAGTATTTGCAAAAGGTTATTCTTGTTATCATCCGAAATTTTAAAGCAACTCACTTCATCATTCCATTTAGGATAGGCTGACCATATTTCCTTGAGACAAAAACGGGACATTGGGATGGCAAAAAAGGGACGGGGGTTATGTAATATTCTGTATTAATGAAAAAGTAAGTACATAAACATATTGAGCTTACAATTATTCTTCAGTGACAGAACCCATACAAAAACCCATACAAAACGGTACTGTCCCGTTCAAAACGGTACGTATGGTCAGCCTAATTTAGGAGCATGAAGTTTAGGTACGATGGTCACCGGCTTCATGGAGAGATTTAAGATTTCTATAATGGGTTTGAATTTAGTTTGGGACGGGAAAGGGTACGAGTCATTAATTGTAACCTTATAAGGATTGTATATTTAAAAGGTTTTTGAACGTAAGGAAAAACCAATTGGTAGACGGATAATGGTAGGTAAATTTATGAGTGAATAATTTCACAGATACTCGAAGGCAGCGGTAATTCTTTTCGCAAAAGAAACCCAGATGTCTGGTCCAATTCGGGGTTGAACGGGTTTGGAGAAATGGAATTTCGTGAAAGAACATACCGGGGCATGACGTTTACGGATTAAGTCGATAAAGCAGGACCTAGTGGTTGGAGAAATTACTGGTTTGAATGGAGGGCAAACGAGTTGCTTGTTCGTTTGCGGTAATCTACAATGTCGGATGTCGCTATTTGAAATCATAGAATATGATGAAAGGTCTTTGGCGAGAAAAAGGTAAGGTGGTACTGTGGGTAGATACAATCGATGGAGATTAGAATTATTTTGGTAGGGTGTTGGGAAAGGATGAAATCTGTATATGTTATAAGCGAGTCTATCGAAAAATGGCATAATCACGAGGTAAGTGTAAGAGTGTGGTCCATGTACAGTAGGGTGGATCGATTTTACATTTTTTTCGATTTCCATATTCTAATAGAGACAAAAACTTGCGCATGCATGAGAAAATAGCCTCTGCAAAATCTTAGCTTAATAGGTAATCATCTTCTGCCCCCGGCAGAGCGATGAAAATCATATTTTAGTAGTCAAAAACGTATTTTTAAACCCTAACCTAGAGTCATAAAATTTTGCGTGTGTGTTATTTCATGCCTAAGCAACGATATAAATGCTATTGGAAATATATAAATGCATTATTTAAGACAAAGAGCCGATCTGAAAATATGTAGTATAATATACATATTTTCAGATCGGCTCTTTGTCTTAAATAATGCATTTATATATTTACCATAGCATTTATATCGTTGCTTAGGCATGAAATAACACACACGCAAAATTTTATGACTCTAGGCTAGGGTTTAAAAATACGTTTTTGACTACTAAAATATGATTTTCATCGCTCTGCCGGGGGCAGAAGATGATTATCTATTAAGCTAAGATTTTGCAGAGGCTATTTTCTCATGCATGCGCAAGTTTTTGTCTCTATTAGAATATGGAAATCGAAACAAATGTAAAATCGATCCACCCTAATGTACAGTCCATGTGTATTCTAGAAATTGTGGGTAATTAGTATGGTTGAGTGGGAATATGGATGATAATTTTAGTTGTGTCTGAGAGGTGTGTATCAAGGACCGAAGAGTATCTCATGGTATTAATGTGGAAAGAGTAATTTTTCTATGGACTAGCTGGGTCGCACGCAAGACTTTGGAATGAATCGTAATTATTTGTTGGAAATATTTATCGATTAGGGTTACTTGTAGGTTAATTATTTCAACTAATTCTAGATATCTTTCGTGTTCTTTGTATCTAGCTGACATGGATTCAAAGTGTGTAAATTTGTCTGAAAGGGCGTGGAGGAAGCGACTGGTTTTGTGTAGTGATTCAATGGTTTGTTCTAGAATGTGCCCACTATATTGTCGATTCCGTGCGAAGAGATTCAATTTGAGATATTTTTTTTCATGTCTCCGGTTACTAATCCAAATAAACCTTTGAATATTTTTCCTTCCAGATCTATCAGTCTCGTTTTACTTCTTTGATTAAATTTTTCTGAATTTTGAGTTCCCTTTGTATCTATGGTAACGCTAATATATCTGATAGGTGTATGTTGTAACTTGAATGTTTTCGAATGTGTTTTCTAATAGACCACGACTAATTTGGTCTATTCTCTGGATATGTTCAAAAGAATCGAGAATTTTACTTTCGAATGCTTTTAATTGGGTTTTTTGAAATGGAGATTGGTTCTAATTCGAGCAGATGGTTGAAAATTGATAAAAAGGTCCGCGTGAGCTTTCAAAAATTTTCTTTCTGCAAGCTTTTCTGTAGCAACTCCAGTAGAAATTTTAATGGTAGTGCTACAAGAGTAAATAATTTTCAGAATTATAAGGAGGACGATTTTATTCATTTCTACGTCTTAAATTATGCTGAGCTGAGGGTTGCTGTGTGGTTATTTGTGTTAGTGTGCCGAGTGGTCGGCCTCACTTTGGTGGTAGTCGGAGTCAACTGTTAACCTCGGATTCTGAGCGTGTTCGTTTCGTTTTTTATGTGAAGGTTCTACTTCACGTGGCTGATGTATTTGTGGCCGGTATGTAGGGTCCGTGCGTCGATCATCAACCGGTGAGAGTGGCGATGGAGGAGATGGTAGCGTTCCACTGAGTAATCCTATAGAAGGGGTTTCTTCAGGGTCTGGTTCCGATGGGACTCTTGGTTCTGGTACTTCTACTTGTTCACAGATTGGCTCGAGTACTGGTGGTATTAAGAGGTACCAATCTTCTTCACGGGTTGTGTTTTCCGCGGTGACCACTTCTGTTTTGTAGTCCCTGCTGGATTGGTTAATACTTCAATCTTTCGAAGAGTAGACTGCTCGAACACCTGGCAAATGTTTTTTGAGGTGTTTTTCGGCAGCTATCTTCAAATTATCAGCGTCAATAATCCTTAGTTTGGAATGGTCTCGGAGGTCGGGGATTTCATAACGGTTTTCTCCGAGGTTTTTCATAATCCTATATGGGCCATCCCATTTTGGGTATAATTTGCGATCAGCACTTGGCGGTTTCACGTTCTTTATGTAACACCGCATACCGACGATTATTGTATAGTCCGTTGTCGGGGATGACGCCTATGTTGCTCTTGCTCCATCTGTTGGTTTCGTTGGTCTAGGGCGTATCGGATCATGCAAAAATAATTTTGAAAGATAGTTCAGCTAGTTGCTGATTTGCTTCCGCTATCTCGGAAGGTGTTAGAACTTCCGAGTCACTTTGGTCGGGCAAATCAAAGTGTAGTCGTTTGTCGTAGTGATGTAAGACGAAATGAGGGGTATCTCCGATGAACACGTTATAGCCGCTGTTGATGGATGTTTGTACCATAGGGAGGAAATCAGCCCATCTACGGGAGGATACATCGACAACATGGCGCAGGACTTCTAGGATTTTCCGATTGTTTTTCCACTAAGCCATTTTCCTGCTGATGGTATGTCACAATGTGTGTTTTTAATTTTACACATTTTACAGAGTGATTCGAACAACTTGGAAGTAAAACTAAAGGCGTTATCTGAAATTAGGATGGAAGGAGTAGTATGGTTTTGGAGGACGCGTTCCACTAGTGCTCTTGCCACAGGTTCCGAGGTCTGGTTTGGAATGGCAACAATTTCGCTGTAACGGGAGACGTGGTCCGTAAAAACAATGATGTATTGGTTTTCAATGGAAAAAAACTTTACTTTTTTCTACGTGAAGGTCAAAATATGATAATTGAAACCCACTCTAATAGACAGAGTTTGTATCCACAACAGTTTCAATGCCCACTGGCATCCTCTTCGGTGGATACAAAAAAACGAATGAACCAAAAACAAGAGGGAAAACAGTCCAGGGACCATTAAGAAAATCGCAGTAGGTAGCGTTAGATCCCGTTCTCCTGACACTGGAAGGGCAGTTTTATTAAAGGGACCCGTTTATAAGTACATTCGCACAAATTTAAAACTATCTTCTTGTTCTATACATACAGATTCTATTATTTTTTTTACATAATTATTACATTTATTATTAAATTTATTATATTTAATATTGCATTATTATTTATTACAGAAATTATAAATTTATTATTACATTGATTATTACACTGTTGTTTATTATACAGAAATTGGAAACCGAAAAACGAATGAAAAAGGCGAGAAGGAAACAATCCAGAGACCATTAAGGAATTCGCACCTAGGCTAGATCCCGTTCCCACGACCCCAAAAGGGCATTTTTTTTTGTTTTTATTAATTTTACATAATTACTGCATTTATTATTGCATTTACGTTTTTCAACATTTATTATTATTACCTTTACACTAATTATTACATTTATTTTATTACCTTTATTATTAAATTTGTTGCATTTATATTTATTTGAACATTTATTTCTCCTATTATTACATTTACATTTACGTTTATTATTCCATTTACATTTTACCGAAAGAAAGAAAGAAAAAAAACGAATGAACCAAAAGCGAGTAAGGAAACAATCCAGAGACCTTTAAGAAATTCACACTTAGGTTAGAACCCGTTCACCCGACGCCGTAAGGGATTTTTTTACCAAGAATCTTATTAAAGGGTCCAACTTATAAGTACCTTCGCACAAATTAAAATTATCTTCTTGTTCTATACATACAGATTCTATTATTTTTCTTTTGACATAATTATCTATTATCGGATTAACGCTTTAGTGCCCAACACTGCTGCCACCTAACCAGAACCTCCGTCAACCTCGAACCACCGAAGGCCATAGATGGAGTGTCAACATATACAGTATATTACAGGATAACCGCCCTGTTCATACTGCCAGGACCATCAGACGGTGATTTCAGGAATAACGAGATGTCGAGCTGCTGAACTAACCCACCAGGGGGTGTAACCTAAACTCCATTGAAAATGGTTGGGCAAATGTGGTTAACGCTTGGGAGCCTGGGCAGGAGCGGACATCTTGGCACCTGCTGAAACATACCATGGCAGAGTGGGAACTTTTCCGCAGGAACCCACAAGTAATCTACAATCACGTGGCATCTGTTCCAAATAGGCTACGAAAGGTCATTAATACTGTAATAATGGAGGATGGACCAAGTATTGAGTAATTGTGTATAATAATGTTATGGTTGTGATGTGATAAATATATAAATATTTACTCAAACAATTGTCAGTTCCTTATAATTTGAACATTATGTTTTGTAAGTTCTTTAGAAAATCCCTAAATTTATTTGATTCATGTTTATTTTTGTAATAAAAAATTGAACTATGTTATCATTATCTCTCTATGGATAGACCTTTTACTGGATGATCATTTGTTGATGATGCATGGACCTTAAATAGAAATGTTATTGCCTGGAGAAAAGTCGATACTACAACTTATCTTACACTTTTACTATAACATGACCACATCAAAATCCTATGATTGAAAGTTTTTAAAGTATCCCACGTTTGTGAAATAACCTAACTACCTTATTCCCTAGATTTAGGAATAATGCATGAATAAAATACATGGCCGTCCTAACATTACCACCAAAACTACAGTGAACAATATATTTATTCTGTCATTGGTTTTCAAAAACTAGAAGTATTACTATGATAACACCTGAGAGGGGGAGGAGGAGAGGGAGGGGGTGATGGTCGGTGACTGGGGTTTAAGAGGAGCTCCATTAGTTGCCAAGCATTCCAGTGTTCTCGCTTGTAAGTTCTGCATCACTTTTGCAAGAGTGTGCGGTGGTATGGCCTGTATCTCATTTGTGATGGCGGCCTTCAATTCTTGCAAGGTCGTTGGGTTATTTCTGTAGACCCTACTCTTTAAATATCCCCAGAGATAATAATCTAAGGGAGAAAAATCCGGAGACCTTGCGGGCCATTCAACGTCTCCAAATCTTGAGATTAACTCGCCTGGAAACGTTTGACGCAAAACTGCCATGCCGTTCCTCGTGGTATGGCAGGTAGCTCCGTCTTGTTGGAACCAGTGGTTTTCTAGACAAAGATCTCTTAATTTAGGAATAAGTAAATCGGTCAACATTTTTTCGTAGCGATCACCATTTACAGTGACCGTGTTTCCGGTGGAATCCTCGAAAAAGTACGGCCCTATGATCTGAGATGCAGTAAGACCACACCAAACAGTTACACGCTGACTATGCAACGGGACTTCGGTAATATTCAATGGATTTTCTGTTGCCCAGAAACGACAATTTTGTTTGTTTACAGTTCCATTCAAGTGAAAATGGGCTTCGTCTGACATAATCAAAGTTGCTAGAAAATTGGTGGTGTCATTTACCTTCTGTTGGATCCATTGACAGAATTGTCGTCTTCGTGCGAAATCTCCATCGTTTAGTTGTTGCACTGTTTGAATTTTATATGGAAAGAGCATTAAATTTTGCTTGAATATACGGTGTTGTTCCATATCCAACTCCTAACAGCCGAGAAGCACGTCTGATGCTTATGTTAGGATTATCCTGTACAATTTCATGAGTTCTGTTAATGATCTCGTCTATCCTTGCTGTGCGCACTCTTCCAGTTGGTTTTCTTTTTCCAATGCTGCCAGTTAGGGAAAAATTTCTGACACACCGACGGATTACTTTCTTAGAAGGTGATTTTGACATCTGAAAATTTGTCTTGAAAGATCTTTGAGCTGAAACTACACTTCTTCCATGCTCATAATATTGCTCAGTTATGAAACGCAGCTTTTCCACAGTCCATGCAGTCATCTTGAAGGGTTAGTTTTAACTAACACTTTTATTTTGTTTTGTATCTTATCTTGTCTTGTATTGTCAAAACCTATACAATCCTGTACAAACTTGTAACTATCCTCTTTCGAATGATGCGTATGATTTTATAAAAGGACTTATAGTTTAAGAGTTACAGGGGTTTCTTTTGGGTCCCATTTCTCTGGATCACCCTTTATTATTACACTAATAAATTGCAGTAACGTTTTATTTTTCTAATCTGCAGATATTTCTAAAAAAATATGTTACAATTTAGGGTGTGTCAATTTGGGAGGTGAAAATTAATTTTTGCCAATTCCTTCACTGAGGGGTTTTAAAAATATGTTTTTGGATGTGAAGAATTCAAATCTGCTATTATTTTTGTGATTGCTCAAACTTAGCTTGGTAAATCTACGTTTGATTAAAAAGCACATAAATTGCTCTCGGAAAACAACATTTATTAATTTTAGCTTCTCAAAATGTCAGGTAATGCTATAAAAATTTTAGTTTCTCTGCATAAAACATATCCTAGTAATCATAAAACATATCCTTGTAATCATAAAACAACATTAGAAAGTAATGACATCAGTAAAAAAAAAATATTTAAACAAGCAGTTTCATCAAGTCTTGCTTTGATTCGTTCTTGGACATCAGCCGCCTACTTGCTTCTTGGCCTCTGATATAGCCCTCACGTTTCTCATGTTTATACACCCTGCCTGCTGCCTCTGTGACTTGTTTCACACACCTCTCTATTGACTGAGCATGACAGGGCCACTGTGGAACTTGCATAGGCTTGTCAAAGAAATTCTTTACTTCCGTTGTAGTCAGTTTACATGTCAAAGGAGGTTCAAATACCCCGTCAGACCAGTCTGTCAGCTCTAACACGGAAGAAGCACTGGGGTTGATGGAAGGTGTCTTCCTGGGACGTACAGAAAGATCTCCAAGCGTGTCATCATCTCCACCCCTCATGTCAACAATCTTTTGGACACCAGCTCTCCTCTCCTCACTGTCATCTGAGCACAAGAGTGTCTGGATTATCATTTCGCTGAATGCATACCATGCTGAGCGCTTGATGGTTGGCAAAACAGCATCCACTACAGCCTTCTTTTGCAGCCTAACTAGCCGCAGCTGAAACAAGATGTGGCGTGGGCCTTCCACCCAAGAGTGTTTTACTTTGATGTTGAAAACCAACAGGGGTAGTACACACCAACAATGTATTCCACTATCAGTCTTAAGTTGTTGAGGGTTTTGCCTTTAAGGCCGTGTTTTGAAACCCATATGCGACAAAGCCTGTTTGCTGTTGTCAACCACCTTGAATGGCTCACTGGACCAATTTCAAGAAGGGCCAGATCTGTGGGAAGTTCTCCTGTCCTTATGGCCTGTGTGATCCTATACCCGTACGCTTGATCAGTAGAGAGATCCTTTACGACATTGTCACTCAGTGAAGTAAGAGGCTCTCCAATTCAGAGTTTGGTGAATGAAGGATCAATTTCAAGTTCGGTTGCAGTGTCTAGCATCTTGCCAATGTTACCTGTCCACTTGTTGTTAGACAAGGTCTTCCCATCCAGTGCTGTGATCAAGTGCCGCAGGGGTAACTCGTTAGTGTGGAGGGCACAAACCAACCAGATCAGCTTACGGCAAAGCTTGACCTCTACCCAATGCATGGAACCACCCTCCCAGCCAGTGTTAACACTTGTAGAATCACCACCAATGGCCTGCAGGCTTTTATCAATGCCCTTCTTCTTCATGAAATCTACAAGATTATCAGCAATAACTTCAGCAGGTTTTTTTCTCGTTGAGCCTTTCTCAGGAGTGAAGTGGTAGAGATATCTTCCACCTGGCTCACTGCACACAGAATAATGCTCTTCTTTGATGATGCTGGGGAACTGACGATCTGAATTGTCTGCTTTCAGCATAACTTTAGTTGTATCTTGACGGCCGTCAAAGAAGATGCAGTCAATTTCACCCTTCTTACAAAGATCATCAAATTCCTGATCCGGGGATCTCATAACTTTTTCTTGGGCCCTCTTGACTTTATTGTGATCAACTACAAGTCTCTTGTCTTCTTCTGTGATCAAGCCAGCATCCATAAAGGCAGCAGTGGTGATGGCAGCTGTGGCACGCAGGCCAACACCATATCTGATGCTATGCATAGCAACATTAGGTATTTCTAATGTGTTGTACTCTGGCTTTTTATTGGAAGTTGAAGACGTGCTTGGTATTTCTAATGTCACTTCATAACTTCCATCCTTTCCATCTTGAGCATCAGCTATTTGTTCTTCATTTTCATCATCAGGGAAAATTATTTCATTTGATGGCATTGAAACATCCTGCTTACTTGTCTGCTTATATTCAGCAAGCCTTCTTCTTTCGTCTTCTTGCCGCTTCTGCTTTTTGACTTGTCTGTTGTGTTCAGGTTGATCTGGCAAGCCAATCTGATGTGGTCCAATAGAACCAGACTTGTCTCTCTGACCTTTAATGAAAGCAAGTTCCTTCACAGGGATCTTCATCTCCCTAGGGCATGTACAGTTAATGTGAGTTTCGTTTTTGCAACCAGCATCTGCAAGGCAGCCAAATTCAGAGCAGAGAACAATTTTACACTTGCAACTGAGGATGTCAAAAAGCTTGTCAAGTTTTGCAATGAAAGCCTCTTTGACATGTAGCTTTCCTCTCCCAAGAGATATGTTTTTGGCCTGCTCCCAGCTCTCTTGGATCTTGTTTAAGATTGTGACTCGTGAATTTACAACGGGGGCTACAAAAGAACTGTTTGCTCGTTCCCACTTTTCAAGCACTTTAGGGTAAATGTCTTTTGCAAGACTGGCTGCTGGGTAGTTTCTCACATCCTCACCACTTTGTTCTCTTAGCAGTAGCCCATATTTGAGAACGTCTCGCAGAGTTGGGAGTTCAGAGGGCAACAACTCTCCACCAGTTCCAATTAGGTTGCTCATATGTGTGAATGTCCCCAGTCTTGTCCTCCTTTTAGAAGCCATTGTAGGTCAATTCCCACTGGTTAGGATGGTAGGACTGACGGACAAGTAATCTTCAGCACACTGATGAATATGTTTCAACCTGTGAAATAAGCAAAAACAGCAGTGCATTATATATACACAGCATATATAATTATTAATATAATAATATTATATATAATTCCACAAAAAAGTAAAAAAAGTCACTATTTTTATGTAGCTTCTTACCAAGCAAAACTAAATTATATTAAATTAACAAAAATATCTTTAGAATTCCTAAGTCATGCTGCAACTTTTTAGCACCCCTCATATTTGGAATTTGAAAGTTGAAAAATTCGACACACCCTAATGTTACATCATAATTATTATTCTGGAGCAAGTGTAGTTTACGTCCCCCTGACGCAAAAGGAGACACAAACTACACTAGGTCAAAGTTGGGGAACGTAAATATATATATATACTGTGTGTGTATATATATATATATATATATATATATATATATATATATATATATATATATATATATATATATATATATAAATTGATGATTGGTTAAGTTAAATCATAATATTTTCGTTAGTTTTAACGGACCTTTTCCAGTTTGTGTACCGTTTTTTATAAAATTATTTTTGCTTTATAAGGCTAACTAATGAAAATATCATGACCTAACCTAACCAATCGTCAAGGGCGTACAGTTAACCTAACGATTGGTTAGGTTAGGTCGTGATATTTTCGTTAGTTAGCCTTATAAGCCCTAACTAAGGAGATTGATATTATCACTCATTTTTTATCTGAAAAGAAGCAAAAATAAATTATTGCTTCTTTAGTTAGGCTTATAAGGCTAACTAACGAAAATATCACGACCTAACCTAACCAATCGTTAGGTTAACTATACGCCCTTGACGATTGGTTAGGTTAGGTCATGATATTTTCATTAGTTAGCCTTATAAAGCAAAAATAAATTATATGAAAAACGGTACACAAACTGGAAAAGGTCCGTTTTAACGTTTTATTTGATTAGGTATACGCGGACAAAGTTGGGGAACACAAACTACACTAGGATAATGGAGGGGAACGTAAACTACACTAGGATAATATAGGGGAACGTAAACTACACTAGGCACCACAGGGGGATGTAAACTACCCTTGCTCCATTATTCTTAATATTTCACGAGTATATTTGATTTTCTTCATAATATATAATGTATGATATGAAAAAAATTTGAAAGTTCATATTTTGTCGGAGTGGGAAAGCGAATCACATCTCCCGATGAGCTTAAATAAATATCAACCGAGAAACTCAGTGTGTGTGTGTGTGTGTGTGAACACAAAAATCTCTTTAAAATTATTTATCACATACTTTTACAGCAGATTATGTATAAGGAATCGGGGAGTTGGTAAAAATTTGTTTTGGAAGATATATTGTAAAGTTACAAGGCCATTTTTTGATCGAGATTTGGGGAACATCCCGTTTTGTTTCTAAATAATTTAACTGTATTTTATTAGAAATTCAAATTGATTTCATGTCACCCAACGGTTATTAAATCCTTTGGCTTAAAGTCTGAGATATTTTTACTAGAAAATAGGGGTTCAGTTAGTCACTGCATCTAATCCTACAATGATTAATGGGACGCCTTTTACGTTCAACTGTTTTACTTAAACTACAACGTTTACAGTGTGTTTGTATATATATATATATATATATATATTATTGTTTGATGGGGTTGTTTAACCTTCTTAACAACATCCAAGGTCATATGACCGAGGAGACTTAAACTTTATGCGGGGATTCGAAACACGGATCGCTACATCACCATCCAACAACAACCCATACCCAATGTCGCTTAACTTTGCTGATCGAGAGGAAACGGTGTTACGACACCTCATAGCCGCCCTGTTGGGTATTGTTGAAAAGGAAAGTAGCTGCTAGGAATCCTACATCAAAAACTGCCTTAAAAGAGGCCATTAAAGCAGTTTGGGTAGAAGAAATTACTGTAGACTTTTGCGAAACACTGTGTTTATCAATGCTTCGCAGAATTGCTGCAGTGATCGAAAATAAAGACAAACATACAAAATACTAGGTGTATATGACATTTTTGCATTCGGTTGTCTAGTTATATGGCTGTTTAAAACCAATAGTTTAGCCAAAATAAATAAAAATTACCATTTTACCATATTTCTACCTCTGATGCATCTATATTTGATGTCTTCATACGTTAAATAAACTTGAAAGGAGAAAGCAAAGACAGATTGAAGTGGGTGAAGTTTATTTATACGTTACTTAGAGACAGTTGCTTTTCCTCTATATTTGCATGTTTTCTTATGCCACTGTAACCATATTATAAAAGATGTAATTTCCGATATATTCCTCCTCCAGACATACACAATTTGCAGCACTCAATTCCTCTAAGGAGAAATTAATAATATTTGTGATATTTTCAAAAATTTGGTTATACAGAGGAGTTTATTAGTTTTGCTCATTTTGCAAGGCCAGGAAATGATTTTACTCACCGTTACTAAAAAATGAAGACACAGAAGTAGACTGCATTCCTTGCTTCTCCAACCAGAAAATTTACTCTAAATCCAAATCTTCTTTTGGAACATGTTAATTACTTCCCAAGAACCATTGAGGAAATTTTATCACGTAGTCAGCTGGCGATGAAAAACTTTGGGACATCTACAGCATGGAGTGTCTAAACTGTCAGTGAAAGGTGCACTGGTGAAACGAATGCCGGCAAAAGGCGTATTCATCAACATAAGCACAGACACAGAACGGCTAATAGGAACAGTTCATGTTTCAGATATTCAATCGAAACTGATCATGGAGTAGCTGTGGAACAAACTAAATTATTTTTTAAATGGAATTAACCGCAGCAACGTAAGGGGTCTTGTCCGCTCCTGTATGGAGTACAGTACGCTCTTTAGGTGTGGGGTGGCTCAACCCACACATCTCTATGGACCAGGTGAAATCAAAGACTTTTCGTCTCATCAATTTCCTGCCTCCTACTCACTGCCTTCAATCCCTCTCTCTTCGCCGCAATGTTGTCTCACTCTCTCTTTACTATCACTATTATAATGGACACTGCTCTTTTGAACTCTTTAATTGCATGCCTCCTCCTTTAAGGAGAGTACACAACACCAGACTTTCTACACTTTCTCATTCCTTTTCTGTTCAACTCTAACGAAAGGGTTAATCGGTATTTTCAGTCTTTTATCAACTCAGCCGGTTAACTCTGGAACAATCTTCCTTAATCTATCTTTCCATCTGTCTATGACCTCCACTCTTTAAAACGCAGAGTGTCCAGACTTTGACTCTCTTCTTCCTCTAGTTGGGGGAAGGGGATTTTTGAGGGCGTTCGCCACTGGCCCCTCCTTCCTGCATAAAAAAATTATATACAGTACCTTGAATTTTTATGACTTGCTGACGTAGATTCATTTCCCACTTTGCATGTTATTCCCATATGTTTCATTTTATGTGCTATTATATACCATGATCACATCTGTCAAACGCTTTAACAAAAATTCGTGTATATAACATCGTAGTTTTCATTGCTTTTAAGTGCGTCTATGATACTGTTATAGTGCTCTACACTCAAAATAAAACCTTCTGAATTTAGAACTCATAACTTCTTCTTGAGGGTGTATTTTAGGGGAAGTTTTTTTTCTTCTTTTGGGTATCAAAGCTTCTTGTCAGATGATATAATAACCTTTTTATAATACATTACTTCTTTGGGTATCAAACCTTTTATGAGTAATTTGAGACAATAGAAGATAATATTTCTATGCACAGAAGATTGTGGGAAGTTTTTGTTTCCTGTGTATTAGTTGTGATAGGCACCATCTTCCTGATTGGAATCTGTGGTGATTCTCACTGAATTTTTCCTGTGTCTCCAAACTGTCATAGATTTTTTCTCTGACTATTCTTCCAAATATTTAAATAGGATGTCAGTAATACTTTAGACTTATTCTCTCCTTTACATACAGTATATGAGCAATGTTCACTCTTTTTAAGATGCTCGGTATTTCCCGTGTCCAGGAATCGTCTCCATATTCAATACAGGGGTGTAGCTATTTCATTTTTAAGGTTTTTAATCAACAAGGCGTTCCATTTGCCAGGGCCTGCAGCCGAATGTGATTTCATTTGTCCAATAACTCGTGCTATATTTTCTGCGGTAAATTCAAAACCAATTATGCACTTTTCTTGTAATTTCTCTGCAAAGAAAATATCTCTGTCAGGTACCACTTTGTCACTTTTCGGGGTCCTGTAAACTAAGTCATACTGAACCCTCAGTATTACAGATATTTTGTTTAAATCGTCAGTTAGTTCATTATTTTCATTCTTTAGGGCCCCGATAGTGGCGCGCGTTCTTGTTTCTCTTTTCGTATAGCTATTTATTACTTCTACCGCATCTTCCTCTTCCGTCTCTGAATGGCCCTTAATTAGGGATTGTATTTTCCTGTCAATACTCTCCAGTTTTTCTTGTATCACTTTTCTGTGCAATTAATTAACTTCGCGGCTACTCTCTTTCTTGTGTGGAATATACCTATATATATATATATATATATATATATCAGGGGTGGGAAACTGATACACAGGGTGTTTCATAACATGTGGATCGCACTTTCAGGATGGATTCAGGACCTGAAAACAATTAAAAAAGTTTATAAAAACATATGCCCGAAATCGCTTTGTTTCAGAGTCACAGCCCGTTTTGTGTTCCAGCAATTCTTTCCGCAAACTGTTTACAAACACTGCTTGCCGACAATGTTTGTGAGTGTGTACAAGTTATTTCATGTATGGCATCGCGGTGTTTCACTGCTCGTATTCGTAACTTCTTACCGTGACTAAGCGCAGTCCAGTGAAACAAAAAACCTTAAAAGTTTTTGTGCTATTTAGTGATAGTGTGCATTTGAAGTGAGAATGGAGGTTTATTCAAACGGAGAAATGGCAGACATGCATCTCATATATGGACTTGCCGAGTGTAATGCGGTCGCAGCAAGACGTCTGTATGCGGAAACGTTTCCGAATCGCCGTCTGCCAAATAAGACCTTTCAGAGAATAGGTGAACGTCTTGGTGATACAAGATCATTCAACAAGCGAGTTTCAGATGGTAGTGGACCAATCAGCGCCAGAACTGTTGAGTTGGAGGAGCGGGTCCTGAAACGCGTGGAGGAGCATCCTGGTGTCAGCACCCGTAGGATAGCAGCAGCAGAGAGTGTAAGATACACAACTGTGTGGAGAATTTTACGGGAACAACAGCTTTACCCATATCACATTCAGAGAGTACAAGGCCTTACTGAAGCTGATTTCCGACCACGAGAGGCTTTTTGTACTTGGTTCCTTCAACAGTATGCTCGTGATCCTCTTTTTCTATCTTCCGTGTTGTTTTCTGATGTGGCTGCCTTCACAAGAAATGGCGTGATCAATTTTCACAGCACTCACCCCTGTGCCGAAGAGAATCCGCATGCCATCATCCAGTTAAGGCACCAACAACAATTTAGTATCAATGTATGAGCAGGATTTATTGCCGACAACTTAATCGGTCCTTTTGTTTTGCCTGGAAGATTAACAGGAGAATCCTATTCCAATTTTTTAAGGAGTGATTTAAGCGAGTTACTAGATGAAGTTCCTCTCGGTGTCCGACGTTGTATGTGGTTTATGCATGACGGCGCTCCGCCTCATTTCAATCGAGTAGCCAGAGACTATTTGGGTGACCATTTCCCTAATAAATGGATAGACCGTGGAGGACCCATTGCGTGGCCTGCTCTCTCCCCGGACCTGAATCAACTCGATTTTTACCTGTGGAGTCATCTGAAATCCATCGTTTACGTGACACCCATTGACGACGTTGAAATGCTTCGCCAACGTGTATAACAAGGATGCCAGAAAATCCGAGCAATACCTGAAGTGTTTGAATGCGTCAGGCAGTCTATGACGAGGGGTGTTCAGGCGTGTATTTAAGCGCAAGGCGGTCATTTTGAGCACTTCCTTTAAAGGTAAGGCGGATACTTGCTGGAACACATAACGGGCTGTAAGTCGGAAACAAAGCGATTTCGGGCATATGTTTACATAAACTTTTTTCATTGTTTTCAGGTCCTGAATCCATCCTAAAAGTGCGTCCCTCATGTTATGAAACACCCTGTATATATCAGTTCGATTTCGATTTCAGTTTTTTCACAAACAAAATATCAGTTTCGATTTCGGTTTCAGTTTTTGTAAAAACAAAGTATCAGTTTCGATTTCAATTTCAGCATTTTGTTTTCAGTTTATGATTTATATCGACATTTTCTTAGTTGTAGTAAACTCAAATACAGTATTTAGTATTCATATCTGTTATATTCCTTACGAAGCCTTTTATTATTGATGCAAAAACCTTCACTTTTTTTCTACGCGAAGGTAAAAATATGTAAATATAAACCCACCCTAATAGACAGAGTTTATTTCCACAACAGTTTCAATGTCCACTGGGATCCTCCTCGGGTAAATACAGAAAAACGAATGAACCAAAACAAGAGGGAAAAACAGTCCAGGGACCGAACGTTAAGAAATTCGCACCTAGGTTAGATCCCGTTCTCCCGACACCGGAAGGGCATTTTCATTAAAGGGACCGCTTATAAGTACATTTGCACAAATTTAAAACTATCTTCCTGTTCTAAACATACAGATTCTATTATTTTTTTACATAATTATTACATTTATTATTAAATTTATTACATTTAATATTGCATTATTATTTATTACAGAAATTATAAATTTATTATTACATTGGTTATTACATTGTTGTTTATTATACAGAACTTATAAACCGAAAAACGAATGAAAAAGGCGAGAAGGAAACAATCCAGTGACCATTGAGAAATTCGCACCTAGGTTAGATACCGTTCTCCCGACACCGGAAGGGCATTTTATTACAGGGTCCCGCTTATAAGTACATTCGCACAAATTAAAACTATCTACTTGTTCTATACATACAGATTCTAATATTTTGACATGATTACTGCATTTATTATTGCATTTACATTTTTATAACATTTATTATTATTACCTTTACCCTAATTATTAAAGTTATAATATTACCTTTATTATTACATCTGTTGCATTTACATTTATGTCCACATTTAATACTTCCATTATTACATTTACATTTACGTTTATTATTCGATTTACATTTTACAAAAAAAAAAAAAATCGAATGAACTAAAAACGAGTAAGGAAACAATCCAGAGACCTTTAAGAAATTCACACTTAGGTTAGAACACGTTCCCCCGACTCCGTGAGGGACTTTTTGACCAAGAGTCTCATTAAAGGGTCTAACTTATAAGTACCTTCGCACAAATTAAAATTATCTACTTTTTTTATGCATACAGATTCTATTATTTTTCTTTTGACATAATTATTACATTTATAAATTACCTTACTTGATTCCCAATCTATAGCATGATTATTTTGGCTGGCGTGACAAAAAATGGCATTACAGCATTCCCTGTAAAAGTTGTGATTTAGTATACGTGGGAGAAACTGGAGAAATATTGAAACCCATATTAAAGAACACAAATATACCTTCAGAAGTTGTAATACTAATAATGCCATTTTTTATCACGCCAGCCAAAATAGACACTTTAATAAGATTCTTGGTCAAAAAAATCCCTTGCGGAGTCGGGGGAACGTGTTCTAACCTAAGTGTAAATTTCTTAAAGATCTCTGGATTGTTTCCTTACTCGCTTTTAGTTCATTCGATTTTTTTTTTTTTTTGGTAAAATGTAGATGGAATAATAAACATAAATGTAAATGTAATAATGGAAGTAATAAATGTGGAAATAAATATAAATGCAACAGATGTAATAATAAAGGTAATATTATAAATTTAATAATTAGGGTAAAGGTAATAATAATACATGTTAAAAAAAATGCAAATGCAATAATAAATGCAGTAATTATGTCAAAATATTAGAATCTGTATGTATAGAACAAGTAGACAGTTTTAATTTGTGCGAATGTACTTACAAGCGCGACCCTGTAATAAAATGCCCTTCCGGTGTCGGGAGAACGGTATCTAACCTAGGTGCGAATTTCTCAATGGCCCCTGGATTGTTTCCTTCTCGCCTTTTTCATTCGTTTTTCGGTTTATAAGTTCTGTATAATAAACAACAATGTAATAACCAATGTAATAATAAATTTATAATTTCTGTAATAAATAATAATGCAATATTAAATGTAATAAATTTAATAATAAATGTAATAATTATGTAAAAAATTAATACAATCTGTATGTTCAGAACAGGAAGATAGTTTTAAATTTGTGCGAATGTACTTATAAGGTGGTCCCTTTAATGAAAATGCCGTTACGGTGTCGGGAGAACGGGATCTAACCTAGGTGCGAATTTCTTAACGGTCGGTCCCTGGACTGTTTTTCCCTCTTGTTTTGGTTCATTCGTTTTCCTGTATCTACCCGAGGAGGATGCCAGTGGACATTGAAAATTGTTGTGGAAATAAACTCTGTCTATTAGAGTGGGTTTTTATTTTCATGCTTTTATTATTGATTTGATTTCGTATCATATTGTAAGACGCAGTTGTTATTTTTCGTCAGTTTATAAAACTTTCGCCTTCGAAAGCTTCAGACGAACTGATACTTAAAAATTATGCTGTATGCTTAAAGTCACACAGTTGTCTGATATTATTTTTTACTTTTGTGCTAATCCACTTCTCATCTTTGTGTGATTTTTTCTCTTTACCCATAATATCTATCCACCTATACGATGAGGGAGGCGAATATATTAAAGAGAGAGAGCCAAAAAGCTGATAAGTTCTCTTTCTATATTTATATATCTTCAGGGGTAGTCTTACTGGATGAGACGAACTGTATCTCTAAATCCAAAACATTTTTATCACGTCTCAATACCCGAATGGTTTTTTTTTTGTATGGCAAGTTGTGTCTCGTGTTAGTAAATTTGAATTAAAACTATCTTAAATTCTTTAAAAAACCTTTAATTTCTAAAACTTAAATAAACAAATAAATAAACAAATAAAGTGTCGACCCTCCTGGACAATGAGAACAATATTACCTTCTACGTTACTAACTTCCATAGAATACCGGTAATCTCTATGGGTGACGTAGACGTCTCGGTGCTCCTCAAACAGTATAATGAGGTACAAAAGTCGATAGTTGAACTGAAACACCAACACGTGGTGTCAAATCAGAAAAACGCAATTTCGCTAGAACAATTCCGATCAGAGTTAGATGCGTTGAATGAGAAGCTCCACCCAAAGCCCAGTTACTCGGAAGTAGTTCAGCAAGTCAGATCTCCAAGAAGCGCGTCGGCAGCGAAGGAAACGAAATCCCCTCCCCCAACTCCCCCCATGAAGGTGGGGTGGAAACGCAGCATGCAGGGGTAGCGGTCAACACCCCCCCCCCGGTTCAGGAAAGGACCCCTGCTCCCGATTTTACAGTGAGGAACAGGGACGGTCCAGTGCCAAGAGACGAGGTATCATTGCCCTCTTCCCTACCTCCCACTGCAGAGGAGAAGCATTCGATTACGCCTCGCTCGGTGCGAAGTTCTCCCCCTCCCACCGAAGAAGGAGGGGCACGCACTGCCGTCAGGTTATAAACACCGCTAACAGACCCTCACCAAGCCACAGAGCAGGGGAGGGGCCTCCTATCCCCCAAAGGTTGTGCCACCCATCCCCCAGTCAGGCGAACCCTGCCTCGGGGAGATCGAGGGAGGAAGACGGGTGGGTCACTGTGAACAAGCGCTCTTCCCGAAGGTTTCCTCAACCGGTCTCCGCGGCGAGGCCGCTGATGGGAATCTCACCCTCTTCGTTTCGCGAATTCAGTTCTCGAACGAGACAAGCGATATTCGACACATGATGGAAGAAGTCATTGGTGAACACAGTATATTGTTAGTTAATAAACTAAACACAAAATCTCCATATTATAACTCATTTACAGTAATAATTAAAGGTGTAAATTCACATTTCAACCCGTATAATATGAATCAGTGACCAGACGGTATTATTGTTAAGGAGTTTATTCACTTCTCAAGGTGATTAGATAAAAGGCAAAATAATAATAATAATAATAATAATAATAATATTAGGGTAATGCCTGAAAGTTGTACTGTGTATAATAATAATCTTACTAATAACAAATTTTATATCAGTCATGGCGGATAACTTTTTGAAAATAGTCTCATATAATGTAAGGTCACTGAGGAATTCAACTGGAGATGTTCATAAAATCTGCGACAGTGCAGATTTGATACTCCTGCAGGAGCGCTGGCGTCAGCAGCAGTAGACTTGTCAGATGAATTAATGTACGGTAGGCCTTTTGGTGGTGTTGCTGACTTAATAAGGAAACATTTGTCAAAACATATAAAATTTTTAACAAGCAATAATGTAAGGTTGTTAGGCATTGAGTTACAAGTGAACAGTGATTGCATATTAATTTTAAATTGCTATTTACCATACAACAACGGCAGTAATCTAGATGAATACATTCATTTTCTGTACAAAATTAAGTCATTATCAGATAACCCCAAATATTCTCACTGTATAATAATGGGGGACTTTAACGCGCATGTGAACTCGGAATTCTTTGTAGAATTGGGTAACATGTGCGAGTCGGCCAATTTAAGTGTAGTGATGTAGATGTATGTATTAGGGTAACCAGGGGTAATTTTACATACGTTAGTGATATGAGTGGTACCACCAGGTGGATTGATCATTGTCACATTAGTAATAATCTAAAGGATCGAATTGTTAGAGTTCAAATTCTGCATGATTTCCTTTTTTTTTATCATAGACCATTACAAATATTAATTAAGTTTATCAATTTATGCGCAACACGACTTAACAAGAACTCAATAGGTAAGAATAATCGCGTCGATTGGTCCAATGTTAATATGCAACAGAGAATAGAGTACAAAGAGAGAACAAGTCACCTCTTTAATAATTTAGAAATTTTGCATCTTGCTTGTAGTAATCGTTGCTCAAATGATTCTCACGGTAAACTCATAGATAGGTATTATAGTAAGATAATATCCTGTTAAGAGAAGCAGGAAGCCCCTTGATTAAATATTACAACTATCATACTAAGATTATTCTTGGATGGAATGATTTTATTGCCCCCCTGAAGAGGGAATCGAGAGACGCCTATGATCTGCTTTCATGGTAGACCCAGATTAGGACCTGTATACATGAATATGTATAGAAGTAGGGGTCAGTATCAGGCGGCCATAAGGCGATGTAAACAGGAAAAAGAGTTTATTCGAGCATCAAAAGCCTGTGAAGCTCGCATAAATAACGATAATAACAAATTTTGGAAATTTGTTAAGAATCAAACGGGTGTAAAAATGTCCTCCCTCCGACAATCGATGGGGTGTCGGGGGAGAATAAAATTGCAAAGCTGTGGGAAAACCACTACTCTAACATTCTAAACAGTGTGAGTAGAGATAATCTTAAGATAGATTGCAGCGAAACGACTGTGGGAGGGACAACGGAAAATACTTTGATATCATTTTCTGAAGTAAAGAGGTTAATTAAAGAGTTAAAGACAGGTTCTGCGTCAGGGGCAGATGACTTATTGAATGAGCACTTAAAATATGCCAATGACGTAGTATGTCTGCATATATCATTGCTCCTATCAGCCATGCTTGCTCCTAGCTATATCTCTGCAAAGTTCATGAGGGTATATATATCTTGCCCCTGGTCAAAAATAAGTAAGGAGACATTTTGTCCAGCAATAATTACAGACCTATTGCTGTCGCTTCCTCTTCTCGAAACTACTAGAAAAACTCTTGTTACTCCGATTAACTGATTACCTATGGACATCTCCTAATCAGTTTGGTTTTAAAAGGTCATATTCAACTGACCTGTGTATCTATGTACTTAAAGAAATAATATCTAAATACATAGACAGTAATTCAACTATTTATAGATGTTTCCTAGATATACAGTAAGTAAGGCATATGATAGGGTGAACCACAATATTTTATTTCAGCATTAGGTGGGGCAATGTACTATCCGAGTGTTTTGGCTCCTCTTGCGGGGTGAGACAAGGCTCCTTGCTCTCCCCTATGCTGTTTAATGTGTATATTGACGGATTAATTGCTTCACTTAATGACGCAACAGTGGGATGTTGTATAGATAACACAAGGATAAATAACTTAGTTTATGTCGATGATATGGTGTTAATAAGTTCCTCTGTTAAAGGTCTGGATCGGCTACTAAAAGTCTGCGAAGTGTATTCGCAGGAACATGATATTCTTTTTAATGTTACAAAAACTAAGGTTATGCAATTTCATCCTAAAAGCTGTAATCAGCCAGCTGATATAAGGTTTAAAATGAATGGTGAAGTACAAGTGTTTAAGTATTTGGGTCAAACTATTACCAGCTCCTTGAGTGATGACTCGGATATAAGAAAACAATCTCGAAGCCTGTGTGCTAAAGCGAATATGACCATAAGGAACTTTCGATTTTGTACAAGTGAAGCTAAAGACACACTCTTTCGTACTTTCTGCAGTAATATGTACGGACAGCAACTCTGGGTGAATTATAAAAAAAGGTTCTGGCAGAACTCTAAATTTGCTGTACAACAGGTCTTTCAGACTCTTACATAAATTAACCCCGAAATGCTCAGCTTCGCAAATGTTTGCTACCCGCAATGTCCCGAGCTTCCCGGAGGTAACAAGACGTGCTCAACACAGCCTAATGCAAAGAATTAAAAAATCAACCAACCCGATCATCCAAGCTATCCATGAGTCCTGCCATTTATCCTCAAAGCTATGGACTTCTTGATACGAAAACGTTTGTCTGTAGCTCCACTTAACTTCGACATTACGGTATTATTTCCAATCAATTGTATATATTTCTATCCTTAGTATATGAACTGTCATTGTATTAATAATATTTGTCATATGGACTATAGTCTGCCAATAAACCTTTTCATTTTCATTTTCATTTTCAAACACTATCGATTTCGATTTCAGTTTTCAGTTTTTTATTTTGTTTTATTTCAGTTTTGGCAAAACTTTTCGATTTCAGTTAAAAAAAGAAAAATCAGTTTTGTCAGTTTATCGATTTAACTTCATATCATTCCCCATCCCTGATATATATATATATATATATATATATATATATATATATGCTGCAGGTTTAATTATCATTTTAACCGTACCTTTCGATCGTTTCTCCGTGGTTCGTTGGTAAAGCGTGGAAGGTTTTAATCCTCTCGGATTTTTAAGGTTAAACGGTCGAACCCTCTTTCTATCAGGAATATTTCATCTTTTGTAGAAAAATTTTTTGTTTGTAATTAGTATGTACGAGCACGAGTTTGTACGCGGCAATTTAAAAATATAATTGTATTTCAGCGTAAGAGAGAATTAAAGTAAAAGTTTGAACTAATCTAGTTATCCGAGGTCGTGTTGGTCAAGAGTCCCCTGATTGCAGCACGTGATTCTGTGAAACGTGAACGCATTCGCTCCATAATATTCAAGTATAAAATTAAACAACTAAAATAAAAATAACTACATCAAAGATTGGTAATTATTCAATAAATAAACATATTTACCTCTCTACTTTCTTCTCGTTACTATAGCAACCATCAGGGCATAAAGGGGTGTTCCAAAAATGGTGGAAGGGGCGTTTCCAATGGTGCAATCTTCCTTTCCACCATTGTAATGTTCCAAATTTACCCACGGACATCATCCTGCAATTGTAATATTTCTACTGTCTTTTCGTGCACATACTACTTAACTTATATATATAACTCTCTTGTGATTTGATCTTTGAAATGGCATATATATATTAGGGTGTGTCAATTTTGGGGGTGAAATGACTAAATTGAAAATCATGTGATTTGGTAGCAATTTAATGTAATCATTTGGCATACAAAATAATATCCTTGCTTCAAAAACAATAAAAAATAGCTCCTACCTACATCAATTTTAATTCAAAAATTCCATTTTTCCGTAAATTCGTAACAAAATAACAAATGTGCGCAAACATCCTATCAACATTTAAAGTGGCAATAAGATATCATTCAGAGTCTTTATTTGAAAGTAACCAATGCAGTCATGTCCTTTTTGCTGCGGTTCCTTGACATCAGCATTCGGCTTGCTACTTGCGCTTTGATGTAGCCTTCTCGCCTCTCGTGACTGTAAACTTGACTAGCTGCTTCTGTGACCATTTTCACACATCTCTCCACACTCTGAGTCTGAGAAGGCCACTTTGGCACTTGCAGTGAGGCCTCTTTAAGTTGTTTTAAATCTTTGTTTGTTATACATGTTGTCAGTGGTGGCTCCAAAACTTCCGAACTCAAGTTAACTAATTCTGACAATTTCGTGGCATTGACGTTTATCGGAGGTACCTTCCTTGTCTGAACAGAGCAGTCTCCCAGCTGGTCATCATCTAGTGATGTTCCTCTAAGCTTTAGAATGATTTCCACAGCCTCAGTTCGCTCTTTGGTACATTGGCTGCAGAGTATTGCTTGCAAAACTGCCTCTGGCCTAGCATACCAAGAGGACCTTCTCACCACAGGTGACACGATGTCCACCACTACTTTCCTTTGGGTTCTCAGTAGCTGTAATTGAAACAAGATGTGGTTGGGCCCCTCCATCCACATTGGATTAAGTTTTACATTGAACCAGTGAGGAAGATAAAACCCAATAATAAATTCAACAATCAACATCAAATTCTGTAGCATTTTGCCCTTCAGTGCATGTTTGGAAACCCAAATCCTGCAGAAACGAATCGCTGTAGTTAACCAACGACTGTGACTTACGGGTTCAATCTCCAAGAGAGCCAGATTTTGAGGCAACTCTCCTGATCTGACTGCTTGAACAATACGATAAGCGTAAGATTGATCCGTGCTGAGGTCTTTGATAACTTCTTCAGACAACACTGGAAGGGGAGGGCCTACTTCGACCTTTGGAAATTTTGTATTTATTTCTAATTCCGTTGCTTCATCTAGCATGTTGCCAAGGGTGCCTGACCACTTGTTGTTGCTCTTTTTAGGACCATCAAGTTCCTGGATGAGACGACGAAGAGGTAGTTCCCCTGTGTGCAAATCACATACAATCCAAACAAGCCTTCTTCCAAGTTTTTTCTCTAAATGCGTCATAACACCGCCCTGCCATCCAGTGTTCACCGCAGTTTAGTCTCCACCAACGGCCTACAGTGAACTGTCAAGTCTTTTTTCTTGAAGCCAACATATTATTTGATCAGCAATTGCCTCTGCATGTTTCTTGCCTTCTACTTCTGCTTCAGGAACAAAATGAAACAAATAGCGGCCACCAGGTTCGGAACACACAGAGTAGTGTTCTTCTTTGATGAGACCGGGAAACTTTCTGTCCATTCCCTCTACCTCTAGGAGAACTTTTGTCATCTCTTCTTCCATCAAACAAAAGGCAAGAGAGACCTTCCTCCTTCAAATCTTTTTCATGCTGATCAGATATTTCCTTCATTATTTTTTCTTGTGCTCTTCTTATCTTATTATGATCTATCACTAAGGATGTATCCTCTCGGCTGATGAGGCCTGCATCTATCCAAGTGGCAGTGGCAATCTCTGCAGTCTCTCGTAGCCCCGTATGGTGGCGAATACTGGCAAGGGCAATGTTTGAGATGTCTTTAGTGTTGTATTTCATTCTCTTCGGCGAAGGTTCAGATGGCATTTTGGAGCTATCATCTGATGTTGCTTCTTTCTGTTCATCTGAAGAGCTTTCAAAGAAGTGAGAAACCTCTTGATAGAGCTCTTCATCTCTTTGGGTGGCTTCTTCACTCTTCTTTTTCTTCCTTTCTTCCCTCTCTCGGATTTTCTCTTTTTTCTTAGCAATAACAATCTGTTTTTTGGTTTCTGAATAATCTGCCGAACCAATCTGCATACTTCCTTAGCATCCTGCCTTTGTTCTCTGCGCTTTTATGAAAGCCAGCTCCAAAACAGGGATCTTCTTCTCACGAGGACAGCGACAATCAATGTGAGGGTGAGGTTCTCTTCTGCATGAGGGAGAACAATTGGCTTCAGAACACAACTCTATGGGACACTGGCAGTTAAAAATGTCAAGAAGAGTATCAATTGTCTGCAGAAATTTATTTTTCTTTGCTAGTTTTCCTTTACCAAGTGATGTCTCAACTGAACTGCTTTGTGCCACAGCTTTGTTAATTTTAGCTCAATAGTTCTATACTGATTGAGTACAGGTGGTTTGAATAACACATTAGCTTTTTTCCACTGATGCAGAAGAAGGGGAATCATGTCCCTTATGAGCTCTTTCTCTGTGTAGTTCCTTCTATCCTTTGCATTTTGTTCACGAAGGAGTAACCCTAGTCTCAGCATGTCTAGCACTGTTGGTAGTTCTGATACGGGAAGCTCCTTGCCTGTATCGACTAACAGGCTCAAGTGGCATGACGACTGACCTCTTATCTTCAATTTTGGCATCTTAGGAATATCTGAAAAGAAAGAAAAACATTTAAGTATTTTATATCAATTACGATGTTTCAAAGTTTAGTCATTCGATGTTCTAAAATTCAATAAAAAAAATATTTCATGGGATTACAACATAATTAGACAGAAGAATATGGTAATAATAAATAATTGTAATAATCAATAATCCATACTTACAGTTAAACTGTAGTATTCGTCTAGTAGAATAACTATGAAGTAGGTACAAGAGCAATAACAGCAAACCACCGTCTATGACATCTAAGAGGCAACTGAGGACTGAGAGTGAGGGACAGTTCTATTCATGTTGTGACTTGTACATTGTACAACTATATGACCTTGAAAACACTCCATATGCGATCAGTGGGATAATTCTGTGACAGATGAATAGTTAATCAATTTATGTCCTATTATTTAGTAAAAGAGTCAATTTCTGAAACTTTAAGGTAAAATTGATGTAGGTAAGGGTTATTTTATTTCATTTGGTTGGCCAATTTCAAGTTGTGACATGAAAAGACACTATATTTTCACTACCAAAATTGATTTTGAGTCGCATTGTTCGCATCCAATCGGGTAGACAGAGCCAGCTGCATTATCTAGGCTGTTCTTTATTAGGCAAGATTTAAGGGTAATTTTATACTTAAAGACTACGTTAATTTCAATTGTTTTAAGTAAATGCGGAAGGTGTTTAAATTTACACGATAAGCGAGGATAAGGATATTTTTATGATCAAATTCATTTTGAATTATATATTATAATACATTCGTTTTTAGTTTAGCTTTGCTTAAACAGTTTTACAGAAGTGGAATAGGATAACAAAGTTTAATGGCAATGTTCATAATATTGCTTAATTGAAACTCTAAAAGTTTAGGACTAACAACTCTTAATGCTTTGAGAAACAGAAGAAAAACTGAAGATTTTATCAAGGGGAGATAGTCAGAAGTGACCATATGAGTTATTATTAGTCGGGTTACGAAAAAAAATCAAATTTGAATTGATTTGGGCACCTTCGAATTTTTAGATCCAGAATTTTCCTTTTCATTAGAGAATTTAATAGACAGGACTGTTGATCCTATTACTGAGCATATTAGTGAGTCTATCAACGAATTTATCAAATTACCAATAGTGAGCAAAATTCTACATTAAAAAAATTCCATATAGGGTATAAATAAGCTGACGCGGGTGAAATAGACCAGTCAAAATAGGATTGAACCTAGAAAAAATTAGTATAGAAAGTTTATTGGTACCAGAAGAAGCGGAAATTTTTCCTCTATAACATATCCAAAATCCGCAAACATCCGCCTTGGGGAATTCTTTTTATATAAATTTATATATACAGTCGGTGACAGACGCCTTGTCGCCCAGAATAGATATGGCATGCGGAGATTTACGACAAGACTTCTGTCACCGACTCTATATATATTAAAGATATATTATATATTATATATATAAGTTATAAATATATATATTAAAATATATTAATATAAATTAGCACGGCACAGGTGAAGAACATATATCATTTCAAAAGTACAACATATTTTCATGCTCGTCGTCATTTTCTACTAACACCATTTCCACAGAATTATAACAATCCATGCCGTGGCAATTTGCACAAGCCGCAACACATTTTAAACCATTCTTTTGGCAGGAACACACATTTGAAGAACACTGGTTCTTACTTGTCGATTTACATTTGCAATGAATTACGTTTAGAATATCAGGTGGACCTGGTTCTTTGTCGGTCATAACAGGCACCAGAGCCTCATCTTCGAGCTTCCATCCCCATTCTTTCGGAAACAAATTGTTATTCATGAATCTCTTCACTGTAATATCTGAAAATGCACTCTTAGTGAATGCTGAATTGCAGCACTTTCTGTTGGTGTAAGCTTCTCTGGCACAAACTTAGACCCGCCAGCTGAATACTTCATGAAATAGTTGTATCTCATCTGGTTTAGCCTGTCTGTTGGCTTCCCACCGTACATCATCACAAAAACTCTCAAACCAGCATTAGACACTTGTTCTAGTGTTGATTCACTATCGCCAATAATCATACACAAATTCGTAGCATACTCAGACAGTTTAAGCTTTTTGATGATGGCGGTCTTTCCATGGCCATGTGTGGCAGACGTAGTATCGCAGCCTCCCCATGCATGGATGAATAAAATATGCTCACGAACAAAGTTTCCCATGACTCTAATTAGGTCCCGTATGTTACAGAGCTTGAGCCCTTTTCGCTGACCTTTCCTACCCTCTGATCTCATGTATATATCATGCATTTCCGGTTTAAAATGATAGACTAGGAGCACCAGGATATCGGTGTCATCAGCAATTACTGTCACGGTTCCAACAGCAGCTCGATCCAATGCATGTTTTACAACTAACGTATCAGCATCTCCTTTGGCCGTTTCTAGACCATGTCTATCTGATTCAAGTTGGCGACATAGGAATGAGATAAATTGAGATTTATTTCTATCATTCGCAAGAAAGTATTGCTGATCACGATGTGCAGTGCTACTTTCTACAATTTTTACATCAGATGCTGCCTTCCCAAATCTCCGGGAGTGTTCGTGGTCTTTTGTTGATGGTCCGTTTTTATATCCATCAAACACATTTGTACAGTTGCCACCATATTTTGATCTTACATATGTGACATACTGGCGAAGTACATTAGAGTATGTCGATTTTGATTGCCATCTCACTCTATGGAGTAGTGCTCCTCCATCAAGGACGTAGGATGTCTCAGTTGGTGACACTGGTTGTGGTAGGTTGCATGTTAGATGTTCAGCAAGATCAGCTTTGTTTGGTTTGCTCATTTTCGAATCTTTGAATAGAGCTGTTGGGATAGGGGTAAGCTCGTACTCAAAGTACGGCCTCACATTGTCTGACTGTTCAATTAATACAATAAGACCGTGAAAAAAGAACTGTTGAGTTCAGGTGGACTGATTTTCCACCAATCTTTATACCCCTTTGTAAGTTGACTAATGTCTGTACATGGTCACCTTTTTTCATTGTGATATCTTGTAAGCAGGCATTATCTATTTTCCTATGGATACTCAGACCCACATCCTCAACTTTATCACAATTGATGTTGTCCCTTTCAGATGCCGTTAATCCTGATGCCAAACCACATAAACGCGGATCCTGTGTATCAGATGGGTCATATGTGTCGAACCAGTCCAACATGTTTGCAACATGAATGTAGTCATGGCTTTTTCTAGATCTGCTGGCATCAACATGCTGTTCACTTGTCTCATGCCTATTCTCCGTTAATTTTGTCATAGCAGTGTGTACTCGAGCACATTTGTGCATAGTGTATATCCATAAGAGGCGAACCGATTCTGTCATACCCCTTCCTCTTGTCATTCCACCACGGCTTTTCATTGCCCTCATCATTACTTGTTCTATGATTAAATCTGTCCACAATCCTGCCCACAACCGGTCTGATCGGCGGACAGTATGATATCCGTGCTTAGAGAACATCTCAAACAGCCACGGATGATCATTTGGCAAGTTCAACATCATTTGTAGATAGATTCGGGCACTTTTGGCATAGTTGTTATGTCCCGTAGCAGCAAACAGATTTAGCATCTGACCTACAGCCACAAGATGTGCATTCCAGTTTCCAGTTCGTTCTGCTCTGATAAACAGTTTAAGCACATCTATATATTTCATGTACTGCAGCCATAGGCATGCTGTTCTTGATTTACTACTTAATCTGTCTTTAAAGGCACTGATACAATCATCAAACTTTTTAAGAGCTTGTGAGTTGTCAACTTCATCTTCCGATAGGTTGTGTTCCACTAATTTATCATACAATCTGTGGATTTCTTCAATGTCACACAGTTGCAGCTTTTCTGTCAGTTCAGCATTGCAGTCAGATTCCTCTGAAGCCACCGTCTCAGAAATCTCATCCTGTGATTCAATACTGATATATGTATTGACTGCGATTTCATTTGGTACAATTGCTCGGAGAAGTTTCAGATTTAATGCGCTGTCGACAAGAAAATGTTCCCGAATGGCTCTAGCTATGGCTTTTCCTGTCATCATATGTGTTACCGCATTTGATCCATATGCCGTCTCTAAAACATCAGACAATCCAGAACCGTTCATAAACGCACCAATACTCCCAAGGAAACTCATCATCATAGGAAAACCGCCGAGTCGACATACAATGTTCAGTGATTTGGCTTTGATTATATCGATGGCTTTGATCCACAACGCTTGGTCGAATGTTATACATGGTGTCTTTATATTCAGCTCTGCAGCATGAGACTCTATGTAAAGCAGTGTTGAATATATACAACTTAAATCTGATGGATCCAGATTTATAATTGGCAAGAATAAGGTATCAGCAGCTGGCGAATGTTGACCGACAGTTACAGCCTGCATAAAACCAGACCAATTTGGTCTTGACTTTGCAGAATCATGGAACAACCATCCTGGCTGCCACAATGATTCTGAGTACATGGCTGGCAGAACATAGGGCATTTGTAGTTCAATTATTGGTCTGAAATTTATTTGTGAGAGACAATGCTTGTCTGGAAGTATACAGTATATTCCACTATTGGAATACTACAAGAATCTTTGATGAGTGCATTTGCATGAATAACATTTCGGCGTTTTACAGAACTTTGACAAGAGACAGTCCCATATTCACCATTGGTTGAAGTGGACGTTGCTAAAATCCCCATTCCATGAAATGTGCCTTGGCCATCTAATGTTGCAATGTTATGGTCAATATTGTCAGCGACCCATTGTGTAAAACTGCCTGGTAAGTATTGTGATACAATATCATTTTCATTCTGTACAACAGACTGTTTATATCTTTGAACCTCACTGTATGATATTGAGAATCCCAAGCTGTATAGGTCGTTAATAAGCCACCTAGAACCAAACACATGATCAAGTTCTACACCGAGACCGAAAAGAAGTGGCGATATCACTGAAAGTGGTTTTGCAGCACGTAATATACATTGGCCAATACTGTTCTGTCTTAAATTTGAAGTGACCAACCCTTTCAACAGAATCTTCAACAAACTTGGCAGAATGTCACTATTACAGTTACTTATGTCATCATTTGATGGGTATTCATCAGTGCTATATTCACGTTCTCTAATCTCTCCCATGATTAGCTTAGTAGCAGCAATGACAATACCTCACTTTCTTTGTTGATATTTTCATCCCTACCAGTGTACCACTTATCGTTTAGAATGAAATTCGCAGTATTGCGAAAGCATACAACACTGCTTTTACCACCAATATTTGCAAAGTGTATACATTCACCATAGTGTTCAATCAATTTTTTTTAATGTTTTCCTACAGTAAATTTCACAGCCATTTGACAGCTCAATCATTTTGGCATGCAATTTACTTACAGAATAAAGTTCAGCATCTGCTTCATTCTCCAACCAGTCACACAATCTACTGAAATGAATTATCATATCACTGTCCACATGGCGACCAGCTATTGATGTGTGTGCTGTTGATGATGAACACATTGGCTTGCTTAACATTAATCGCGTGTAGCATGACTTATGATACATGGCTTCCTCTGCCACAAGATCTATGCAATTGACAACTCTATGTTTTATTTCACTACTCCATTGATCGTTTCTTTTATCACATGCAGTGATTATCGAATTTTGGAATGGCAAGGTTCTTACTGCATATACTATATTTCTCTCAGGATGTTTTAAATCGATTGAACAATGTACTCCACATAAAAAACATGCACTTTTCCACTGGAACGTATTACTGGCACCAGAAAATGAAGATCTCAGTTTCTTTAGAACAGGAGGATTACATGAGGAACCTCGTTTTAACCGTTTCGGATCTGTGTAGTTTCTTCGACATGTCTGGTGTACAGCAACTCTTAAAGTTGAAACTCTACACTTTCTTATGCGTTCCGAAGTTACCGTATCCTCTCGTTGAACACTAAATCGTTTCAATGTCTGTAACCCCTTCTCCGTAAGTAAAATACTTCTCTCAGGAATGCTGTCATCGAATCCTGTTTGGCAAATCGCACACTCTCTTTCTTGACTTTCTATAAGTGTTTCAGACATCATTGCTTTCTATAATCATCTGAAAGTAGAGAAAAAAGGTTAATTAGTGTTTACAAACTTCCGGATGAACCATAATTATGCAAGATATCCGTATTTACAAATAACTAAATCAACACAGGTAACATAACTCGAGAGAACGAAACATACCGAGAAAATGAGAGGCATATTAAATCAGGTAATAAACGCGTGGACGCCAAGTCCATGATGCCAGATATCTAATTCACCAACATACACAATATATATCAACAATTAGCTAATTAGCATGTCAAATTACTAAATTATCTAAGAATAACTGCACAAAATAAAGAACGGGATGATATATTTCTCATAAAATAATTTCACAATAATTTATGATGAATATATCTGATTTTACAAACATGTATATTGTATATAGAACTTTCTCACTCCAAAAGGCTATAATATGTCAATTAACTAATTTGCACATGAAAATTTTTCCCCAAGGCGGATGTTTGCGGATTTTGGATATGTTATAGAGGACAAAATTCTGCTTCTTTTGGTACCAAGAAACCTTCTATACCAATTATTTCTAGGTTACGGCTAATTTTGGGCTATTTTGACTGCGCTAAAAGGATATGTGTATGCTTTACAAATAATTTCAGTAACAGTTCGGGAACGTATAAAATGGCCGACATTTTGTAAAAAAACCTTTTTGCCTTTAATCATTACTTGTTAAATTTTTGCAAATCCCTTCTAACTATTTGTTTACGCTGTACAAAGATATATATTTTTTGGTTTCTTGTCGTTTTCCTTCATTCCCTGAGGAGGTGTACTGTTGAATACACGAAAAAACTTGGAATAGCTTTTCATTTTCCCTTCTGGATAAGCACCATTTAATTATTTCACGTGTTTAATTCTGAAATTCAAAAAATAAATAAATATATATATATATATATATATATATATATATATATTTAACTGCAATGACCACGCAGTATATTAATGTGTAGAAACGACGTAAGTATAGAGGAGTGTTCTGCACACGAGGAAGAGAAATAACGAACAAATGAAAAATGAGGTGACCGCCCGGGAATCGAACCCAGGATCTTCCGATTGCCGGTCAGATATGCTACCACTACACCACGGGCCTCGATCAGTCAGAAGTCGCAATTCTCCTACATAGGGCAGAAACCAATGCCTTGAGAGGGCACCCTCGCAAATCGTGAATATGTACATTTAACTGCAATGACCACGCATTATATTAATGTATAGAAACGACGTAAGTATAGAGGAGTGTTCTGCACACGAGGAAGAGAAATAACGAACAAATGAAAAATGAGGTGACCGCCCGGGAATCGAACCCAGGACCTTCCGATTGCCGGTCCTGGGTTCGATTCCCGGGCGGTCACCTCATTTTTCATTTGTTCGTTATTTCTCTTCCTCGTGTGCAGAACACTCCTCTATACTTACGTCGTTTCTATACATTAATATAATGCGTGGTCATTGCAGTTAAATGTACATATTCACGATTTGCGAGGGTGCCCTCTCAAGGCATTGGTTTCTGCCCTATGTAGGAGAATTGCGACTTCTGACTGATCGAGGCCCGTGGTGTAGTGGTAGCATATCTGACCGGCAATCGGAAGATCCTGGGTTCGATTCCCGGGCGGTCACCTCATTTTTTCATTTGTTCGTTATTTCTCTTCCTCGTGTGCAGAACACTCCTCTATACTTACGTCGTTTCTATACATTAATATACTGCGTGGTCATTGCAGTTAAATGTACATATTCACGATTTGCGAGGGTGCCCTCTCAAGGCATTGGTTTCTGCCCTATGTAGGAGAATTGCGACTTCTGACTGATCGAGGCCCGTGGTGTAGTGGTAGCATATCTGACCGGCAATCGGAAGATCCTGGGTTCGATTCCCGGGCGGTCACCTCATTTTTCATTTGTTCGTTATTTCTCTTCCTCGTGTACAGAACACTCCTCTATACTTACGTCGTTTCTATACATATATATATATATATATGTTAGAGTCAATGTTTAAAATCAGGCAATTTGTAAATTGACTGAAATTTTAGGCAATGTGCCAAATTGTGATATACACAAAACAACCTAACCTAGCCTAGCCTAACCTAACCTTTCTGGTAATGCTGCATATGCATGCCCACTGGTATTTCCCACTATGCTGCCTAAAAATTAATTAGGTTAGGTTAGGTTAGGATAGGTTAGGTTAGGTTTTGTGTATATCACAATTTGACAAATTGCCTACAATTTCAGTCAATTTACAAATTGCCTGATTTTAGACATTGACTGTAACATATATACAGTATATCATTATCATTATCATTATCATATATATGTGTAATTTCTACCGTCTGCCAATAATCCTTTAATCGATTTCTATTCAAGTCCATTTCAGACGAAAGCTGTGCTGTGTAACCAGTAACTTGCAATTCATTTCGATAAGCCAATGCTTCCGTAATCAGATAATTGAATTTTCAATTGTTAATCAACGCATGAAACGTTGGAAATGATTTGTAAACAAGAACTGTTTCCTAACTGCACAAAATAACGTGTATATCTTAGAATTTAAGACCACGTACTAAGTTGTGTGTATATGTATATATATATATATTCTGTGTGTGTGTGTATATATATATATGATACTTTACGAGGGTTTCGACGACGACTTAGGATCGACCTGCGGTTGACCCCTCTCCAGCATCTCGCCTCATTTGCGGGATTTGGTGGAGAAGGGAATTGTTTTCCGATCTCCTCCTGCCCTCTTAGCCAGCCACGCATGGCTGGTCACGGACTTTGCACATGAACCTGTCCAGCTGGTTCTTGAAAATTATTCAGGTTCGTGTGCTGGAAGTTCCTTACTTCTTTGGGCAGGACATTAAAATGTTTTGGACCTCTTATTCCGAGGGTATTTTTCATCCTCGTTTTCATGGCCCCCTGTCCCACCACGGCTGGAGCAGTACAAAACCTGCCTCTTCTCTCACTCTAGTGTGTTTCTATTCCGTTTCTAAAGTTAGGGACAAAGCCCTCAAGTATTTTCCATATGTACGAGTATATTACTGTGTACCACTCGCGTCTTCTTTTCAGAGAGTAGAGTTTTAGGGATTATAGTCATGACCAGTAGCCTTCACCTTTCGTTTTCTCTATCTTAGAGGTAACAGTCCATTGTATGGCTTGAGTTTGTGAATACTGAGTAATACTCAATTAATGGTAGGACTTAGACTCTTTCATAATTTGAGCATGATGTTTGTTTTTCTGCTACAGAAGCTACTCTAGATGATTCTCATTATTTTTCTTGCTGTTGTAATTTTAATGTTATAGTGTTTTCTAAATTCTCCATCCGACTACGTTATTACTTTGGGTGTTATTTGTTTGGCTTGCAGAGTTTTGTACCCTTTATTCTGTAGCACCTGGGATGCGGTTTTTGACCTCTGGTTACTAACTTTAATCGCATTTGGTTATGGTCGGAGAAATTTGTATGCGTTACCTTTTTATTTATTATTATAGCATTGTTACTTGTCAAAATTAGATCCAAAACGTTCTCTTTTCTTGTTGCTCCACAGATTTCTTGGGTAAGTGCAGAATGTTCCATAGTATCTGATAGCATTATTGAGTGGGTTCCATCATCTTTTGTAATATATATATATATATATATATATATATATATGAATAGAAACGACATAAGTGTTAAGGAACGCTTCTGCACACGAGGAGGATAGATAACGAACAATGAAAAATGAGGCGAACCGCAGTTGTATGCGCATATTCACGATTTGCGAGGGTGCCCTCTCAGGGCATTGGTTTCTGCCCTATGTGGGAGAATTTCGATTTGTGATTGAGTGAGGTCCGTAGCATAATGGTAGAGCGTCCAACCGGCAATTGGAAGGCCCTGGGTTCGATTCCTGGGCGGTTCGCCTCATTTTTCATTGTTCGTTATCTCTCCTCCTCGTGTGCAGAAGCGTTCCTTAACACTTATGTCGTTTCTATTCATTTATATACTGCGCGGTCATTGCAGTTGTATGCGCATATTCACGATTTGCGAGGGTGCCCTCTCAGGGCATTGGTTTCTGCCCTATGTGGGAGAATTTCGATTTGTGATTGAGTGAGGTCCGTAGCATAATGGTAGAGCGTCCAACCGGCAATTGGAAGGCCCTGGGTTCGATTCCTGGGCGGTTCGCCTCATTTTTCATTGTTCGTTATCTCTCCTCCTCGTGTGCAGAAGCGTTCCTTAACACTTATGTCGTTTCTATTCATTTATATACTGCGCGGTCATTGCAGTTGTATGCATATATATATATATATATATATACCTTCGTTTTTCTTACGCCTGAATTGTTCATTCTGACGAAGGTCAAGGCTTCTCGTCCCACCTTAGACCTCCAGCTGAGAATGAAATCCGAATCACAATCCACCTACGAAGTCAGAAATTACAAAGTTCTAGCAGTGTGGGGTTACATGAATACAAATGGTGTGGGGTCACTTTCATATGTAAATAAAACTGTCAATAATCATGTTTATCAAGAAATCTTAAAATACTTCATGATGGAGTCTGCATGACAGCTGTATAGAGAAGAACCATTTATTGTTCAATATGACCTGGCAGGTAGAATAACAAGCTCATGCGGCTCGTGCAACATCTGCGTGGTTTGATGCTCATGAAAGTGAAGTATTACCATGGCCAACTGATTCGCCTGATCTTAATCCGATAGAAAATCTTTGGAATTTTGCTAAGCAGAAGGTCCAAAGGCGTAAACCATCAAACATTTAGCGAACTAAAGAGGTGTTTGATGACAACTTGGCAATCAAGAAATCTTAAAATACTTCATGATGGAGTCTGCATGACAGCTGTATAGAGAAGAACCATTTATTTTTCAATATGACCTGGCAGGTAGAATAACAAGCTCATGCGGCTCGTGCAACATCTGCGTGGTTTGATGCTCATGAAAGTGAAGTATTACCATGGTCAACTGATTCGCCCGATCTTAATCCGATAGAAAATCTTTGGAATTTTGCTAAGCAGAAGGTCCAAAGGCATAAACCATCAAATATTTAGCGAACTAAAGAGGTGTTTGATGACAACTTGGCAATCAATAGCTACAGAAGAATGCAAGAGGCTTGTCACTCGATGCCACGTCGATTGGAGACCGTAATCAGGGCTAAGGGTGGACCAACTAAAGACTAAGACGCAGAGTTAAAATGTCTTTCATAAAGGTTTAATATATTGGCAGTACTCAATAAACATAATGAATTTATTCTATTTTCTTGTAACACTGACAAGATATTTTAATAGTTTGGGTATGCCGCTCTGCATTAACTTTCCACTATTTAATAAGGTTTTTGCTATATTTTAATTTTTTTTTTTCGAAACTGGCACACAGAGGTGTCTTTTCATCATAATGACGTGACAGATACTCCATATTCCTCATAAAGGTGTATAACTTAAAGGTATTAGCAATGTCGTGAGCGGATTTGAGACAATATTCTATTCTTTTGACCCAGAGTTATATACTGTATATATATATATATATATATATATATATATATATATATATATGTATATATATATATATATATATATATATATATATATATATATATATATATATATATATGTAAAATGTTACCACAGTGAAGCGTCTAACCAGTGTATAAATCTATGAAGGATAATGTATTGCTTGTCCATGAATCATTATTGGACGTTTTAAATTGGTACTTTTTATCGTTGCAACGCAGTCATTAAAAATATTTATTCTATAAGACATCAATCTGTGGACTCTTTCTTTCCTTTGGATACGATAAGAATTAAAAATTCAATCGTTGTTGCTTTACTTTTGAAAGCTATAATTTACACCGTATGAAAAGATAAAAAGATAAGGTAACATTCAGAGAGCTCATTTTCCCACTACATGGTGTCAGCGTGCTTCGAGGGTCACCTTTAGACCGAGTAATAACGGGGTAAGCGGCCAACTCAACTCAATCCTCCGCCTTTTCCTCACGAGTGTAACCCACTTCCACATTAGCCATTGCGTGTTATTCTACGTGTGACAAAAACAAAAGGTCCCAAAACAAGACATCAATTTGAACATTTGTTCTAGTTCTTATGTATTACTTTTGTAAATTTAATTTAAAATAAATTTTCCTATGAGACCGAACTTATGGGACACCCTGTATATACTGCAGGTAATAAAGCCAAAGGACTAGGGGATCTTTTCAGTTTGACGGCCTGTAATATTTTTAGACATTACTTGTTTTTTATTGTCTAGTTTTAATCGAGGATTTCAAAAATAACATTCACGTTTTGGAGAAACAAGTAGTGAGGCAGTTATATGCAATTTAACAAATTTAAAATATATATTTTTAAACCGTATTGGGATCTTTTTGGTTTGACGGCCGGCGGAAAAAAAAACGAGTCATGGCTACGGGACCGTCAAATTCTAGACTCTACCAAATGGTTAGGTTAACTGACTGCCCAGTTAGGTTAACAGAATGCCAGGTTAGGTCAACTGTACGCCCTTGACGATTGGTTAGGTTAAGTCATGATATTTTCGTTGTTTACTGGTAGGGCCGTAACTAGGGTTTAGAAATTAGTGAGGTCCAGATTTTTTCGAGCGCGGCGGGAAGAGCAAAATTCAGACCAAAATGACATCTACAAACACAACCCAAGCTATACACTAAACACAAAACACAAAACGCTCGACGCTCCCTCTTTTCAAAAGAAAAGCGGTAATATGCGTTTCATACACGGAGAACGGTTCAGTCTCTTTTTTTTTTTTAGGAAATAATTACCGAGGTCCGGACCTCGGTGACCTCATAGGTAGTTACGGCCATGTTTACTGGTAAAACAAACGAAAATATCATGACTTAACCTAACCAATCGTTATAAGCGTACAGATGACATAAAACTTTCAGGGATTTTGGAATCTTAAAGCGTATGTTTCTCTAAAACATGAATGTTATTTTTGAAATCCTCCATTAAAACTGGACAATAAAAAACAAGTAATGTTAAAAATATTACAGGCCGTCAAACCGAAAAGATTCAGACTAGGTAACTGTGAGCCGACTGTTGATCGTTCTCCTAAATATTTACTAAGTAAAGTTTGTCAAACATTTCATCTGCATCATTCTTTCCTATTTTCTGAAACATTATTCAATGCAACAAACGTTTTGCACTTTATGCTCTTTTATGTCAGATTTTGAACTGTGTGTGTGTGTGTGTGTGTGTGTGTGTGTGTGTGTGTGTGTGTGTGTGTGTGCGCGCGCTTGGTTTGGAGTTTTCGGGGTGCTCGAGTGTGAAGCATTTCAGAATATTAATATGACTTGGCTCGCCGTATTAGCTCCTACTATATACAGGGTGATTCAGCAAAGAATACATTAAATTGGAGGAGGAAATCCTTGGATAATTCTAAACCACAATGTCTCTATGGTAAAATGTCAGATTCTGCATAGTTTCCATGTTACAATACATTTAAGATGTTGTATTAATGAGAGTGAATATGAAGTCAAACCCCCGTAGGTTTTTGTAATCATTTATTCACAGATTTCTACAGTGTGACCCCTCTTTGTTACAACCTAAAGGAAATGTTCAATGTTGCCCCCTTCTGCCTCAATGCAGGCCTGTACACGTCGGTCCATTGAATGTCTGACACGTTCCAGAATGCCTGGACTATGTTTAATTTGCTCGCACCTGTCACGAACACGTGGCCATAATTCCTCTCTTGTTTGACCCCACTAGGGAGGGGGAGGAGGAGGGGAGGTAACGTGGACTGGCTGGTGTGCGCCCCAGACTACTCCCATCGTTGCCACAGGTCGGGGCGGACCTATATCACCATCCACTGTGTGAGGGGATATGTCGCATGACAGGTTTTTACTGATTTGATTGCCAAATTTGTAGATCAATTTAGGGTGTGTCAATTTGGGAGGTGAAAATTAATTTTTGCCAATTCCTTCACTGAGGGGTTTTAAAATGTTTTTGGATGTGAAGAATTCAAATCTGCTATTATTTTGTGATTGCTCAACACTTAGCTTGGTAAATCTACATTTGATTAAAAAGCACATAAATTGCTCTCGGAAAACAAATTTATTAATTTTAGCTTCTCAAAATGTCAGGTAATGCTATAAAAATTTTAGTTTCTCTGCATAAAACATATCCTAGTAATCATAAAACATATCCTTGTAATCATAAAACAACATTAGAAAGTAATGACATCAGTAAAAAAAAATATTTAAACAACAAGTTTCATCAAGTCTTGCTTTGATTCGTTCTTGGACATCAGCCGCCTACTTGCTTCTTGGCCTCTGATATAGCCCTCACGTTTCTCATGTGTATACACCCTGCCTGCTGCCTCTGTGACTTGTTTCACACACCTCTCTATTGACTGAGCATGACAGGGCCACTGTGGAACTTGCATAGGCTTGTCAAAGAACTTCTTTACTTCCGCTGTAGTCAGTTTACATGTCAAAGGAGGTTCAATTACCCCGTCAGACCAGTCTGTCAGCTCCAACACGGAAGAAGCACTGGGGTTGATGGAAGGTGTCTTCCTGGGACGTACAGAAAGATCTCCAAGTGTGTCATCATCTCCACCCCTCATGTCAACAATCTTTTGGACACCAGCTCTCCTCTCCTCACTGTCATCTGAGCACAAGAGTGTCTGGATTATCATTTCGCTGACTGCATACCATGCTGAGCGCTTGATGGTTGGCAAAACAGCATCCACTACAGCCTTCTTTTGCAGCCTAACTAGCCGCAGCTGAAACAAGATGTGGCGTGGGCCTTCCACCCAAGAGTGTTTTACTTTGATGTTGAACCAACAGGGGTAGTACACATCAACAATGTATTCCACTATCAGTCTTAAGTTGTTGAGGGTTTTGCCTTTAAGGCAAAGCCTGTTTGCTGTTGTCAACCACCTTGAATGGCTCACTGGACCAATTTCAAGAAGGGCCAGATCTGTGGGAAGTTCTCCTGTCCTTATGGCCTGTGTGATCCTATACCCGTACGCTTGATCAGTAGAGAGATCCTTTACGACATTGTCACTCAGTGAAGTAAAAGGCTCTCCAATTGAGAGTTTGGTGAATGAAGGATCAATTTCAAGTTCGGTTGCAGTGTCTAGCATCTTGCCAATGTTACCTGTCCACTTGTTGTTAGACAAGGTCTTCCCATCCAGTGCTGTGATCAAGTGCCGCAGGGGTAACTCGTTAGTGTGGAGGGCACAAACCAACCAGATCAGCTTACGGCAAAGCTTGACCTCTACCCAATGCATGGAACCACCCTCCCAGCCAGTGTTAACATTTGTAGAATCACCTCCAATGGCCTGCAGGCTTTTATCAATGCCCTTCTTCTTCATGAAATCTACAAGATTATCAGCAATAACTTCAGCAGGTTTTTTTCTCGTTGAGCCTTTCTCAGGAGTGAAGTGGTAGAGATATCTTCCACCTGGCTCACTGCACACAGAATAATGCTCTTCTTTGATGATGCTGGGGAACTGACGATCTGAATTGTCTGCTTTCAGCATAACTTTAGTTGTATCTTGACGGCCGTCAAAGAAGATGCAGTCAATTTCACCCTTCTTAAAAGATCATCAAATTCCTGATCCAGGGATCTCATAACTTTTTCTTGGGCCCTCTTGACTTTATTGTGATCAACTACAAGTCTCTTGTCTTCTTCAGTGATCAAGCCAGCATCCATAAAGGCAGCAGTGGTGATGGCAGCTGTGGCACGCAGGCCAACACCATATCTGATGCTATGCATAGCAACATTAGGTATTTCTAATGTGTTGTACTCTGGCTTTTTATTGGAAGTTGAAGACGTGCTTGGTATTTCTAATGTCACTTCATAACTTCCATCCTTTCCATCTTGAGCATCAGCTATTTGTTCTTCATTTTCATCATCAGAGAAAATTATTTCATTTGATGGCATTGAAACATCCTGCTTACTTGTCTGCTTATATTCAGCAAGCCTTCTTCTTTCGTCTTCTTGCCGCTTCTGCTTTTTGACTTGTCTGTTGTGCTCAGGTTGATCTGGCAAGCCAATCTGATGTGGTCCAATAGAACCAGACTTGTCTCTCTGACCTTTAATGAAAGCAAGTTCCTTCACAGGGATCTTCATCTCCCTAGGGCATGTACAGTTAATGTGAGTTTCGTTTTTGCAACCAGCATCTGCAAGGCAGCCAAATTCAGAGCAGAGAACAATTTTACACTTGCAACTGAGGATGTCAAAAAGCTTGTCAAGTTTTGCAATGAAAGCCTCTTTGACATGTAGCTTTCCTCTCCCAAGAGATATGTTTTTGGCCTGCTCCCAGCTCTCTTGGATCTTGTTTAAGATTGTGACTCGTGAATTTACAACGGGGGCTACAAAAGAACTGTTTGCTCGTTCCCACTTTTCAAGCACTTTAGGGTAAATGTCCTTTGCAAGACTGGCTGCTGGGTAGTTTCTCACATCCTCACCACTTTGTTCTCTTAGCAGTAGCCCATATTTGAGAACGTCTCGCAGAGTTGGGAGTTCAGAGGGCAACAACTCTCTACCAGTTCCAATTAGGTTGCTTATATGTGTGAATGTCCCCAGTCTTGTCCTCCTTTTAGAAGCCATTGTAGGTCAATTCCCACTGGTTAGGATGGTAGCACTGACGGACAAGTAATCTTCAGCACACTGATGAATATGTTTCAACCTGTGAAATACGCAAAAACAGCAGTGCATTATAATATATACAGCATATATAATTATTAATATAATAATTATTATATAATTCCACAAAAAAGTAAAAAAAGTCACTATTTTTATGTAGCTTCTTACCAAGCAAAACTAAATTATATTAAATTAACAAAAATATCTTTAGAATTCCTAAGTCATGCTGCAACTTTTTAGCACCCCTCATATTTGGAATTTGAAAGTTGAAAAATTCGACACACCCTAGTAGATCATAAAATCATTCCTGAATTGGCTATTGTTTACATGTTATGCCAATCTGTACTGAAGTGATAAGGTAATGTTGTGGTATTTCCTAACATCGTAACTGCACCTCGTAATTGTATCTATCACTATCTGTTATCTTACTTCTGTAGGTCACGGTCAGGTGCCGTATCAGAGTGTACTACAACATGGAGCAGTACACAGATGGTGAATATGCTGATATTCACCTTGTGTTAGGGGTAGCAGGTGGAAATGCTGCACAGGCTGTACGACTGTATGAAGAACGGTATCCAAACCGGAGGCTGAGGGAAAGGGGATCTTTCCGTCGATTTACAGCAGATATTGGAGGATATAACTGACACAGGGACGCCACAGACGAGTAAATTCTGAACCTGGTAGAAGATGATCCATCTACTAGTACACGAACAGTTGGAGCTGTTGTGCATGTGCCACAGTCAGCCGTTTGGAGGTGCCTGCATACAAACCTCCTGTACCCATATCATCATCAGAAGGTCCAAGGGCTGGATCCTGACGACTATCCACGACGGATCGAATTCTGTCAGTGGTTTTTACGACACCATGCTGTTGATCCTCGGTTTACTAGTAATGTTTTATTCATAGATGAGGCAACATTCGCAAGAGATGGTACTTTCAACACTCACAACATGCATACATGGGTGGAGGATAACCCTCACTCAACAGTACGTAGAGCACACCAGGTGAGGTTTTCATTAAATGTATGGGCTGGCATTATTGGAGATAACATTATCGGCCCTTATCTGCTACCACAGTGGCTGACCGGAGACGTGTACAGGCATTTCCTCGAGGAGAGACTGCCAGTGCTACTTGAAGATATGCCACCGCAAGTACGACGTCGCATGTGGTTCATGCATGATGGTGCACCTGCTCATTTTGCCCGAGCATCAAGGGAATATCTGGATACTGTTTATCCCAACAGGTGGATAGGGCGTGGTGGCCCCATTCCCTGGCCACCCGGCTCCCCAGATCTTAACCCTTTGGATTTCTACCTGTGGGGCCATTTAAAGACGTTGGTGTATGATACAAAGGTTCAAACAAGAGAGGAATTATGGCCACGTGTTCGTGACAGGTGCGAGCAAATTAAACATAGTCCAGGCATTCTGGAACGCGTCAGACATTCAATGGTACGACATGTACAAGCCTGCATTGAGGCAGAAGGGGGCAACTTTGAACATTTCCTTTAGGTTGTAACAAAGAGAGGTCACACTGTAGAGATCTGTGAATAAATGATTACAAAAACCTACGGGGGTTTGACTTCATATTCACTCTCATTAATACAACATCTTAAATGTATTGTAACATGGAAACTATGCAAAATCTGACATTTTACCATAGAGACATTGTGGTTTAGAATTATTCAAGAATTTCATCCTCCAATTTAATGTACTCTTTGCTGAATCACCTTGTATATATATGTATATATATAATATATATATATATATATATATATATATATATATATATATATATATATATATATATATATCGACTGTAGATGCGGGGCTGATATCGTTTGAATGTGGTTTATATTTGTAACAATTTACAGATTAATATTGATTTACTGGTGATGCAACAATATGTCGATAAAATACAGTGCAATCTGTATTCCCAAATATATTTTCCTGAAAGGTGGGAAAATAGTGTTGCTTCTGGATTTACTGAAACATTAATTTACACCAGTATTCATTTTCAACCCCATTTTGATATCAATATCGAAAATTCTGTCAGTTAAATTGTTATTTCGAAATTACAAGATTACTATCGTTTCACTAATAAAAGGTTAATTCATCGATATTTCTTCAACATTATATCTATATAAGTGTGCTATTTGGTTTTATATATATATATACAGGTGTCCACCTCGAAAAGTAACAACTGTGAAGCATCATAATTATATATGTATGAATGTGTGAATGTTGAAACTTGCACAGATACCACATCATATAACTAAGTACAGAAACTTAGTTATATGATGTGGTATCTTTGCAAGTTTCAACATTTACACATTCATAGATATATAATTATGATGCTTCAAAGTTGTTACCTTTCAGTGTGGATACCCTGTATATGAAGCACCTTTTTAACACTAAAATTACATACCATGGATTGATGATGCAAAGTACTAAATAAAGTTGTGTAACTAACACATCCGAAACATGGTTTCTTGAAATGAGCCTGACTGAAAGATAATTATTGGAAGTGAATAAACCTTCAAAACCTTTCTGATCAATTTACTTCTTCAGTTTACAGCCTCTTACGATTCTCCAACTCAGAATTTTTTTTCCTTCAAGGAGAGACGTTGTCTCCCAAATTTTTTTTCCCATTATTATTCGTTGGGTTTCTATTAAAATTCGTTTTAGTTCATTATGTTGAAGTTGTAAACGGGAAAATTTTTAATGTCCTTCATTGGAGTATTCTGCATTTAAAATAATATTTGAATAACTTATAACTTAACTCTGAAAATTAAATCAAACTTCTCTGTTTAGTCATTTCAACACTTCAGTTTGGGTAACATCTGCATTAGGTTTGATTTCATCTGAGAAAGGTGGAATGAAAATGGATTCGATAATATATACATTTTTAACATTCCAAACCTTAGCTTTACTTCCATCAAAAGTATAATTATAATGATGTTTAAGGTTATGTGACGGAGGGAACCTACAACTTTAAGTGGAATCCGAACCCATCTACTGGGGCCGCTACATCAACCAAACGCAAAGGACGCTCATTCATTTATATACTGAGCAGGGTCAGCGTCGCTAAACTTTGCTGATCTAATGTGAAGCGGAGTTGCGACATGGCCTGAATTAACCCAAATAGTAATAACTAGCAAAAGGTCGGCGCTACGCGCCGATTTTGCTCGATCTGTTGTGCTTCGGCTGGATTGTGGGCCTACAGCGTATTTTATTTTGAACATCAGTAGCCCTTTATCTGGATATCATTCCTATTCCTCTCACCTTGGGCCTCAGTAATTGGGGTGCCTGCGGCCTTCCAGTTACTGGCAAACCAATTATTCATTCAATAAAACTACAGAAAAGAACGCAGCCATGAAAATCTAAAGCTTCACAAATCTTAATACAATGAGCTCGGATTTGAACCTTAAGATTTTCATGACTGCGTTCATTTCTATAGTTTTATTGATCAAATAACTGAACCAACAGTAATCTGGGGCCCTGCGGCCCGCCAAATCATAGTTTTCATTGTTTCGAGTGCATCAATAGCGTTGCCGGGGTGGATGTTGAACGATATATATATATATATATATATATATATGTATATCTATATATGCCCGGTTAGGTAAACTGAATGCCCGGTTAGGTTAATTGAATGCCCAGTTAGGTCAACTGAATGCCCGATTAGGTTAATTAAATGGCCGGTTAGGTCAACTGAATGCCAGATTAGATTAATTGAATGCCGGGGTACATTAATTGAATGCCCGGTTAGGTTAATTGTACACCCTTGACGATTGGTTAGGTTAAGTCATGATATTTTCGTTAAAGCCAACGAAAATATCACGACTTAACCTAACCAATCGTCAAGGGTGTACAGATGACAACCTGGCATTCAATGAACCTAACCAGGTATTCAATAATTTTACCATAGGTTTCGTAATGATCTTGATGACGTCATTTAATGTTTTAAAATTAATTATTTAATTTATTAACACCCACGTGCACAACTTCGGGACCTATCAATATGTGTGTGAAGTTTCATGTTTGTAACTGCTTCCATTTTGGAGTTATGGCTGATGGCTGGAACACACAAACACACACACACACATACACATACACACACACACACACACACACACACGTCTTTTTATTATTATTATTATTATAGATAAACAATAGACTGGTACAAATTTATAACCGAAAGACTTCCGAAAATCAACAATTTTTGATAAAGAAAAGGGGAAAATTGGTTTTGTAGGCCTAGGGGGTCCGAAATTTTCATAAAATGGAAAATAATTGCTATTTTCTTACTTACAGCGACAGGCATAATGATATTAGGATACCTAATAGAAATTTTGTAATATTTTAAAGTGTGGAAAATAAATAATTTTCTAAAAATGATCTTCAACTATAAAAGCGCATCTAATCAGATAACTTAATTAACGTATTTCTATGACAACTAAAAAATAGAATGATAAATCAATATCCTATCAAACTGTTTGTGTATACGTAAAATTATTTGTACAAAAGCCACAGTAATAAAACGCACAAAAGTCACGGTAAAATTTCGAGTGTGGCTCGTTTAACTTTAAACTCGTGTTTATTTAAATTGCCCGTTTTAATTATGTAATTTTTTGTATTGAATCGATAAAGAAATCTTTTGTGAATCGAAAAATGTTAAAATTATAACAAATATCAAAATATTTTGTATAAAAATCATTGAATTTTAAAAATGCATGTTTGTTTTTAGTTTTTGGCAAAAAGTTCTTTATGAATTTTAAAAATATATACTTTTTTAAATTGAATCGATAAATAAATCTTTTGTGAATCGAATGATATTAAATGTTTAGTAAATATTGACTTATTTTGTGCCAAAATTATGATTAAAAATGAAAAATTAAAAAAATGCGTGTACAGGCATGGGAAGAACTGTACCGCTAAAAGGGGGGAAGGAATTATGTTAGGGAATTTTTTTTAGCATGGGCACTGCACAATAAAAAGATGCATCGAATGGTGAAAACCGCATTGTTCTACACCAATTGTAGCGACCTGTAGGTGTGCGCAAAAAAACTGTTACATATATATATATATATATATATATATATATATATATATATATATATATATATATATATATATATATATATAAGGCTTCATTTCTGAAATAGTATATTAGATTAGCTTCGGATTTGTATGCATTTAAAAAGTGCTAAATATGTATGCAAACATACAACCAAAATGTTCGAAATATGCACTTAAATATGCTCTTTTAAATAATCATTTAATCACCTTTCGAGTTAAATGTTGTGATTTTTAAGGCATTTTATGATTGAAAGATGCAATATATGCATAACATTTATTCATTTGAGGATAAAACAAGACATATTTTAAAAAGAAATTCGCTGAAAAAATAAAGCAAAATATAGTTAGATAGACGGGGAAAAGTCCTCTTCTAAACAAAATAACATAATATATATATATATACACAATATATTTTTTATGTAGGAAGGAGTGGGGGTAAGGGCAGAAGCCCGCAAAAGTGACCCCTCCACAGAAGATGGAGAGAGCCAAACACAAGGTCTCCAAGGCTCAATGATGCCATTTTTCTTTTTCTTTTTTAATATAAATTTTGAAAAGGTTATGTGGTGTGTAAAGTGCATGTATATTTAGTGAGGAACAGAGGGAGAAGTGTGTGTTTGATAGCATGCTGGATTGCTCATTGGGTAGATGAGACACGGACAAAGATCAGCTAACGAGGACAGTGACAGGAGAAACGGGTGTTCCAGCATTCCCTGTCTCCTGCCTAACATCCACTCCGGACATCCGCTCCACCCTGGTCGATTGGTGTCTACAATCTCCTCATATATATATATATATATATATATATAGAGAGAGAGAGAGAGAGAGAGAGAGAGAGAGAGAGACACAAGGACACCATATCTACAAACAGAGTTGTACTTTATGACAACGTGATGCAATAAATGTTCGAAAACAAACTTTCGTCTGTTGTCGGCAATGATATTTTTGGAATACGAGAAAACTCCTTCAATATCACAAGACACTATTGGTACATATTTTAACTTAAGAATGTCCGCAATATCAAGATTTTCAACAGTGTCATCGATGCCAACTTTGTTTTGCAGAATTTGACTTATCTTTTTTAGCTGACTATAACCGTAAAATTTTTTAGACGCACTGAACTCAGTTTTTTAATTAAATTTTTATTTTCATCGTTGTTCAAATCATCCACAAGTCCTACTAGATTGACACTGCTCTTTAGCGATAACCCTTTCTTCTCTAACGTCAGAATCACCGATGATATGCGTGCTAAGTTGGCTCGGATGTAAATAAGGTCTTCCTTCTTCTTCAGCACATCTTGCGCTACCTTGATGCTTTGAGCTTTCTTAGGGTCAAACCTATCAACAACAACCTTGATTAGCTAAAACTTTTCGGCATAATACGGTGCCACTTCAATCCACGTTCCCCATCTAGTCACTCCTGGTAAAGGAGGAAGCGGCACGTTAGCAGAAGCCTGTCGGAACTTCTTGTGGTTCGACGCCTTAATAAATACCATTCGGACATTCCAACGGAATACCTTACAGGCTTTATTTTACAATGCTTTGCTCGAGCCACGTTTTTTATTAAGTTATTATCATGACATTAGAACAAAAACTTTAATTTCATGATTATTTCCCAAACATGTATTTCAAACAAAAACCAAGAAATATCCACTTTCGCTCAAAAATGCTTAAAATATACATTTGCATATGCGCGTATGCAAATATGCAAAAATCCGAAACCTAGTGATAATAAGTTATATAACAAATAACTAAAATATAGTAACTGAAAAATTTAACATAAAAGGGTGACCGTCCTCCGCATTCAGATGATGTGGCGACCCGTGGTTCGAATCTCACGTAAAGCTGTAAGTCCTCTCTGTCGCATGAACCTTTGTTGTCATTACGAAGGAGGTTAAACATCCACCAAAAATCATTATTATTACTATTATCGAGCATTGGTTAATTACCAGACCTGAAACGTACGAGTGATTCTGAAAAATGTTTCTTTGAAATGTTTGAATGTTTAAAATATCGAACATTTTATAAAAAGTTAAATAATTTTAATGAATTTTTCGTTCATGTCTTTTCTTTATCGATTTTAATTAATTCCTAAAGAAAATTTATCGATGCAATTTCGATATTCGATGAACGCATTATAAGAACAAAAATAAGCAATTTAAAATTAATAAAAATAGAGCAAAGCGGTAAAATAAGAGAAGAGAGGAAATCTGTTACCAGACCGTCGTCTATAGGCCTACATTAGCCAACAGTATAGAGCCCTAGACACAAAGATTTTAGGTATTTACTAAAATTATTATAGAAAATCACAACTTTGATTTGATTTCAATACGGAGACTGAAATAAAATGATTAGCACAAAGGAGGTTTCGTCTCTGCGTCGCTGGGCCACGTTCGGAGCATGTTTCTTACCACCACACCTTCGAGAAACCTCCCCCCTTTTCCAAAATCTTTTAAATTGAATGGAGCTTTTTGGCAAAGTTCGTTTAATCATGTCATTTTTACAAATGCACTAGTTAACCCTACAGAAAGCTGCATTTGAAAGGAATTTAAAGGGAGAGGGTTCCTAGATGGTGTAGTGGTAAGAGACGCGCTCGGTAAGTGGCCCCCCACCCCCGACGCAGGGACGAAACCTCCTCTGTGCTGCACATTTTATTTCAGTCTCCGTATACTAAAATGACTTGTTATGAAGATACGTGCTTTATTTATGCACAGAAAACAGAATACCTAAACCAAAGATAGTGTATCATACGACACTCTATTGAAATCTGATTTTTTAAAGAACCTTGATACATAATATATTGTATGGGTGAGGACTTGAATACGTCATTTGCATAACCATATTTTTGTATTACCTGAAGATATTAGGTGCATTTCTTTATTGGATGTCATATTAAAATGGTAGAACAAGGGAAATGATCAGAGAGAAAGAAACCCCCAGATAAAACTCCTCTTACCTCGGAGACTTTTCACTAGTCGGAAGACAGTCCAAGGGAGAGCTTATCGCGAATGGAGAGCAGCATAAATTTTTCAAGAATTTCCACAAATTGTTCGGCAGTGAATCTTTCGTGATTAGAGTTTACTGAATTCTTCACCGATATGACAACTGATCTATACTCACGCACACTGCATGTGAAATACCCCAGTCGCGTTTCATGAAAAATATTTCATCATGAATACCATGCCTTTCATGTTCCTCAGCCATTGCACTGGTTGGCTTAAGAGCTTTTTTTTAACACCTGTAAAAGTTATTCTTTCTCGATAATTCATTAAAATGGTGTTTAACCTCCTTCGCAACACTTAAGGTCATATGACGGAGGGGACCTACAGCTTTACGTGGGATTCGAACCACGGATCGCTACATAATCTGGACTCGGAGGACGGTCTCCCATCCAATTACTATCCAGACCCAACGACACTGATGAACGAGAAGCGGTGTTACGACATTAGCTGTGACGTAGCCCCCAATAGCTTATTTCTCAACTAATCTGATAATCTGTGAAACTGAGCTTACTTTCACAACCCTTTAACAATATTAAATATAAAATAAAGGTTATTCTTGTGGAATGAAATAGGCTTATAAAGAAAAATTAAAGTTTAAACTTTCCATTTTAAAATATTATGTTTCAAACCTGAATAAAATAATCTGCAACTGAAAATTTTTTTACTAGTAGAAAAATAATTATTCAAAAATAAATTTATATGCAGGGTGTTCAAAAAGAAACGCAACCCGAAAGAGAAAGAAAAAAGTTAGGTTACAGTGATATATGCATAATTGAATGGGCTGCGTTTTTTTTTGAACACCCTGCAGTAAATTTTTTTTAGTGTATTAATGAATTTTTTAAATAATTGGAAAATAACATGAAAAATGTGATACAAATTTATCAGTTCGTAATTTAACAACTAAAGAAAAATTATTATTTAAAGAAAACAAGTTGAACTGTAGATAAAGTCTATAATGTCTATAGTTTATGTCTCCTTTTTTGCAACCAAAACAGCAGCCACTCCTTGTGGCACTGAGTTACTCAATCCGTAGATGGTATTTTGGCTGATGTCATTCCAGCTTTGTTGTATCACTTCCCACAAATCAGGAAGGTTGTTAAAATTGTGATTTTCCTTTTCAGACTTAAAAAATGTCCATAAAATCTCAAATGAATTTAAATCAGATGACTGGAGACCATTCCTTACTGGCATAGGCGTAGGAGGAGAGGGGGTCAGGGGGAAATGAATTAAACCCCCAAATTCAACCCGACTGAATTTTTTCGGGCAATTACAGCCGAAAATTCGGGCAAAAGTCCAGTACACACATTTTCAATCACCATGATTTCATCCGAAACTTTTTGATTTTCATATAGGATATCATCTCTGCCTGAAATGTATGTTTTCAGATTTTGAACCATGAAAAATTTGATTATAGAAAGGAAAACCTGTCGCAAAACGGCAGCATTTAAGTACCCCATTTGATATAACCTGTTACAACTTACTCTATTGTTGTAATTTGTTTAGTGCTCAGCCTTTGTACAGTTGTGTATCCCTACAAAGAGTGTTTAATAAAAATATGACTTAAAAATCGATTTTCGGTTTCGCTTATTTTTTGGAGGCAAAACTTGCTTGCCTCCACTCGGACAAATTTGGGCCCCAACGCCTATGCATACTGATCAACACATTCTGTTTTTCTCCATACTTCAGATAATTCATGCAACGGTTTGACATATGTTTTGAATCATTATCTTGAAGGAAAATGAAGTTTGATCCACTAAGCACTGATCACTTGGTATGCACGGTGAATTAATGGTACAGTCCCTTCCTTATCCATGGTACTATTAATTTTTACAATGTCTCAAATGTCATACCAACTGGATCAACCCCGAACCATTGTAGGACTTCACAGGTTTTATACACTAAGGGAACAATTTCATCATGAATTTGGATTTGATGCAGCTTAACTTGGAATCCGAACCACGACCCACCACGGGTGGTCAGAAATTACAAAACCCTTGCCCGGATTCGATCTCACAACCTCCCGATCAGCAGCCTAGCGTCTTAACCACTAGGCCACCTAGGGTACCCATTTATCTACCAACCTATTTTTTCTAGAAAAAGGAACAGCTGAGTAAGCTGCGCGTCATCTGCTTTCGCCGGGAATCGCACCCGGGGCCGATGGATTCGTAGTCAGCGATGCTAAACACTACTTCACCGAGGCACACTACAACAAAACATGGCAACTGTGGCGAAAGACAGCATCCGACTGAAAAATCAAGTAAACCGGCTCTATCTTTCCTTTCCTTTCAACCTTTCAAATGTTCCATGCGATGATTCTTTATTTCGCGAAGGTCAAGCTTGTCGCCCCTCCTCTTGAGTTGGCCTGGTGAAGTAGTGAGTTCTTTTCTTGTATTCTCTACCTCACATAGCCAGGTACGCCTTCCTCATCGGGGATTATTCTGAGCAAGGCGTCCAATCTTCTTTTCAAGATGTTCACTGCAACACTACTCGTGTTTTTAGGTCTTTGGGCAGCTGATTAAACAGTTTTCGTTCTCTCACAACAAAACTATTTCCTTTCAGGGTTAAGGATGTTCCCTGTCTAGCCTTTAATTTGGGAACACGACACAGTCTTCCTTTTCTACTTTCTACTGTTGTTTGGGGAGTTACAGGGTTCAGAGTAAGATTAGGGACTAGTTTCTCCATTATTTTCCAAGTGTAAATAATGGTGTATCTCTCTCTCCTCCTTTCCAGTGAATATAGGTTTAATTCGCGTAACCTTTCCCAGTAGTTTAGTTCTTTGCACCCCTTGATCTTAGCTGTGAAGTTTCTCTGAATCCCTTCTACTTGTCTAATGTCTTCTTTTTTATATGGGCATGTTAGGACCGAGCAGTATTCCAATTTGGGTATAATCAGTGTTTTCAGTAGAGGAATCATTATATTCCTATCCCTTCGTTTAAAAGTTCTCAGTATCTGTCCAGTTACTCTCTTTGCTCTGTTTACTGCTATCTTATTTTGTGTTTCAAATTTCGCACTCTCACTCATTACAGCCCTTAAATCTTTTGCTTAAAATTTCTCTGAATTTCCTGTCCATTTGGGGTATAATATTCCATGGATTTTAGGTCCTCTCTTTTTTCCTACCGTAACAGCTGAAGTTTCACAGTGTTAAACTTCATATTGTTGTCTTCCGTCCACTTGTAGATTCTGTTCATGTCTGTTTGTAGAGATCCTATATCTTCTGGGTTTCTTATTTTTCTACTGACCTTTGTGTCATCCGCAAAGGATGTTACTGTGCTGTCTGGTAACGCCCTCATCTATGTCAGTTAGCATGATTAGGAAGGGTAGTGAGCTAATACTTTCCTTGTGGTCCTGAGCTGAGGACCTCTGATCCTGATGAAAATACTCCTTGTACTGTAACGATTTGCCGCCGCTCACTAAGGAAATTATATATCCATTTCCCTACTTTTCCTGTTATTCCCATATGCTTCAGTTTATGTATTATTCCATTGTCACACTTGTCGAACGCTTTGGGAAAGTCTGTGTATATTACATCATAGTTTTCATTATTTTCAAGTGCATGAATAATGTTGTTGTAGTGTTCCATTAGTTGTGATTGGTATGATCTGCCTGACCGAAACCCATGTTGGTTATCATTTAATTTCTTCTGAGTTTCCAAAAAGTCATAGATTTTCTGTTTAACTATTCTTTCAAATATTTTAGTGAGATGAGATGTAATCGACACTGGCCTATAGTTTCTGGCCGCGGATCGATCTCCTTTATATATTGGGACTATGTTCGCGCTCTTCACAATGCCCGGTATTTCTCCCGTGTCCAGTGATCGTCTCCATATATAATATAGGGGCTCAACGATTGCATTCTTGCAGTTTTTGATCAGTGTGGCATTCCATTTGTCCGGTCCTGTCGCTGAGTGTGCTTTTAGTTTCCCTATAGCTTGTGTAATATTATCATCTGTCGTAACGTCGAAGCCCGTTATACTTTCCCCTTGTAGTTCTTCAAAGCAGAGCTGGGCACTTGCGGCATATTTTGCGGTACTGCGGTACTGCGGTACTACCGTACTACCAAACCGGTACCAAACCGGTACGCGGAAATTTGAATGCGGTAGCGGTACTGCGGTACTTTCAGCGATCCTTTGCGGTACTGCGTTATGCGGTTCCGGTTTGCGGTTTGCGGTAGTACCGCAGTACCGCAGTACCGCAAATATGCCGCAAGTGCCCAGCTCTGCTTCAAAGAACGCATTTCTATCGCATTTCAGTCTGTCAGTTTTTGGGATACTGAAAGATGATTCGTACTGAGCTCTTAATATTTCGGATACTTTTGTTAGATCATCAGATAAAGCACCGTCTTCGTTTTTCAAAGGTCCAATAGTCGCATGGTTTTTCGACTTCCTTTTTGCAAAATTATAGAAGTACTTTGAGTTAACCTTTATCGCCTCTACAGCGAAACCTCGTTCTTTTTCTCATGCTTCTGAATTAGGTCCTGTATGACGCCATCGATACTCTGCTATTTATCATTTAATATTTTTCTGATGTTATTATCTTCACAGTAACTTAATTTTGCAATCACTATATGATAATAAAAACCCACTCTAATAGAGAGTGTTTATTTCCACAACAGTTTCGATGCCCACTGGCATCCTCTTCGGGTGGATACAGAAACACGAATGAACCAAAAACAAGAGGGAAAACAGTCCAGGGACCATTAAGAAATTCGCACCTAGGTTAGATCCCGTTCTCCCGACATTGGAAGGGCATTTTTTTATTAAAGGGACCCGCTTATAAGTACATTCGCACAAATTTAAAACTATCTTCATGTTCTGTACATACAGATTCTATTATTTTTTTTACATAATTATTATTTTATTATTAAATTTATTACATTTAATATTGCATTATTATTTATTACAGAAATTATAAATTATTATTACATTGATTATTACATTGTTGTTTATTATACAGAAATTATAAACCGAAAAACGAATGAAAAAGGCGAGAAGGAAACAATCCAGAGACCATTAAGAAATTCGCATCTAGGCTAGATCCCGTTCCCCCGACCCAAGAAGGGCATTTTTATTAAAGGGTCCCGCTTATATATACATTCGCACAAATTAAAACTCTCTTCATGTTCTATACATACAGATTCTATTATTTTGACATAATTACTGCATTTATTATTGCATTTACATTTTTTTAACATTTATTATTATTACCTTTACACTAATTATTACATTTATTTTATTACCTTTATTATTACATTTATTTAATTTATATTTATTTCCACATTTATTACTTCCATTATTTCATTTACATTTACGTTTTTATTCCATTTACATTTTACCGAAAAAAAAACCGAATGAACCAAAAACGAGTAAGGAAACAATCCAAAGACCTTTAAGAAATTCACACTTAGGTTAGAACTCATATTATACGGGTTGAAATGTGAATTTACACCTTTAATTATTACTGTAAATGAGTTATAATACGGAGATTTTGTGTTTAGTTTATTAACTAACAATATACTGTGTTCACCACTGACTTCTTCCATCATGTGTCGAATATCGCTTGCCTCGTTCGAGAGCTGAATTCACGAAACAAAGAGAGTGAGATTCCCCATCGGCGGCCTCTCGCCGCGGAGACCGGTTGAGAAAACCTTCGGGAAGGGCGCTTGTTCACAGTGACCCACCCGTCTTCCTCCCTCGATCTCCCCGAGGCAGGGTTCGCCTGCCTGGGGGATGGGTGGCACAACCTTTGGGGGATAGGAGGCCCCTACCCTGCTCTGTGGCTTGGTGAGGGTCTATTGGCGGTGTTTATAACCTGACGGCAGTGCGTGCCCATCCTTCTTCGGTGTGAGAGGGGGAACTGCGCACCGAGCGAGGCGTAATCGAAAGCCTCTCCAAAGCAGTGGGAGGTAAGGAAGAGGGCAATGATACCTCGTCTCTTGGCATTGGACCGTCCCTGTTCCTCACTGTGAAATCTGGAGCAGGGGTCCTTTCCTGAACGGGAGGGGAGTTGAGCGCTACCCCTGCATGCTGCGTTTCCACTCCACCTTCATGGGGGGAGTTGGGGGCGTGGATTTCGTTTCCCTCGCTGCCGACGCGCTTCTTGGAGATCTGACTTGCTGAACTACTTCCGAGTAACTGGGCTTTGGGAGGAGCTTCTCTTTCAACGCATCTAACTCTGACCGGAATTGTTCTAGCGAAATTGCGTTTTTCTGCTTTGACACCACGTGTTGGTGTTTCAGTTCAACTATCGACTTTTGTACCTCATTATACTATTGAGGAGCACCGAGACGTCTACGTCACCCATAGAGATTACAGGTATTCTATGGAAGTTAGTAACGTAGAAGGTAATATTGTTCTCATTGTCCAGGAGGGTTGACACTTTATTTGTTTATTTGTTTTTTTAAGTTTTATAAATTATAGGTTTTTTAAAGAATTTAAGATACTTTTAATTCAAATTTACTAACACGAGACACAAATTGCCATACAAAACAAAAAAAACCATTCGGGTATTGAGACGTGATAGAAATGTTTTGGATTTATAGATACAGTTCGTCTCATCCAGTAAGACTACCCCTGAAGATATTTAAATATAGAAAGGCAACTTTTTAGTTTTTTTCTCTCTTTTTTTAATATATTCGCCTCCCTCATCGTATAGGTGGATAGATATTATGGGTAAAGAGAAAAAATCACACAAAGATGAGAAGTGGATTAGCACAAAAGTAAAAAATAATATATCAGACAACTGTGTGACTTTAAGCATACAGCATAATTTTTAAGTATCAGTTCGTCTGAAGCTTTCGAAGGCAAAAGTTTTATAAACTGACGAAAAATAACAACTGCGTCTTACAATATGATACGAAATCAAATCAATAATAAAAGCATGAAAATAAAAACCCACTCTAATAGACAGAGTTTATTTCCACAAAAGTTTCGATGCCCACTGGCATCCTCCTCGGGTGGATACAGAAAAACGAATGAACCAAAACAAGAGGGAAAAACAGTCCAGGGACCGACCGTTAAGAAATTCGCACCTAGGTTAGATCCCGTTCTCCCGACACCGGAAGGGCATTTTCATTAAAGGGACCCGCTTATAAGTACATTCACACAAATTTAAAACTATCTTCCTGTTCTAAGCATACAGATTCTATTATTTTTTACATAATTATTACATTTATTATTAAATTTATTACATTTAATATTGCATTATTATTTATTACAGAAATTATAAATTTATTATTACATTGGTTATTACATTGTTGTTTATTATATAGAACTTATAAACCGAAAAACGAATGAAAAAGGCGAGAAGGAAACAATCGAGAGGCCATTGAGAAATTCGCACTTAGGTTAGATACCGTTCTCCCGACACCGGAAGGGCATTTTATTACAGGGTCCCGCTTATAAGTACATTCGCACAAATTAAAACTATCTACTTGTTCTATACATACAGATTCTAATATTTTGACATAATTACTGCATTTATTATTGCATTTACATTTTTTTTTAACATTTATTATTATTACCTTTACCCTAATTATTAAATTTATAATATTACCTTTATTATTACATCTGTCGCATTTATATTATTTCCACATTTATTACTTCCATTATTACATTTAGATTTTACCAAAAAAAAAAAAGAAAAAAAATCGAATCAATTAAAAGCGAGTAAGGAAACATTCCAGAGACCTTTAAGAAATTCACACTTAAGTTAGAACACGTTCCCCCGACTCCGTAATAGATTTTTTGACCAAGAATCTCATTAAAGGGTCTAACTTATAAGTACCTTCGCACAAATTAAAATTATCTACTTTTTCTATACATACAGATTCTATTATTTTCTTTTGACATAATTATTACATTTATAAAGTACCTTACTTGATTCCCAATCTATAGCATGATTAATTTGGCTGGCGTGATAAAAAATGGCATTATTAGTATTACAACTTCTGAAAGCATATTTGTGTTCTTTATTTAATATGGGTTTCAATATTTCTTCCAGTTTCTCCAACGTATACTAAATCACAACTTTTACAGGGAATGCTGTAGACACAGGCTTGTTCCTGTTTTGCAACGTTATTCCCAACGAATTTACTTTTCACGGTAGACGAATATTTCAACGCCAAAGCAAACTTAAAATCTTTCGTCAACGGTTTTACTCTTTTAAGCCGGCAATGTAAGGCAAACTCACATATTGTTTTTGGTTAACTGAAGTTTCCCGAGGGGTATAAAAAGATTTTCTGGCTTTAAAATACGCCTTTCTGATAAACCACTCAGGATATTTTAAATCCTTAAAAATGTTCCAAATCTTTGAATTTTCCGGGTCCAGCAAATGTGGGCTACAAATCCTGAGTGCTCTTGGAAACATGGAAGAAATAATTGAGCTTTTAACCCCTTCATCATGATATGAAAAATAATGAATGTACGAATTACAATGAGTAGGTTTTCTATAGACCGTGAAATTGGGCTTTCCGCTTTCGTTAATAACCAAAACATCTAGAAAAGCTAATTGTTTGTCGTTCTCCCATTCATATTTAAATTTAATGGAAGGAACAAGATTATTTAATGACTGAAAGAAAGTGTCAAAGTTGTTCCAGTGGTCAGGCCAAAATGAGAAAATATCATCTACATAACGAAACCAAATTAGATTCCTGGGACATATTGTTTGCAACAATTCCGACTCATAATATTCCATGTATAATGTACTCAATATTGGGGATAAAGGGGACCCCATTCCCATACCAAAACGTTGCAAATAAAATTCTTCACCGAAGGAGAAGGCATTATTGGTGACACAGAGTTTTATCAGTTCTAAAAATACAGATGTGGCCATGCCTAGTTCTACGTTACATGTTGGCAATTTTCTATCTAAAAAACTAAGTACATCATCAATGGGAACTTTCGTAAATAAGGACTCAACGTCAAAACTGATCATTCTTCCCCATTTTAAATTTAAGGACATAACTTTGTTAATAAAGTCACAGGAATTAGTGATGTGCGAGCCTGAAATTTTACCAATTAATGGGGACAATTTATCTGCAAAATAAGAACAAGCCTGTGTCTACAGCATTCCCTGTAAAAGTTGTGATTTAGTATACGTTGGAGAAACTGGAAGAAATATTGAAACCCGTATTAAAGAACACAAATATGCCTTCAGAAGTTGTAATACTAATAATGCCATTTTTTATCACGCCAGCCAAAATAATCATGCTATAGATTGGGAATCAAGTAAGGTACTTTATAAATGTAATAATTATGTCAAAAGAAAAATAATAGAATCTATATGTATAGAACAAGAAGATAATTTTAATATGTGCGAAGGTACTTATAAGTTGGACCCTTTAATGAGATGCTTGGTCAAAAAATCCCTTACGGAGTCGGGTGAACAGGTTCTAACCTAAGTGTGAATTTCTTAAAGGTCTCTGGATAGTTTCCTTACTCGTTTTGGTTCATTCGGTTTTGTTTTTTTTCCGGTAAAATGTAAATGGAATAATAAACGTAAATGTAAATGTAATAATGGAAGTAATAAATGTGGAAATAAATATAAATGCAATAAATGTAATAATAAAGGTAATAAAATAAATGTAATAATTAGTGTAAAGGTAATAATAATAAATGTCAAAAAAATGTAAATGCAATAATAAATGCAGTAATTATGTCAAAATAATAGAATCTGTATGTATAGAACAAGTAGATAGTTTTAATTTGTGCGAATGTAGCCCCCTACTTATAAGTGGGACCCTTTAACAAAAATGCCCTTTTAGGGTCGGGGGAAAGGGATCTAGCCTAGGTGCGAATTTCTTAATGGTCTCTGGATTGTTTCCTTCTCGCCTTTTTCATTCGTTTTTCAGTTTATAATTTCTGTATAATAAACAACAATGTAATAATCAATGTAATAATAATTTATAATTTCTGTAATAAATAATAATGCAATATTAAATGTAATAAATTTAATAATAAATGTAATAATTATGTAAAAAAATAATAGAATCTGTATGTACAGTATAGAACAAGAAGATAGTTTTAAATTTGTGCGAATGTACTTAAAAGCTGGTCCCTTTGATAAAAGTGCCCTTCCAGTGTCGGGAGAACGGGATCTAACCCAAGTGCGAATTTCTTAATGGCCCCTGGACTGTTTTCCCTCTTGTTTTTGGTTCATTCGTTTTTCTGTATCCACCCGAAGAGGATGCCAGTGGGCATCGAAACTGTTGTTGAAATAAACTCTGTCTATTACAGTGAGTTTTTATCATA